>JAZKLR010000435.1:600000-1152757 GCA_037103525.1 Ganaspis brasiliensis
ATGTTATAATTTTAAATTTAAAGAGAAAATTAGAAAAATAAAAATCTGTTTGTCAAAGGAATTTTCTATTAATTTTACTGAATTTTTGAAATTTTGATTTCAATGAAGTATTACTGAATTATGTAACCAGTCTCAAATAACTTCCTTATCGTTATACGTCAAGGAATTGCAGCTTCTTTATCCACTGCATAAAAATCAATATGCATTCTTGATTCAAATTAACAATATAAAAGTGTAATTTATATTATTGCTCTGTGTATAAACTTGCTAATTTTTACAATTTCCTGTATGATAAAACAATATAAAAGCTAAAAAAATTATGTGAGACAAATAATCGTTTAATTGATTATTAATTCAATATTCCGGTTCATTTAGTTTCATTTGGTTCTAAATAAATATTATTTGAATGAAATCAAAAAGACAAAGTAATACACACAAAATTATTTTTTACAATTTCCTGTATGATAAAACAATATAAAAGCTAAAAAAATTATTTGTGACAAATAATCGTTTAATTGATTTTTAATTAGATATTTCGATTTATTTAGTTTAAATAAACTTGGTTCTAAATAAATATTATTTAAATGAAATCAAAAAGAGAAAGTAATACACACAAAATATAAAAATAATTTTCTTCTTTTTATTATGGTAAATTCCTAAAATTTCTTGTTTAGAAAATTAAAATGTTCTGTAAAAAAGTTTGTTGTAAATTTTGTTTGTAAATTTTGTCTCATTAGTTAGACAGTAAATTAGAAATTAATATTACAGTTTACATAATACATTCATAATTACGTAGAATCTTTATTGATTTTTTGTTTATACTTTTTTTTAAATCTCATTTCTTGGCCTTCATAAAAATCAGAAATTCTTGGCTTAAATATCAACTTCACATAAACTGTCTAAAATAACTGTTAATACATCAAGTTTTTTTGGTGCGAATTTCAAAAAAATGTTTCTATTATTTTTTAATTAATTTAGTTTTTACTTATTCTCTTATTTTCTTTATAATTCAGTGTTTTAAATTCCAAAAATCAAATTAAAAATTATTTTGGAAATAAATGCACTATTTAATTTTTAAAATTAATTAGTATTAAATAATTTATTCGAGAAATTGTTTTATTTCAAATTTAAAAAAAAAAACATTTTTTCTTATTTTTTAACTATGTTCTCTGATTATTTTAAATTGATAAATTAGTTTAAAGTGTAGCTTATTGTTTTAAATTTAAAAAATTAAGTATGCAATAAGTTTTGAAAATAAATGTTATAATTGCAGAACATTGCATTTATTTATTCGAGAAATTGTTTTGTTCCAATAAAAAAAAATGTATGTATTATATTCAATTATTTTATTATTATCCTTTTATTATTTTACATACTAATCATTATTTCAAGTCGAGAAAATAAACTTTAAAATTACTTTAAAAAATATATAACTTTCATTGCAAAAAATTGGATTTATCCAAGAAAAATGTATTTTCCTATTATATTCAATTATTTTATTATTATCCTTTTATTATTTTAGATACTATTCATTATTTCAAGTCGAAAAAATCAACTTTAATATTACTTTTAAATATAAAAAAATTGCATTTATCCAAGAAATAAACGGGTAATTATTTAATGCAGTTAATTTTTTTATAAAATAAAATATTTTTACAAGCAAAATCTCGTGGGAAGACTCAACCTGGGAATAGCATGAAATTTAAAAATAAAGAGATTAAATAAAATGTATAGAATTACTTACAATTAAAATACAGAAATTCCATCTGGAATTTTCGCTCTCTAAATCTTATTTAGTTAAGAATAACTAATTTGAAACCAAAAACTCAATCACTAATTCAAATAGTTATATTTAAACCAATCATTTAGTAAAAAATAACTAATTATTGGTCAAATTCATTTTTATGTTATGTCAAAATAATTATTATTTTAATAATATTTTAATTAGTAATTCAATTAGTCAAATTTTAACTATTTTTTAGTTATTTTTTTTTACTAATAATTAGTTATTTTTCACTAATTGATGGAACAAAAACTCAGTTACGATTTTACTAATAATTAGTTATTTTTAACTAATTCAGATTTAGACAGCGTGTAACTTTTGTAAAATTTTCTGAAAATAGAGATTTTACAAAATTTCCAAAGGGTATTTTCCATAAAGTCGTCTTTCTATGTCGGTTCGCTTTTAAAAAAATAAAATACTTTTTTAAACTCTAGAACATTAATATTTTGAAATTTTCACATTTTGCAATAATTTTATCACCTATTTTTAACAATTTCCATATTTTATCATTAAACTAATTAAAATTCGTGTTATTTAATACAACAGATTTGTAAAATAGGCAAAATTATTATCCGAATTATTTCGTAATTTAACCTGAAAACAGTATATTACAATACTGTTTTGTAAAACACAGAACTAAATATTGTGATTAATCGGAAAGTGAGTGTTTTTAAGTAATTAATATGTCATTCTTTTTAATCGATAAATCAGTTTTATCGCTTTTTTAATTAATTTTGCAAAAATTGCGATATTGCGAAATGTTGGATTTACCCGATATATGGAGAAATATTTATTTCTAGTACACCCGATACGTGAATTGTGTAGGTGCAGTTCAGAGTCGACAGATGGCTTATTGCCGTAAAATTGCATGAAATCCGTATCCCTCGGATTCTCGCTAGTGCAGAAATGACAACATGTTTCGCATATAAGCAAAATTCGAATCTATAGTTCCCAGGTAGTCCGATGCTTCTCTGGCAAAGATTATTTCAAAGAATATTTGCCCATTGAGAAAATCAAGGTAAAACAGCATATTGCAGCATTTGCAACCATTACATTCTAGTGGATTCGAATCCGCAAAACAATTATCCAAACAACTGTAGAAGCGACTTCGACTACTTTTGCCACCTGAAATAATTTTTTTTAATTTTAAATATTTTTTATAATCTGTTATTGCCTGCTTAATTGTTATTTAATTCAATAAAACTTACTATTTTAATATTTTAGTCTTTACGTTTTTAATGTTTAAACTTTCTCAATTTCATCGTAATATTTTTATTATCCAACTTTTTAATTTAATTAAAATCTGACAATTTTTACATGATAATTTTAGACACACAATAATTTTTCAGCTTTCCTTTGTAAATTGTCAAAAAGAAAAAATGGATTATAATGATCGCAATTTACAATGAGCGGCTCGTTTGAAAAGAATAATTTTCCACTAATTAGTTTTTTAATAATAGAATCTTTTGTTTTGCACCTTAATTATTCTTAGAAGACTAACAAGACTCAGGAAGTCATATTTTTAAGTACTTTTCAAATATTGGTTCGTCATTGGATTTAAAAAAATTGTTTGAAGAAGATAAAAATACTGAATTATAATTACTAATTTATTAAATAAATAATAGCACCTGTTGTTATTAAAAGCACACTAGCTAGACTAAGTTTATTTTAAAAGTTAATTTACAATTGGCAAAAAATTGTCAAAAGTCTGTTACAAAATCAGGAAAAGTTCGAAACATAACTGTTTTATTGGCAAAAGTGGCTATTTTAGATTTTAGAGAGTCGAATAAAGTCCAGAAAGGGTCAAGTGTCGATTATTCAGAAAAGCGACGTAAGAACTAACATTTTGCATATTCATGATTTTCATAATAAGGAAACAACACGCTATTTCCCGTGTGAAACTGAATGTCTCGATTTATTGTCTGACCCCAAAATTAACTATAACAATCGAATGAAACGATCAAGAATATTATTCACAATATTTTATTTTATATAAGATCCTTCTTCCTTAATTTAGAATTTTCTTTATTAATTTGCAAGTTTCCTATTGCATTTGAAATTCATATTTCATTTTAGATAGAATTCAGTAATAAAATCGCCAGACTTGTAATTTTTTTTTTTTTTTCTTACAAAACAAACTTTTTAATAAAGTCTTGAGATTTTATCAAAAGATGAAGTAACGCCGAAAGATTCGAGGCTATATGGTCCTTGCACTCACTTTCAGTTACGTGATGTCTGTTTTACGTAATACAAAGTTCATCGACATTCTAAACATATATAGAAAATCATTTTAGCCATTTTTTTTTAATTTTATGCGAGTTAACATTTAACGGCACCTTTTGCCGATTTTTTAAACTTCGATTTATTCAAGAGTTTTAAACAGAGGAATTCTTGCACAAAGTTTTCAGTAAACTGAGAATGAGTTTTTTTTTTAATTCATTAAATTTTGAATAAAAGAATTAAAAATATGTTGAAACATTCTTATCTTGAATTAAAAATAAATAAATTGAAAAAATTTTAATTAAAAATTATCCAAATTATTCGTTTTGACAACGTTAAAAATATTAATGTAAGGGTAAAGAAATTTTTACAGAATTAATATAAATAGTTAAGTGTAATATTATTTACTGGCATTAAAAAACAGTATAAATATATATTTATATTTATTAAAAATTTTTATGACTAAATATAAAATTAAATTGTTTAGTGTTATATTATTAATTTCTGTTTTGAGAAAATTTATGTCGCAGAAACTCCTGATTTCTGAAAGAATTTTTCATCGGTCTTGAAGGTACTAACTTTTACTACTTACCAGTAGTATAACTGCTTATTTGCATAAACTTATGTTTCTATTAGAACTCAGAAAGTGCAGTAGAAAAAGTCATTTATAAAATTTTAGATGTAGAAAGTTGATTTTTTTTTATAATTCAATTAACAATAATTTGTTTAGCTTGAGATTTTAAGATTATCGGATAAAATTTGACGCAAATAATCACACATTTGTCAAATTTTATTTCGTCATTTAAATTCCCCAAAGTATTCAATTGGTTTTAATAATTAAACAGAAATGATTAAATTAAAATGAATATATTAACAGATATGTTAATTTTAAGTAAATAAATAATTTAATTGGATTGTTATTTCTTAATGAATATTAATAAATTAGTTTTTAAATTATGGGATGAACCGGTTCCTTGAATTCTAATTCCATTCGAATATAAAATGTGAGAAAAAAATCCAAGCCAAACAGCAACCAATCAAATTTGGTTCATTAATCAATTTAAAAAAAAAAAACAAACTTTGCTTCAGGTTCAAAGTATTGTTGTTTTTATATTAAAATTTTTTATAAGGCCGACATTTAAAAGTTATGAATTTGATTTGATTTCTCAACTTCTAATTTAACATTAAATGCCACCAAGATGAGTACTGACCTTAAATAAATATAATTTTGTTCTTTGGTAATTTATTCATTTTAAAAAGAATGAAAACAATTTTATTTATTAAAATGGAAAAATAAATTTCGTTCATAAAAATTAAATGTAAAAATCAAATTTTATCAAATGTTTAAATATAAAAAGAAAACATTAAAGTTTAGAAATAAAAGATTGGTACTAAAATACAAATGCTTTTGATCGCGTTAATTTCAAATTACATCACTGATAATTGTAACATAACTTAATTAAAAATAATAATTAAGAACAAAATGAAATGCAGCTTAGGAAGAAATTTATTAATGACTGTTTAAGTTGGCCTTTCTCTTTTCTCTCATGATTGAAAATTAAGTTTTCTCGTATCCTGCGAAAATTTTTTTTAATATTATTTTCCAATCTAAACATAAGTATACTTTTTATAGTTTAGATCAGATTTGTTGATTGGCAATGTCTAATGGACTTTCATTATAATATGAGAAACATGAGCGTGTAGATTTTCTTTATACTGATTTAAAACCTTGATTCTGCGTTTCTGACTGACCCACTAACATTGTCCACATAAAAGGAAGAAAAATCTCAGTGAATGTGTTATAGTTTCTCGTAAATTATCTGCCTATCGGGTGTAAGAAATATTAACGCTTCTTAATCAGAGAATTATCAGAAAGATTAAAATGCGAAAAATTACAAAAATTGAATTTAGATTCTAATAAATTAGTCATTCTAGTCTATTTACAGATTACTATATTAATTACAATTGTATGATTGAATATAAATATATTAAAATACCATTAATCGGAATCTTTAATCCACAAATTGTAAAAACATCCATTTTTAATATTTTTAAAGAAATAAAATTTTAATTTTGAACTCTTTAAAATAGTTTTCTTTAATATTTTTTAATTCTTTTTTAAATTTTATATTTATATTCTTAAATTAAAATTAATAAGTTATAATTAAGATTTTTTGAAATTTTTCATAGATTATTTAAATACCAGTTTATTAATTTTCTATATTAAAAGAGTAGAATTTTTGTTTATTTGAAAAAAATGAGACATTTTCTCTTTCGAAAGACTCAAGCCTTTCAGTAACAATTTTTTTTTCTAAATGTGATGATTACAGTGTCTTTTAAAATCTAATGATTAACAGTTGAGTCTAATTGCGTGTGACAGATGCAAATTAGGGTAATTTATATGAAAAGTGAAATAGTAGTGTAATATTGAAAGTAAACTGCCCAAAGAACATCAGGGACAACAACTTTGAATAGAATCAGTTTAATGACCTAGGATAGAGTAAAAGATTTTTTTATCTTTACAATTTATAATCAGAAATTCCTTCGTTCTACTATATGCTTCAATAAACATTTTGAATTGCATTTTTCCTAAAGTCACAAAGTCCAACACCTTGAAAATTTAAACGAGTTATTTGCCTAGGAATGATTAAATACACTCGATATTATTGACTAATAAGAACTTGGTTATTTATTTACTATTGCTGTTTTTATTTATTTATCGTTTCTGAATTTATTTATCGTTTCTTTAATTTCTGTACATTTTAGTATGATTTTTTTTTGTATCAATTTTATGTTTACATTTATTTAGTTTTTAATTTGGAGGATTTGGGTAAGTTTAACAAATTAAATTGAGGTTCATTGGCTTTTATTTAAATTATAATTATCCAAAATTAATTAATATTTGATTGAAATTAAAGGAAAAAAACTAAGGAATAAGGAAACAAAATTGGAAAAAATGTTTGAAAAATTAAAAAAAGGAAATTATAAGGAAGAGATTCAAGTTTCTAGAAACTTGTTCATTTAAAACTTAAATTCAGTCTTGTGTAATAAAATTCTATGTTCAAATATCAAATTTTCTGTTTTGAAATAAAATTGTTTATTTAAAAATAAAAATCCGCTTTAGGTAATCAGATTCTTCACTTAAAAATAATGTTTTTTGTTAAAAAATAAAATTTATTTTTAAAAAATTAAATTTCCCGTTTTAAAATAAACTTGATTTCAATTTTGTGTAAAAAATCCCCTGTTTAAAAATAAAATTGGTCATTTTAAAATAAATTTCCTTCTTAAAAAAACAAACTTTCTATTTTTAAAATAAAGTTTTTGGTAAAAAATCAAATTACCTATTGTAAAATAAAATTTCTTTTTAAAAAATTAAATTTTTTGTTTTAAAAAATTAAATTTCTTGTTTTAAAATAAATACCTAAAATTAAATTTAGTCTTGTGTAATAGAATCTTCTGTTTAAAAATCAAATTTTCTGTTTCTTTATTACAATAAAGTCGTTTATATAAAAATAGAAATCCGCTTTAAGTAATCAAATTCTCTACCTAGAAATGAAGGTTTTTGTTGAAAAATAAAATTTCCCGTTTTAAAATAAATAAACTTGAATTCAGTCTTGTGTAAAAGAATCCTCTGTTTAAAAATAATATTGTTGAATTTAAAATAAATTGCTATCTTAAAAAATCAAATTTTCTGTTTTTATGTTTTTAAAATAAAGTTTATTTAATAATAAAAATCCGCTTCAATTAATCAAATTTTAACGTTTAGAAATAAGGCTTTTTGGTAAAATAACAAAATTCTCATTTTAAAATAAAATTTCTTTTTGAAAAATTAAATTTCCTGTTTTAAAATAAATAAATTCAGTCTTGTGTAATAGAATCCACTTTTTAAAAATCAAATTTTCTGTTTTAAAATAAAATTGGTCATTTTAAAAAAAATTTCCTTCTAAAAAAATCAAATTTTCTGATGTGAAAAAAGTTTTTTATTTAATAATAAAAATCTGCACCAATTAATCAAATTCTCCACTTAGAAATAAAGTTTTTTGTTAAGTACCTAATCAGATTCTTCACTTAAAAATAATGTTTTTTGTTAAAAAATAAAATTTCTTTTTAAAAAATTAAATTTCCCGTTTTAAAATAAATAAATCCCCTGTTTAAAAATCGAATTTTCTGTTTAAAAATAAAATTGGTCATTTTAAAAAAAATTTCCTTCTTAAAAAAACAAACTTTCTGTTTTTAAAATAAAGTTTTTGGTAAAAAAATCAAATTTCCCATTTTAAAATAAAATTTCTTTTTAAAAAATTAAATTTCTTGTTTTAAAATAAATACCTAAACTTAAATTCAGTCTTGTGTAATAGAATCCTCTGTTTAAAAATCAAAATGTCTATTTGAAATTAAAATTGTTGATTTTAAAATAAATTTTCTTATTAAAAAATCAAATTTTCTGTTTATTACAATAAAGTTAGTCATTTATATAAAAATAGAAATCTGCTTTAAGTAATCAAATTTTCCACCTAGAAATAAAGGTTTTTGTTGAAAAATAAAATTCCCTGTTTTAAAATAAATAAACTTAAATTCAGTCTTGTGTAAAAGAATCCTCTGTTTAAAAATAATATTGTTGAATTTAAAATAAATTTCCATCTTAAAAACTCAAATTTTTTGTTTTTATGTTTTTAAAATAAAGTTTTTTATTTAATAATAAAAATCCGATCAAATTAATCAAATTCTCCACTTAGAAATAAAGTTTTTTGTTAAAAATTAAATTTTCCATTTTAATATAAAATTTCTTTTAAAAAAAATTTAATTTTCTGTTTCAAAATAAAAATTGTTCATTTTAAAATAAACTTCCTTCTTAAAAAATCAAATTTTCTGTTTTAAAGAAACGTTGTTTATTCAAAAATAAAAAGTCCCTTCAATTAATTAAATTCTCCACTTAGAAATAAAGTTTTTTGTTAAAAAATAAAATTTCTCATTTTAAAATAATTTTTTTTTTGTTTGAAAATCTTAATTTAAAAGTTTTAAATCAATAAACTGAAATTCAGTCTTATGTAATAGAATCGTCTGGTTTTAAAATAAAATTGTTCATTTTAAAACAAATTTCCTTCTTAAAAAATCAAATTTTCTGTTGTGAAATAAAGTTTTTTATTTAATAATAGAAATCCGCTCCAATTAATCAAATTCTCCACTTAGAAATAAAGTTTTTTGTTAAAAAATAAAATTTGCCATTTTAAAATAAATTTTTTTTTAAACTTAATTTCACATTTTTAAATAAATAAACTTAAATTCAGCCTTGTGTAATAGAATCCTCTGGTTTTAAAATAAAATTGTTCATTTTGAAATAAATTTTCTTATTAAAAAATCAAATTTTCTGTTTATTACAAGAAAGTCGTTTATATAAAAATAAAAATCTACTTTAAGTAATCAAATTATTTATTTTAAAATAAGTTTCCTTCTTAAAAAATTAAATTTTCTGTTTTGAAATAAAGTTTTTTAGTTATTAATATAAATCTGCTCCAATTAATTAAATTCTCCACTTAGAAATAAAGTTTTTGGTTAAAAAATAAAATTTCCCATTTTAAAATAAATTTTTTTTTTTTAAACTTAATTTCACATTTATAAATAAATAAACTTAAATTCCGCCTTGTGTAATAGAATCCTCTGGTTTTAAAATAAAATTGTTCATTTTAAAATAAATTTTCTTATTAAAGAATCAAATTTTCTGTTTAGTACAATAAAGTCGTTTATATAAAAATCCACTTTAAGTAATCAAATTATTTATTTAAAAATAAGTTTCCTTGTTAAAAAATCAAATTTTTTGTTTTGAAATAAAGTTTTTTGTTAAAAAAAAATTCTTATTTTAAAAGAAAATTGTCTATTTAAAAATTAAATTCCGCTTTAAGATTCTATGTTTAAAAGTTAAAATCTTCGTTTAAGAGACAATTTTTCCTTTTTAGAAATAAAATGACTTATTAAAAAAAATAATTTTGAAAAATTGCTGGATTTTAAAAATATTTGTCTAAGTATGATACGCTCTACAAACAAATTTAATGAACTAATTATGTGTCGTTCCTTCGTCAAAAAGGCAAATAGAGCGATGAATTGCAGGATCACTACGGAAATTAGAAACCAATGTACCAAGTTTTCAATTCCACTGGAATATATATGAAAGCATTATATTCAGTTATTTAGGTTGTCGGAGAAATCTAATTGGCAAATATATGAACGCGAAAGAAATCACTTATTTACCATTTTTATATTATACAAAACAAATTTTATTACATTCAAGATGTTTTTATTTCATTAAAGAAAGTTTAAAAACCTCGATAAAATAAATAACTATTTAGAAATCTCAATTTAACAATTGGTGGAAAATTTCCTACATTACAGATTGTTAATTATACAATTATATAATAAAGAATATTACAAAAAACGTGAATCAATTATTTTTAAAAATTTTAGAAAACTTAAAACAGGATATTTTTTAAAATGACGCTTTATTTTTAAAATTTGAATATGTTATTCCGGTTTTGAGATTACGTCTTGTTTTGCATGCAGAGTCTCGACAAGATTAGCAGCTTCTTTTTTTATCAGACTGACTAAAAGTTGAGAACTCTCTTTAATCTGGAATAAGAAATTTACAGAATTTTCTATTTGCTTGTTAAATAGTTCGTGAGATTTTTTTTTAAATTTACTGCTGTCAGATGATAAAATGCGAAAGCAATTAAAAATTAGTTTCTACAATTAATTAACTTCTCTATTTTTCGAGCCAGTTACTAAAATAATTTATTTACTCGTTTTACATTTATATTGCATTAAATTAAAAATTTATTGTCTGGAAATTGTTCAGGGTGTCTACTGGAAACCTAATTTAAAATTTCAGGATTTTTTAATTTTTTTTTTTAATAAATATTTACCACTGCCGATGAGACCTTGAAAATTAACATTGAATTATTATGGAAAAAATGCATTTTTTCGTAAATTTGATATAAAATCTATAGAAATTGATATTATTCAACCTGTAAATCATATTTCTCTTCAAAAATGTCTAGAAAATGAAAGTCGATGTTTTATTTATTAATAAATTATTTTAATTATTTTTAATAACGTCCCAAATCTCTCCTCTCCCCTAAAAAAAATGGAAACAACCACTTTTTTGCTCTAGGCAGTTCTGTTTGTTTAAAATGTTTTTAACAGCAAAGATATGTTACTGTGTTATTTTTAAACATTTCTTAAATTGTTTAAATTATTTATTAATTATTATAATTGTTTTTTTAGTTCTTTCTTGAAGAATAGGAATTTTGGATTTTTCAATTTTCTTCCTACAGCATAATAATTTGTTTTAAACATTTCTTAATTTACAATTTAACAATAATTGTGTAAACAATTTTTTTTTGTTAATTAATAATATTTTTTTAATCTTATTTTGACAGTTGTACTTTTTTTTCTAGTTTGTAATTTAGTAGATTATAGAACAAACAAAAAAAAAAGATGTATTTATAGTTACATTATAAAATGGTTAAATAAATTATTATTATTTTTTAATTTTTGTAGAAATATATCAGAACAATTACATTTTTTTCTGAATTTTGGTACAGAGTGTCTGAGGATACTGAAAAAATTAATCATATTTTTTGTTTGTTTGTTTAATAATACACCAAATTACAAATTAAGAAAAAAAAGTTAAGAAATAATAGCAATGATATGTTTAAACCATATTAATCATTTTTTTTTTATTCGAATAAATATATAAAGTTTCAAACTAAGAAGAAAAAACTACAATTATCTAAGGAAGAACTAAAAATTGTTAATAAATAATAATAAATAATTTAAGCAATTTGTAAAATATTTTAAAATAACTCAGTACTATATTTTTGATTATTAAAAGTATTTTATTATTATTTTTTATTAAAATCATTTAAAACAAACATAAGAAACAAGATAATAGAGTAAAGAAATTTATTTATTCCAAATTTTTTTTGGGACATTATGAAAAATAGTTCAAATAAATAAATAAAGCATCGGGTTTCATTTTTTTATCATTTTCAAAGATTGGCAGATTAAATAATATGAATTTTTACAAATTTTATATCAAGTTTATTAATATAATTATGTCCTATGTATGGAAGCAAAAAGTACAGTTAAACGCAAAAAATGAAAAAACTCAAAGACATTTCCAGGACGAGTAGACACCCTGTTGTTTCGTTTTTTATGTAATTTCAAAAATTCCTCATCTTATGATTTATTTAATTAAATTAAAAACTTTTTAAAAAAAAACTTTCGCTCTTTTTTGAATGTGTTATAAGTATGTGATTTTCTAAATAACTGGAATAGATTGCAAGTTTAAGTAGAAAAAAATAAATAAAAACATAGTGATGTATGTAGAAAATAAGCGAGACTCAACAACCTGATTTTCCTGACCTTCTCATAAGCACCTTCAGCTTCATGAATCGTTCGATTGTACTCATGACGTGCTACCGCTTTCTTCGCAAGGCTCTCGTTTAGCTCGTTGATCTTGTAGGACATCCTTTCGACTTCCTTCATAAGCTCTTTTCTTTCTTTTTCCTCAGCTTGAATTTGATCTTCTAAGTCTCTCCTGGCTCGCTTAAGTTCGTTAATACCTTCGATGTTGCATGAAATTTTTCATTTAAAAGATACCCAACGAATTTCCTTTCACTTTATTTGCTAATATTCCTAATTTGCACATTTTATACATATCTATTTTATTTTCACTCGCTCTTAGCAAACAAGTTACATTTTATTAATTCCGCATTGGGATCCTGCATCGTGAACTTTAATATTTTTCTGCTAGAATTACAATTTTGACTTTTAATTCTGAATTTGAGCTCGTGGAAATTTGTACATTGGATCTCGTGTAAATTTAAAAATGTAATTTCAAAAAACTAAACCTTATTAAAAAAAAATGCTGATCCCGTTTGTCATAAGAAACCTTGAATTTGTAGTTTTCAGTAATTTCAGAAATTGTCCCGAGTTTGATTTTCAAAACAAATCAGTTGTATTCGAAAATTTTAGGTTAGGTAAATCTTTTGTTTTTCGATTGTCAAAGTATAAATTATTTTTAAAAAATAAAGAATGGGAGATTTTTAAACCTGAATTAATACACTTTTATAACAACCGGTAAATAATTTGTAAAAAATTGTTTATTAATAGCTTTTATATTTCTTATAAAATGCTGTAACATTTTTTGTTTCTTTTTTTTTTTTTTTGTTAGAAATACTTAAAAGTAAGAGAAAGTAAGAGTAAGAGAAAAGAATTTTTGTTTATAATTCATTAAGGTGAGTTTCTTCCAACGAATTATAAACTTTTAAATCGTAACCCAATCTGAAAGAAAGAAAGATGTCATTTTTAGTTATTATATTGTGAATAGTTAATTAAATCAAGTAAATATCGTTAATATATAAAAAATACTTACTCATTAAATTCCTTAGAGATCTCATCAACTTTACTAGGATGACAAACAATTGATGTTGTGCAAAGTTTAGGATTTAATAAATTTTTAACATATTTAGGACCAATGCGAAGAACATCATCAAGCGTAATAGATGCAATATTTTTTACCAATTGTCGATTATAATCGTGCGGAATGTTTAGGTAATTAGACATCAATGAACTTTTTACCATATCTTCGACAGTTTTTTCTTTATTGATAATTTCGAAAATCAAAGATGATTTTGCTGAGTCCAATAAATTTGTGTCCCATTTATCTCTGGAGAGGTAAAATTCCTGAAAAAAAAATTCGGTTTATGAAATTGTGGAATATTCTTTTTACCATAAGATATTTTACAACAATAATAATGACAAGGTGTTCTTCTCTAAATCTGAATTTGTAAATTAGTAGTTTTCTGCTAAAAAATAGTGGAATTTTTCACTACTCAATAGTAACCGATTTCTCGCTAATTCATTAGTAGACAATCACTAATTCAGATTTAGAGAGCGGTAACTTTTAAAAAAACAATCCAAAGTTTTAAATGATAAAAATAGCAAGAAAAATAATTACGAATTGATGGAGAATTAAGGAATATAACTGTAATTTGAGAAAAATATTTTTAAATTAAGGAAAATAAATAAAAAATTACAAAATAAACTGAAAATTGAAGGAAAATTTTGTGGAAATTGAATTATCAAATTTGAAAAATCAATTTAAAATTGAAGAATACAATGAAACATTGACGATAAGAATTAAAAAATTGAAGATTATAATTTTAATTTGAAAATAATTGATCATTTATTAAACGAATTGAAAAATGTAGAAAGAAATTGATAATGAAAGACAATAATTGATCAATGAATTAATATTTAAATTTAAAGAGAATTATCAATGCGAATTCGAATCAATAAAAGTTTAAAAAGTTAAAAAATAAAAAAAAAATAAAAATATAGGAACATTTTAAATAGCTAAGATTAATTTAATTTTAATCAATACAATTTCGAATCAATTGAAATTTTGAAGGTTAAAAATTTTTAGTAATTAAAAAAAATGTATGATGCGCATTATAATTTATTTTAAAATTCAAGGTTTTTAAGATCTCTGGACAACCTGAGTAAGAATAAAAAATACAATAAAAATAATAGCAGAATAAAAATAATAAAATAGAAATAACAAAATAAAAATATTAAAATAAAAATATAATAAGAAGTAGAAAAAATAGAAGAAAGTTATAATGGATTAAAAATAAAAAGTTTAACAATAAAAAAAGGATTAACAGGAAACTTACTATTATCGCTCTCGCTTCTTTATAGGCATTTACAACATTTGTCGCCTTGAATAGCGATAAATAGAGATGCCCTTCGTGTGCCATCGTATATATATTGTATGAATAAGCGTGACCTTGTCCTCTAATTTTCTTCCACATAGGACCCTAGATTTTAAAAAGTTATAATTTATTAATTTCTACAACATAAAACCATTAACGCAAAAATGTATTTTTACTTCGTATTTAAAAACGTAAATTTCAATATTTTCGTGTGTAAGTTTTTAAATATTAAAAATAAGATACATTTTTTTAAAAGCGATCAAAATTAGCCACATATAAAATTCTAGTTATTAAATTTGGGAATGCTTAAGCTTGAAATATTTGGCTTTAAAACCTTTGAAATTGAATTTTAAAGTTGGGCACCATCCAAATTTGAAAATTTAGTAATTTTAAAAAATCAATACCAACAAAATAAAAAATTTTAAACAAAGAACTTATATAAAATTTTGAAATAGTGGAAGCGTGCTTTTTGAAAACGTCGACAATTTAAGTTCTAAAATTTTTGTAACTTAAATTTTTAAAATTTTTAGTTATAAAATAAGAACTAATGCGTTAATCAAACAAATCTTTAAACAAACTTTAATTACCTCCAGTTGTTTAAGATATTGAAGGTAAACTAATAAGGGTGCTAGATCCGGATCCATTAAATCTTTGATACCAGGAGTACATTGAACCATGTAAGCACTTTCGATACAACCTAAGCCAGTAACACAGCCTTTCAATGAAATATCTTCTAGAGAATTTATAAACTTGTAATCTAGATTGATCTTCAATCTGTAAAAAAAAAAACAATTTGTTTAAAATTAAAATTTTAATTTAGATTTAGTTATAATTTAGTGTAAACGCATAAATAATTTAATTGAAAACAAATTTCGAATAGCAGTTAATTACGATTATAAATCTGAATTACAAAAATTGGAAGACGTACTTTGATTTATCCGGACATTGAACATCGCAGAAAAATTCTTTCCAAGGCGCGTAAACATTTGGATTTTGTGCCACCAATTTATCGACATTAAAGGCCATATGAAGTGCCATAGAACTGGCCGTAGTTAGAATCCTTCTCACTTCGTTAATTTCTGATACTACTTCTTTTCTTCCTTCGTCAGTCTCCAATTTTTCCAACATTTTAGAGAGGAATTTTTGCTGTCGTAGCACACTCGACGTGTAGTGATTGCTGTCTATGAATTAAATTTTTTTTTAACAATTAAAAGTAGTTGGAGAAAGTATTAAATTTTATTAAAAATAAATCATCAAAAACGTATTAGTAAGCTCAAAAGTAGTATGAAATATTACCTTTGTTATAAAGTAGTCCCTTCAAAAGGTCACCAGTCATTTTATGTCCTTCTCTTTTTACACTTGGAACCTCGTTGAGAATTTTTGAACCATTGACTTTCAGTCTTTCTGGGGTAAATTCTGTTTTATATAATAATTCCTTAATCCACTGTATTCCTTTTGCGTATTTAGAAATTTCCACCTGTAAATTCGAGAATATTATATATATAATATAGTATTATTATATATGTTAATAATACTAATATATTATTATTATTTTATTAATAATAATAAAGGCTCCACAAGCCTGAAATACTTATAAGAAATAATTCATTCTATTTCCCATAAAAATTTCCTATTTTATAACTGGTCCCTAAAAGTCCCCTATTTTGATAATTTTTCCCAAATATCCCCTATTTTTCACAAAAACTGTGAGTTTGTAAAAAACTTTAAAAAGATTTTAATCCCAAACTGTAATTTATTAAAAGTTTTAAATTACAATTATTTCAACATTTAACAGTTTTAATTCAAAAATTAATTATTTTGTGTTTCATTTTAACTTAATCTAAATCTTTCCGATAGTCTAAAATTTTTTTAACTTTATTATAAATTCTTTCCTTGATAATTTTCTTTTACCATTGTTTCACTTATTAATAATGAATTTTTCTAATTTAATAATCATTTTTCTATTTTTTTGAAATTTTACATAAATAAAAAAAATTAAATATATAGATATTTTATCGAAAAATTAAATTTTTTTCTTAGATTTTCTTATACTTAAAAAATTTTTTCAGTATTTTATTATTCTTCTTTTGTGTTTTTGTACAATTACTCAAATATAATAACTTATTTTTGAAGATTTTCCTTTTATTTGCTTCTAATATTTTTTTTGTGTTTTTAAGCAAAGTATTTCTGGTTATTTAATATAATTTTGGTTTTATAACATTTCAAAAATTTATTAATTTTATTAAGTTACTTATTTAATTTGGTAATTTAAGGGGAGAGGAAAGTATACTTTTGATTTCTTCATCTATCTAATTATTTTTAGATTAACACGTTTTTTATGTAAATTTATTAAATTTTCTTTATTTTTGCGCAAATTTATTTGCCCTTTCATAAAATATTTAGATTCTAAGATTTTTTAAACAAACTTTTGTTGTGAAATTGTTTAAAAATTTGTTTCTTTCATTTTTTAAATTTATTTAAGCATTCCTTTTTAAATTTTTTTCAATGTGTGAATAATTTTCTAAATTTTTTCATTTTTAAAGGAATTTATCATTCTGTTTATACAATTTTTACATTTTCTTCTTTTATTCTTATTATTTTTTATTTTACAGTTCATTTATCGCTATTTTTATATTCTTTCTAATTTTTTCATAGTTTGTTAAACTTGTTTTTTAAAGATTTTCTCCCATTTTTTAATATTCGCTTTGTTTATTTTTATCTTTTTTTATTTTATCTCTATAAATATTATTTGATTCAAATTTAATAATAATCCAGTCGCAAATTTATCAGAATTCCAATCTATTCAAATTTTATTACATTCAAATTCTCATTTTTTTGAGAATTGTTTATCTTTTAAGAAATTAAAACTAAAGTTACTTTCCTTACTTCTTACCTTTAAACATGTTTCTACTTATTTCATAATAATTCCACAATTCTGACTAAGTAGTCTTATGGTTTTATCTACGTATTTATAAATAAAAAATTGTTTATCATAAAAATTAATAATTTAATATATTAGAAGAAATATGGTAATTATTTAAAATTTGGATTAGAAAGTGTTTTTGTCTGGCAAATTAATTAGGATATACAATTGATTTATTTTTATTAATTAATTTTTAAAGTATCCTAAAGTCCCTTATTTTTATGTACTCGGACTGCTATTTACACTAAAATATTTTTCATTGTCACTGTGAAGCCCATAATATGTATTAAAGAAATTTAGTGAGAATTGATAATTATCAAAACATCACAATTTTTATCGTAAAACATAATTTACCTGCATCATCAGATTAGCTGCTTGATTGAAAATATTACAAGAAAATCTGCCACCACCTTTTATTCCTATTCCACTCGAAACTTCAATTGTATCAGATTCTAATTCAGTTACAATATCTTCATACGGAATTAAATAATCGCCTCGATGAACTGGACAAACTGAAATTAACTCGAGTAAAAGAGGAATGTAGGGCTTCAAATTCCCAGGAACTTTCGATGTATCCATTGCCACAAAGAGCTGTAAACAATTTTTAGTATTTATTTATTATCAATTAATTATTTTACTAAATATTTATTCTATTGTATATTAAAACTATTTTAATTTACGTACATATACGAAGTTAGTATTAGCGTGGTCCAAATAAGTGTAAAGTGGTAGTTTGTTAACGTCAAATCTTGGATGTTGTTCTAAAGAATCAGTGGAGAAACTTTTTATATAATGAAAATTAACTGAATCTGTACCCGGAATTGGTACAGATGTTATTATATCATCAGCTATTGGTTTCTGCAAAACAAAGATTTGTTAAATCTTTTTAGTAATGTGAGGGATAAAAAAAAACAATTAGTTAAAAATAACTCTATCAAATTTTAATTAATTTCTAACAATATATAGAGAAAATTATTAACAGAAAAAATAATTAAAATTTTAATTAACCTCGTTTTCTGCAATCGCTTCTTCCAGTTCAATTTTCTTTCCCTTCAGACCTTCCTCTCCCAAAGTTTCTTTTTGCTTTTCAATACGTTCTTTTTCCTCTTTACTCATTTCGAGTTTTTTGTCAATGCTGGGAATTCCTTTTGAGAATACAACTGGCGCGTTGACAAAATATTTATTTAAAAGATTCAGCCAGTAGGACACAGGTTCAGTTAAAAGTTTTTTTAATATCTCAATTACATTTAATCTTTGATTTAACTGCAAAAGATAAAATAAAATTAATTCATTGTTAATGAAATTTTATTCAATGAAATACTCACGTCTTCATTAGTGTTTCCAAAAAGAATATCTCCAATTAGCATCATAGCAATAGCATTATGAGGACAACTCTCCAAACTACTCTGAATTTGAAGAATGTGTTTCTGAATGACTGTGCATAGCCTCTTCATATCTATTCCTTTCTCACTGCTTCCAATTTCTTTCAATATTTTCATTAAACGCTCCTTTATCATGGGAATCTTTTCCATAGGCACATTATCGAATTTTAGATTAAAGAGAGGCTTGGAATTTTCC
This sequence comes from Ganaspis brasiliensis, assembly GCA_037103525.1. NCBI lineage: Eukaryota > Metazoa > Arthropoda > Insecta > Hymenoptera > Figitidae > Ganaspis > Ganaspis brasiliensis. The sequence continues at coordinate 619,274 of JAZKLR010000435.1, forward strand.
GCAACATCGAAACAAACATCATTCGCGTAAGGATCATCAATTTCTACAAATTCTTTTTGCAAGGGACTAACTGAGGTATCAGTGAGGTACTTTAGTAAAAGTGTACAAGCCGTAAAATCATAATATTCATTAATAGTTGACGGCCCACGCCAACCTACAAGTACCATTCCATTATCTTCGTCGTCGCAAGGATAAAAAACATTAGAATCGACACTTTTAGTTAAAGGAGGCACCTCGTCTTGCCAAGGCCTTTTAAATAAGTCTTTTGGTCCCTAAAGTTAGAAAAAAAGTGGTTTCATTTTTTCAAACAGTAATTAAATATTAATGAATAAATGAAAAATTAAATCGACACCTCCCGTTAATAAAATGCTTATTCAATTGTCAAAAATATGTAATTCTAATTCAAAGCACAGTTCAATATGAAGCTAGTTCACGGTTCGTGTAATATTATTCCTATTCAATGTTCAAAATAATTTAATCCTAACTCAAAACTTCGTTTAAAATAATTAAGATCTTATAAACATTTAGATTTAGGATTTTTAAAAATAACTAGTTTTTTAATTAAAAATATCAACATTTTAGACAGATCTTAGTATAATTAATTCTAAATTGTTGATATTTTTAGTTAAAAAATTTAAAAATTAGTTAGCTTGGTTCTTTATTTTAAATTTAAAAAGTTTAAGATCTAAATTTCAAAATATTTGTTTATAAACTAGAAATTTCATACATTAAATTATTTATTCAGGGTGTCTACTAATTTCGTCCCACAAAATTCCCGGTCATTTCCCGGTTTTTTCTCTTGTTAACTTAAAATTTATTTTAAGTAAAAATAGACCTACAAATGGCTACAAAAATTGAAGATAACAGTTGATAATTGAAGAAAAAAATTAAGAATTGAAGAATTAAATATCAAACTTTACAAAAAATAATAATTAAGAATTAAAAGAAACAATTAATAATGGAAAGAAATAATTGAACAATGACCAAGATATTTGATAATTAGAAACAAAATAAAAAAAAAAGGAAATATTAATCGACAATTCAACAATAATTGAAAAAATTGGTCAACTAGATAGAAAATAAAAAAATAAAAATTTAAGTTAATAATTCAAAATTGAAGAAATAAATTGAAAATTAAATAATGAAATTGAAATCGGAAAAACAAAGAATTATTGAATATTACAAAAAAAAAACAATTGAAAATTGAGAAATAAAATTGAAATTCGAATACAATAATTGAGAATTAAAGAAAATTACTGAACAAATGGATTGAAAAAAGAAGAAAATAATTTATAATTAAAAAAAAAAAAAGAAAATGGAAAATGCCAGGAATTATTTAATATTGAAGAAAACATTAAAAATTGAAGAATAGAATTGTTATTTAAAGAAATTAATTGAGAATTGAAAAAAATAATTGAACAATTAAATTGCAAATAAAAGAACATTATTGAAAACTGAAGCAGGTTTTAAAACATGAAATAAATAACTGATAATTGAAAAAAAATAATTGGAAAAAGTCGAGATCACTGAATATTGAAACAAACAATTGAAAATTGAACAAAATAATTGAAAATTGAAGAAAGTGCTTAAAAATTGAAGACAATATTTGAAAACAGCAGAAAAACAACATTATGATATCAAACATTTACAAAGTTTAAATAATAATCTTGAATAATAATACTGAAGATTTATCTAACTCTTAATATTTTAGGTTAAAATATTAAAAAATCTAATGAATGAATAATAAAAGTTTAAGAACTTATTTTTATGTAATTTATGGTTTATAATGAGAAATATCATGCATAACAGGGAAATTTAAATTATTTTTACATCTGAAGATGAAAACGAGTTGTATAATATCATAATTAAAGTATGTATTTACTATATTTAAATTTGAATTTCAATTATATAAAAAGCAACTTTGAGTTAGCATTATATTATTCTGAACATTGAATAGGAATCATATTGTACGGAAAACAAACTAGCTTCATATTGAACTGTGCTCCGAGTTAGAATTATATATTTTTGACAATTGAATAAGCATTTTATCAACGGGAGGCGTCAAAATAATCAGAACGATCATTTTTTCATAATTAACATCTTCAAAAACAATTTTTAGAGAGTTTATTACCTTGGACAAGATCTTTTCTTCAATTTCTTGAAGTGCTTTAAAAACCTCAGTGTGTTTCACCTGGCCAGTGATTATTATAGTCAGATTTTCCGGTCTATAAAATTCCTTATGATATTTTCGAACCTTCTCGTTTGAGGTACTTTCTCGTAAATTTTGTAAGGCACCTGTTTCAATATTTATAAATTAATTTTCTTTACAAAAATAAATCGAAATAAAATTAAATATATTTTTTAAATTACCGCCGGTGAAGGATTTATAGCCACATTTTCCAGGGTAAACAGCTCTTACAAGATCCATGTATGTTAAAACTTCGCCAGTGTTCATACAACCCTGCATCTCGGAATAAACAATTCCAGCGTCTTCACCTTCGCCTGTCACGTGATGCACCTCTGTTGTATACGCAGCATCCTAAAAACAATATTTTTTTAATTACTGGTCCAATTTTTAAACCAGAGTGTCTACTAATTTCGGCCAACAAAATTCCCGTTTTTTCCGGGTTTATATTCTCTTGTCAAATTTAAATTTATTTTATTTAAGGCATAAAGAAACGTACAAATAGCTACAAAAATTGAACTTTTTGCTTCCTCGTGGAGGAAGCTTTGTATTTGTTCAAATTGATGAATTTTATGTCAATTCAACACAGAAATTTTAGTGAATTTTTGAAAAATTCCATAAATTGGCTGACATATTGAATTTTGAATTTCTTGTACTTTTTTTTTGAAAATGTGATATATTAGATTCTAAATGATCGGTTTTAGTTTTTAAACTCTTAATTTGTTCTTACTGGAATACATTTTTATCGAAAATATAAATATAAAAAAATTTGTTTATATTAATTAAAATTTTTGAAACACCTTTGTAAACAATAGCTAGCTCCAACTTTTTTTCTTTCTATATTAAATGAAGCCACAAATGTGATTTACATGTTCTGTTAATTTCATAAGTTGGAGCCAGCAGTTTTTTGCAAGAGTTTTTAAAAAATGTTAATTAATTATGTAAACAATTAATTTAAACAAAATTTGTTATCTTTTTCTTTTAATGAAAGTATATTTCAGCAAGAACAAATTAAGAGTTTAAGAACTAAAATCGATCAATTAGAACCTAAGATATCACATTTCCAAAAAAAGGTACAAAAAATTCAAAATTCAATGTCAGACAATTTTTGGAATTTTTCAAAAATAATTGGGGATTCTATTTTTTACTATTAATAGATGGTTTATACCAAAACCAAATCCCAAAAATTCACTAAAATTTATATGTAAATTTTTATACTTTTTCTTTAAATCTAATTAAAATCTATGATTTTCATTCAATTCTAACAAATGATAGCTTATTTTTCTCGTTAAAACATTCTCTAGAATTTTATTTGGTGGGCTTTGTTAAAGAATATTATGTTTAAAAGTTATTAAACAAATAAAATTGCAGACAATGTTTCAACCAGAAAAATGAGCTATTATTAGTCAAAATTCGATAAAAATAACAGATTTTAACTAGACTAAATAATTTAAAAGAAGAAAAAATGTTTCTAAGTAATGGAAAAATGATGACAAAAATTAAAGAATTAATTAAAACGAAAGGAAGGATCACAAAAATAGCAAAAAATCAAGAAAATTAAAGAAAAAGATGACGTTAAAGTGTGCAAAGTTTCTAAGAAACGCACGAAAAATATAATAAATAACAAAAAATGTTTTTTTATTTTTCCGGTCAAATAACCCCTTAAAATGGGTTTTAGTTCTATTACATAGCTTATTTAATAAATATTTAATCAAATTTAACCATAAAATTTCAAGTAGAATAAAAAAAAAATTTTTTTCGTTTTTCAGAAACATTGTGCATTTCAGCATCATATAAATAGGATGAAAATAGAGAAATGCTTTTTTCATTTATCTAACAAACAGTAAAAAGTACAAAAAATAATAAAATTTGGTTACAGTCTACTAAAAAATTAGAATGAATAATAATAAAATAAAAAAATGTATATATAGACAAATAAAAAATCCACAAAAGAAATTTAAAAATTCTCTAAAAATAAAAAAGTTAAGGCAAATTAAACCAAAAACATTTTTATAATTTTACACTTAATACAAGTTTAACAATAAATGTAGAAAAATAAAGAAAATTTAAAAAGTTTATGAACGAATAAGTAAGTTTGCAAAATATCTCGCAAAAAATAGATAAGATATGAAAACAAGTTGAATAAATTTACAAAAAAATGAGCGTATTTATTTTTAAAAATATGGAAATAATTATGAAAATCAACGAAATAAAAAGTTTAGTGAACGTTATGATAGCAAAATTGTGTAAAATAATATTAAATAATTTGCATAAAAAAAAAGAAAATTAAAGAAAATCGTAAAATAAAAAGATATCAAAAGTAAAAGAAGAAAAAGTCTTAAAATTTTGTAAGAATTAAAAAGGAAGGATTTTGATTATAGAAAATAATTAATATTATTTAATTATTATGCATTAATTAATATGCATTTGTATTTTTTTAATTAATTGAAATTTAAAAGTTTGAATAAATTGGAATATGAGTTAATTAACATTTGGAATTTATTTTAATTATAATGATCTTAAAATATAAAAATTTAACACTATTTTTTGCTACCTTTATACCAAAAGTTTAAAGATCGTATGTATTCTGATCATCTGCATGAGCACAGTTTTTTAAATTTTATAAATAAAATATTAAAATTGAAAATTTCAAGATTTATCCACAAATTAATGGCCTTTTTTTATAGTTTGCGAGTTTTTACATTCAGTATTAGACATCCGGAGAATTGTAAATTTTTTTTATTTAAATCATGATTTTAATGCAAATTCCCCAATGATTTAAATCATGACTTAAATCAAAGTGTTTTAAATCAATAATATCCTTGTTCAATATCAATATAATCTACTTTTCTTTAAAGTTTGACGAAGAAGATTTGCTTCGTTTAGTAAACATTAAATTTTTAAATTTTTTACTCAAAAATTTATTTTATAATAAATCTATCTTTTCTACGTTTAGGATAAAGTGGTTTATATTTCTGGTAAATTCTGATATATTATATTATAAATTTTTAGAATTCTAAAATCTTAAAAAAAAAGTTTAAGGCTACGAAATAAAGTCGTGAACCTCCTACTTTTAATTATTAATAAAAACAAATAATAATAATATTTACACAATAATAATATGCTTCTTCCTGAATTCAGAAAATGTTGAAGTTTCACATACTTTAAAACTAGATTTATTTAAAAAATGTGGTCGCAACTGACATCAGATAAAAGTCAGTAAATTGTGTAAATTTTTTTTTTGATATTCAAGAAAAATAACTAAAAAAGGAACAAAATTACTGGAAGTTAAAAAAACACCTTTGAAAATAAAAAAAATTTCTATAAAGTTAAAAAATAATTATAAAATTACTAGAAAGTGAAAAAACAACTAAGAAATTGAATAAAATGTTTTGAAAAACATACACATTTTTTTTAAAATTAATTGGAAATAAAGACAAAATCTAAAAAGTGAATAATAATTGAATATAAATAAAAGCAATTTTAATATTTAAATAATAAGAAAATTAAGAAAATAACTAAAAATTGATGAAGTTCAGCCGAAGAAAATTACTAGAAAATGAAAAAATCACTTGCAATTAAATAAATAACTGCATCTAGATAAGAAAATTTGAAAAAATAGATAAATTAAAATTAATTATAGACTTGAGTGTGTCGATACTAGGAATGAATTTAACTTGAAAGTATAAAGTATTTCTTGAATTTGATAAGTGTTAACTAAATTTCGGAATTAAAAACAAGATACATTGATAAACTCTTAGAAAGAAAGAACCAAAAAGTATAAAAAATAACTAGAATATAAAGAAAAAGTACTAGAAATTAGAGATTTTGGAAATTCAAGAGAAATAACTAGAAAATAAACAAAATTACTGTAAGTTGAAAAAAATATTCTGAAAATCATGACGAAAAAGTGAAAAAATAAATTAAAAATTGTAAAATTACTAGAAAACAGGGCTGATAAAAATCATGATTTTTTTGATTAAAATCAAGAATTGATTTTTTAAAAAATATAACCAGTATTTAAAATCTCCAAATGTTTATTTGTAAGTAGTTTATTAAAGAAATGAAGAAAAAATTAAAAAAACAACACAAGCATGAAACAGTGGCATAATTATATATAAAAAAGTAGAAACTCTTTTAAAAGAATTAAACTATTTACGGACATTTTTTTAAATTAAAATAATAAATAAGAAGATAATTAAAAATAACGTTAAAATATATTACTAAAGAGAACAAAATTTTAAAATTAGAAAAATTAGAGAATTATTTTATAAATTGAATAAAAATAGAATCAATTAAATTTTGTGAAATTTAAATAAAAATTTAAAGAAAAGAAATTCTATGAAGTACAAGAACGATGTTTAAATGAGAATATTTAGTACAAGATTAAAAATTAAATTCACATAATATAAAATAAAGGAATAAAAGCTTTCAAAAAAGTAGAAAATTGGAGAATTTTAAAAATGTAGATAAAAGCACCAAATCAATGTTTTCAAAAATTCGTAATTATAAGATAAAAGCTAAACAATTAAGAAGAAGGAAAAAGAAGGAAAACTGCTTCCTTCTTAAAAATGAAAAAACGATGACAAAAATGAAAGAATTAATTAAAACGCAAGAAAAACTAAAAAAATAGTAAAACATCAAGAAAATGAAATAAATTTAATTTATCCTTAATCTATCAAACTAAAAAAATGTAAAAAGTACAACAAAAAATTAAAAAATGTACATAATAAGATAAATAAAAAGAAAGCCCACAAAAGAAACTTAAAATCATATAAAAATAAAAAAGTTTAGGCAACTTAAACTCAACACATTTTTATAATATTACATTTAAAATAGGCCTAACAATAAATTTATAAAAATAAAGAAAACCTAAAAACTTTATGGAAGAATAAGTAAATTGGCGAAATATCTCGCAAAAGATAGACAACATGTGAAAAAAATTGAATAAATTTCCAAAAAAAGTGGGAGTATTTATTTTGAAAAATATGGAAGCAATTATGAAAATTAATGAAATAAAAAGTTTAGTAAATGTTATAATAACGAAATTATGTAAAATAATATTAAATAATTTGCACAAAAAGAGGAAAATTAAAGAAAATCCAAAAATAAAAAGATAAATAAAAAAAAGAAAAAATATCAAAAGTAAAAAAAAAAAAAACTTAAAATTTTGTAAAAATAAGAAATTATAAGATAAAAATTAAACAGTTTCGGAAAATTGAAATTTCTTAGAAATCTTGTAAGAATATTAAAAAAAAAAGATTATTGTGAATATGAAAAATATTTAATATTATTTCATTATTTTGTATTAATTAATATGCATTTAAATTTGAATTAATTAAAACTTAAAAGTTAGAAAAAATTGAAAAATGATTTAATTGACGTTTGGAATTTATATAATTATGATGACTTGAAGATATAAAAATGTAATACTATTTTTTGCTGTCTTCATACCAAAACTTTGTAAATCGTAGGTATTTAGATCATCTGTATTAGCACAATTTTTAAAAATTTTTAAAGATTAGCATTATTAATTATTAAAATTGAAATTTTTAAGATTTATCCACAAATTTGTGTTTTTCTATAATGTTTGCGATTTTTTACATGCAGTTTTAAACTTGTGGAGAATTGTACAGTTTTTTTGATTTAAATCGTGATTTTAATGCAAATTCTCCAATGATTTAAATCACGATTTAAATCAATAACAGCCCTGCTAGAAAGTTAAAAAACTAAGAAGCAAATGTAAGAAAAAACTAAAACATAACGATAAGTTACACTAGAAAGTGAAAAAAACAACTATAAATTAAATAGAATTTTATGAAAAATAAACATAACTTTTTAAGACTAATTTGAAAATAAATGAAAAACAATTTGAATAGTGAATAGTAATAAATAAATAAAAACAATTTAAAAATTTTAAATTAGTTTCCAGTATTTAACTAACCGTAAGAGTAGGAAAAAGAACATGTTCAAGATAAATGGGCATCAAGGATAAAAATCCTTCAGAACCAGCAGTTTGCATGGTATAAGATGTATGATGAGTATCGGTCCACGCATTTGTACCAGATGCAAGACATCGATTCGCTAATAAATCTAAAACTCCTTTATACGGGTATTTTTCACTGCCAATAAAGACGAGATGCTCCAAAGTATGTGGTAGGCCATCATCATCATGAGCCTCCGTTGCTAAAAATATTTTACAAACTTAAAAATGCATTTCTATTTCTGATTTTATGGATTTTTAAATATAGATTCGTACTATGTATACAGTGTACGAATTTTTGGAATACAATTTTGAAAGAACTACTATTATTTATAATATAAATAACAATTATTATACTATTGTTTAAAAATCATTAAAATGGTTATTTTTAGAACAAATTCTGAAGAGGAAATTAACTTTTTAATAAGATCATTATTTAACAAACAAGCTGTTAATGATCTTATAATTATGGATAAACACACTGATGATAATATATTAGAAACAATTAAATTATACTAATATTTTAAATCATATTTACGCTTATGAGATTCATTAAAACTCTTGTTTCTTTAAGGTATTTGTCGCGTAGAATGACTTTCGTCAGATTTTTTTTAAACTTTGCATCAGTATTTCAGAAGTATTTATCTATGTAATAAGACCTATCCCATTAATTTTGACCGTTTCTGAGCTTTAAAATATAAATCCAAAGTTGATATCTTTTACATACGCTAGCGCTTAATGCACGTAATTTAAGTCTCTCATATTCATTTATATGAAAACGATTCGTCAGATTTTCAAATAAAACCAGTAAGTTGCACATTGAGATAAAACAAATGCTTTAAAAAAAAGTGAACTTTATTGACCGTACAGCATAGAAAATATATTAAGTTTAAAACCCAAAATTTTTAAGTTTTATGTAGTTTCATTGAAAAATGTGTAAAACGTGTCAACATCACATGACGAAAACTTATAGTACATGGTTCAAAATCATGAAAAGTATTTACGTGACGTTAGAAGAGATCATAAGGAAGCAAATGAGTTGATATACAAGTTTATTTATTGTCCTTTTTTTCGATCGGTTTTCACCCTGTAGCATCCACGCGACAACTACCTTAATTAAGGGCGTATGTATGTCAGAAAACCCTTTTGTCAAACTCAAAATGGTCCCTTTCAATATGGATTATTAAAACAATAATTTTAAAAAGTCTAAGCTTCTAATTGAAAACAATATTTTTACATATTTTGAATTAACGAACAGTGTGTTTTATTAAATAATAACACTTGAATGGAAATTTAAATACATTTCAAGGATAAAAAGTTTTGAATATGAGAGGTTAGATTTTATCAAATTTACTTACCCAGGCAAAAATAACCACAGACGAGAGGTCCATCGATATCGGCAATAAAAACAGTTAATCCGGTATTAACAGATTTGTATTTATGTACAGGAATCGACTCATTTGATTTATAAGAACAAACTAATTGAAAACCGCTCATGCTACCTGTCGGAGAGTTGTCAACCGGCGCCATTTTTGTTTGAGTCAGTTCTCCATCAGTTGCGTGCATGATCCAACAACTTAAAGGTCTCGCCGATCTCGGTCCGAAATTTACAGTGCACTGCGCTTAGGGATGTGCACTGACCAAGATGACAGCGCACCGCTTTGTCAAATGACCGTCATCGGTCCGATTACTCGTCATCGGTAATCTGACCGTCATCGAGGAAATCATGTTATAAATCAAGTTTTAACGAATTTACACTTGATGTTTAGAATTAACAATAGTACAAAAACAACGCCTGAATCATTTATAACATTAGCGAGGTCTGCAAGTAAAAGATAATACAGTTTTCCAAGTTCTTACTATTAATTGAGAAATCTAACCTCGAAACCGTTGTTAAAGATTACGCAAATTTGTGATAATTCTTGAAAAATCCTCAAATGCAAATAATAAATCATTATTATTTTGTCATTTAAGTATCCTGGCAACATTTTATGTGCAAATATTGTCACTTTTTAAATTTCATATGCATCAGTCAATCAGCTCCTGTTTAATACCTATTTCTTGACCCTCTTTGTGTGTCGGGTTGCATCTTTAACTGACAATAAATATTATTTATTCTTAACGCTAGTTTGATGTATTATTGTAAAATATCGTTTAAACAAAACAAATTTAGATTAATTTTTACAATTTTATTAGACTTCATTTGCACTAAATTTTACTTCATATTCCCGAAAAAAGATGATGTCCACGATGACAGATGTTGACGGTCCGATGACAGTCATCGGTCACCTGACGTCAGATGACGGTCACTCCCCATCCATAACTGCGCTCAGGCCAACGACGGCCATTTTAAATAAGTCAGCTGACTTGGCTACGTTGAAGCTCATTGGATGCTAAGATATTAGCGGCAGCGTGTTTCAAATTTTGAAATAATATGTGCATAAATAAATAATAGAAATTAGTTTCTAAGTTTTTATACCTAATTTTTTTTACCTTGAGATTTAAAATGCATAAAGGAATGTTAAGAAGTAAGGCTTCAAAAAAATAAAGTAAAATAAATTTATAAATATTATTTTATAATGTTAGATACACAAGTATATTTATTTATTTTTATTTATTTAAATAATATTATTGAGTACTCCAAATAATAATAGTTTTGTCACACATATTGTTAAAGTCAATAATGTTAGTTACAGAATATTTTTCTAAAAAAAATGTACATTTCTAGAAACTCGAAATCATTATAGATTTTTAATTACACTAATTATACCATTATACTAATTGAGTTTAAATCATCTGCATTCCTACTCCTGCATTTATCAGCAGTCAGGTTAATGCGAAAATAACACGGCTCATTCAAAAGCTTGAATTTTCTTGTCGACAGTTGTATCTGAAATTCGGGAAAAAAATACTGTTTCAATTTGTTGTGTAAAGTGAATTCGTGGCAGCAGATAAATAGTTATTTTGTGCAGCATATATTAAATTCAACTAAATCTAAGTAAGTACACAGTATATTTAAATATTTTAAAGTTATTAAAAGATTACATATCTTCTTACACTGAAAAAAAGCAATGTTCGTCAAGTTACATCCATTTTTAGATTCGGATAAAAAACTGATTGGCTCGGAAACAAATTTCGGAATGACTCGAAAGAATTCTGATTAAAACTTATTTAAACTGATTGGAATTCAATCCGATACTGTTGCCAGGGTGTGTAAAGATTTAAATGTCCCGATTAAATAAATGTTTAGCGTAAAAGTTGACTGAAGATTTAAATTAAATTTCCGTGAAATGTTTGTCGCAAAAGTTGATTCAACATTTAAATTAAATTTTCGTGAAATGTTTATATTCTATTTGTATATTAAATAGAAGGGGAACAAGTAAGTTAAACAGTAATTGAATTAATATAAACACATTTATTGAATATTATTATTTAACATTTATTTTACTTTTAATTTTAGTAACAAAACAAAAGAAATGCAACACACAGGAAATTGTATAAGTTGAAAGATTGTATTAGATTAAGGATTTGTAAAACGTTCCAGAATCTTCAAAATTTTATTCAATAAATGTGTTTATATTAATTAAATTACTGTTTAATTACCTGTCCCTCTTTTGCGACAAAAATTTCACGAAAATTTAATCTAAATCTTCAGTCAACTTTCACGACGAACATTTCACGAAAATGTAATTTAAATGTTCAGGAAACTTTCGCGACGAAAATATCACAAAAATTTATTTTCAATCTTCAGTCAACTTTTACGCTAAAACATTTATTTAATCTGGACATTTAAATCTTTGCACAATTTTCACTAAGCTTTGCACCTAAATATTCCGAAGTTTGCAAATAAATCTTTAATTTATTTTCAGGAAATTTTTAGTGCTGTGGGGGTAAAAATTGCTTGGTTTTACAGCAATTTTTGATTTTTTTTTCATTGCTTGATTAAAAAAGTAAAAATTATATTAAACTCAAGTAAATCTTAAATAGTTATTTTTCAGTGCAGTAATTTTATAAAAATAATACTTGTTATAAGAAGATAATTTAATTTTTGAAAATATATGAATAAATCTTTTTCAAACTTGTTCAATATTCCACGTGAGAAATTGCACGTAAAATTTTTATTAAAAAATTGGTTTTGTCCAAGAAAAAGTGACGGTTGAAAATTTGAAAAATAGTTTTTCCTATTTAATCTTGTTCTTTTCTTTCTTTCTGTTCTTGAAAATATTTATTCATTATTTTTATCTACATTTTTTATAATTTCTAAATTTTCTATTTTTTTTGACAACTTTTATACTTTTCCTTCATTTTATGTAAATTTATTTCTCTAAAAATCTGATTTTGTTAACTTTCAAAACAATGTAGTCAAGGTTTCTTTCTTCAATTTCTAGAAGAATTCTCTAACTGTAAAAATGTTTTTTTTTTTTATAATAATATTATAGCTTTTTTTATTAATCTTCTTCTTTTTTTCTTAATTCAAAAGAATAATGCCCGTAAAAGTTTTAATGGGTTGTTAAAAGTTTTCTATAGGTATATTTTGTTCGTGTATTTTTTCTAATGAAAAATATGTTTTGAATGAAAATACGTGTTTCTATTGTGTATATGTACATATATTTGTCCTTTTTTTTTAGATAAAAATGCCAAGTGTATGTTCTGCTGCTGGATGTAACAATAAAATTGGTAAAGAAAATGGTGAATGGAGGTTCTTCAGATTTCCCAAAAATGAAGCGTATATGAAACAATGGATTGATGTTTGCAACAAAAAAAACATCAACGTTAAAAATGGTTAGTTTTTAACACCAAAAAATAAATTTTTTTTTTCATGCGTATTCGTCTAAAAAAATAAGCGGACTCCTCTAAAACTGAGAGGATCCTCTCATTCCAAAACTATTTTCTTTTCGCTGAAATACATTTCATTTCTTTTTTTACTTGTAATCGTAATTTAAAATGTATATAAAGTAATTCTGTCATACTAGTTCAGCAAAAAATATAATCATAGTATAGTAATAATGATAATAATAATAATTTAATAATAATAATACTGAGTATTTTATTGCATTTCAGCTAGGATATGTTCTATTCATTTTCGTGCGGAGTGCTATAAGCCAGTGTCGTATGTTGATGAAGTTTTGCAAACATACAAGACAACTAAAAGGACACTTCGCGATGACGCGGTACCTACAGAAAATCTTTTATTACCTGTAAAGGATGTTCCTGAATGCCAACAGGTTGATTTTTCTGACCTTAAAGATGCCTTCGAAACAACTGGTACATCATCGCTTGATAATACTGATGTTTTCAGTTCATTACAAAACTCTCTTAATGATATATATTGGAAATTTCACGATCCTGAGCATCGAGAAGATTTAAAGAGAGAATTAGAAACTTTGAAAAAAGAGTTTGACACAGAAATAAAAAATGAAATGAAAGATGAAAACTTTTGTGAAATGCTGTTTGCAGAATTGGAAAAATCAAAAGAAGAATGGAACAAGTCAAAAGAAGAATTGAACAAGTCAAAAGAAGAATTGAACAAATCAAGAGAAGATTTCAATAAGTCTCAAGAGAAACTAAGAGAAACAGAAGAAAAATTAAAAAGTTCAAAAGAAGAAGTTGCTAATTTAAAATTGACTTTAAAAGAAAGAGCTGAAGAATATTTAAAAGATATATTGGAGAGAAAAGTAAAAGAAGCATACTGGAAAAGAGGATTCCATTGCTACAAACATAGACCATTTTTTACCTTCTAAAGTTTAAACTGTTAAAACTTGAAGTCCTATCCAGTTTACAAAACACAACACAACTTCCTGATTGTTCCTGATGTTTGTTTTTAGCATGATCCAACAACTAGAAGGTCTCGCCGCACGCAAGTAAAAAAAAGTGGTCCAATCAGAACCCCAGGGCCAGCGTCCGCCATGTTGGGCTATTTAGGCGCTGGCTTTTGAATGAAATACATAAAGGAATGTAAAGAATAAAAACTAAAAATGATGAATTAAAATAAGTTTTAATTGATTATTGCTCGAAACGTAATATATTAATAATATTAGTATTATTAGTGTAATTATTATTAGTATATTCATATGTAGAGTAAAGAAGGAAATTATTAACAGAAATAACAAAATTTGTATAGTACAAAATAACACATTTTAATTTATTAAAATGAAAATAAACCATAAATTTAATACATTGATTGCAGCTATTATAAAAATGCATAAGATAAATCTAAAAATGTAGTAAGAATAATAAATGTTTCATATTATTAGTAAATGGTGCTGAATTTGAAAAGTTATAATTTATGTTATGAAAAATTATACATAAAAATTCTACATGAATTTTTTATATTTTTTTTTTTATCACAAAAGTTTTTAATTGGTTATTGAAAGAAACAAATTGTGAAAAAAGTCTAAATTCAATAAAAATATTTTTAAGTTATTTTTAAAAACCCTTGTATATATCTGATTTCAGATTTTAGTAATAAAAAGTGAAAGTGACATGTGAAGTGACGTACATTAATCGTAGCCAGTACTAGTGCAATACTGGCAAATTACTGTACTGATAATTACTGTATAAAAGTTTATTATATTAATGTACGAATTTTTGCATACGTTTGAATGCTTTTCTTTGAGCACTATCACACAACTTTTTTAACCTGACTGCTGATAAATGCAGGAGTAGGAATGCAGATGATTTAAACTCAATTAGTATAATGGTATAATTAGTGTAATTAAAAATCTATAATGATTTCGAGTTTCTAGAAATGTACATCTTTTTTAGAAAAATATTCTATAACTATCATTATTGACTTTAACAATATGTGTGACAAAACTATTATTATTTGGAGTACTCAATAATATTATTTAAATAAATAAAAATAAATAAATATACTTGTGTATCTAACATTATAAAATAATATTTATAAATTTATTTTACTTTATTTTTTTGAAGCCTTACTTCTTAACATTCCTTTATGCATTTTAAATCTCAAGGTACAAAAAATTAGGTATAAAAACTTAGAAACTAATTTCTATTATTTATTTATGCAAATATTATTTCAAAATTTGAAACACGCTGCCGCTAATATCTTAGCATCCAATGAGCTTCAACGTAGCCAAGTCAGCTGACTTATTCAAAATGGCCGTCGTTGGCCTAAGCGCAGTGCGCTGTAAATTTCGGACCGAGATCGGCGAGACCTTTAAGTTGTTGGATCATGGTTGCGTGTTTCTTATCGCTTTCTGTTTCTAATACACGTTATCTATACGTTAGGGATGGACGATTCTACTCGATTCTGTTTGGAATCGAATCGATTCCATCTTGAGAATCGATTCTTTCATCGATTCTTTTGAGAATCGATTCTTTCATCGATTCTTTTGAGAATCGATTCTTTCAGTATCGATACTTTTTTTTACGAGAATCGAAATTACTAAAATATGTAAATTTCCCCATTTTTTGAAGTGATAAATATTTTGTCTTATAGAAAAATATTTATTTACAAATGGCCAGTTCCACAAACAGAAGTTCTAATTTAGTCTGGCATGCTTATTATCAGTCAGCAATTTTTTATGACAAATTAATTTTTTATAAAAACTTAACATTTTAAAATAATAGTGTAATAAATTGACAAATTAATTTATAACATTAAATTAAAATTAGAAAATATTTTTTTTAAGAATTATTTATTAGTAAAATAATATTTTGATTTTGAAAAACCCGCCAAATTTGATTGTACTCGATTCTTTGACTGGAATCGATACTTTTTGGAATCGATTTCTTTTATTGGAATCGATACTTTTTTAGAATCGATTCTTGGTATCGAATACTTTTTTTTGGAATCGTCAAAGATATTATGAATCGTCCATCCCTACTATACGTGTTTATCAACTAACACTTGCTTATTTACTTTTTACACGGCTCATTAATGTTCCTTAAAAATAACTAAAATTCATAATTTTATAAAAGTGAAAATAAACGACTTTAGCGGTTTTTTAATCATTTTATTTGTAATGAATAAGTAATTATGGTAATTATAAATAACAAAATTTAGAATTAAATTAATAATCTGTATATGAATAGATATCATTAAATAAATAAAAAAAGGATAATTAAATTATTTATATAAGAAAAAAACCAATAGAATAAAAGGTAAAATACTTTCTACTGGAAAAAATTAAAAAATTTGTTTAACAAACTGTTATAAAAAATTTGGAATTTCGTGAATCTCTGGAAATATTAATTTTTTAGGTAATAAAAATAAAAAAATTTCGAAGCATGGTATTAAAACTTTGTCCATAAAAACTTTAAGTACCGTGAGATTTTATATGATTTTATTTTATTACAAAATAAAGTTTTTAAAATGTTTGTTGGTTTTTGTGAGGTCTCAAAAGATTGTCAACAATAAATTACCAAAGTTGAAAATTGTCAACAGACGCCATTTTGAAATCTTGACCACGTGGTATCTTTTTTGTATTTAGAAATAGAAACACTCGGAACAATTGAACCGGAAAAATGACAAATATTCGGAAATTGCCGGGAAAATAAACCCAACTTTTCTTTCTCTACTTTTATCTTTATGAATAAATTAAGATCAGGAGCTAAACATTTTTTTAACTATATCTTTAACTATCATTAAACTATCTTAATTTTTCTTAACATACAATATAGCAATCTGTACAAATATTTAATAGTTAAATATATTTAACAATTTCATATTTAACGACGAGTTAATTAAAATCTTTTAAAATCCACTCAATATTAAAAATAATTAACTTTAATTAATTATTTAAATATTTATATTCGTAAATAAAAAATTGTTTCAATACTATTTTGTATTTTAAATTAGTGTACAATTTTTTGTTTCTGATTACTATACAAGATTCTTAGAATAAATGTGCTTAAAAATATTAAATAGTATTGAAATAATTCTTTAATGTTAAATTTTTCATAAGAAAAACATTTTTTTTTTCACAGTGAATAAATTCTATAAAATATATATCAATATATTTTATAAAATCTCAGTTTATGTTTAGTTGCGTGAAATAATTTACACGACATGCACCAAACATTTTCCTTTGTATTGGTGGCATAAAAGTTTATTCTTCCTCCATCATTTAACTGCTTTAATCCATTCAATTTCAAGCGCCGATACTCCAGGTTGATTATCTGGTAGATAAGGGCCGTTGTCTAGTTTAATTCCTATATTTGTGATAGCCGATATATCCAGTGGATATGCATCCTGAGATAAAAGCTGTCCTCGATAATATGGTTTGAAATCTATCAACGGTAATTTGACAGTTGCAAATTCATTTTCAGGTGCCTATAAAATAATTTAATTGAAATTATTATGTAATTTTAATAAATAAGTATTTCCAGTTTTACTTTTCAGTCATTAATTGTTTATTAAATTATTATTATTATTACTAGCAAAATAGAACGCGCGCAAGCGCGCGATTAGTTTTCCCTGCATTTTAGAAATTATAAAATACAATAATAAATATAACAAATCGGTAAATAATATTTATCTGATAAAAAGAAATAAATATTTTAAATATAATGTTTAAAAATCAATTAATATAAATAAAATAAATATTTAATTAGGACAACATTTATAATATTTTAGAATTAAAAAGAATTGCAAAAAAGAATTGAAATTAAACAAAATATATAACTGCAAATTTGGCAAATTAATTGAAAAAAAATAATGAAATCAATTAAAAATTGGGGAAAGTAATTTAAACAATCATAAAAATGTTTTAAGTATGACGAAAATAAATCATTAAATTCAATTCATTAAATCAATAAAGAAAATAATTTTAATTTGAGAAAAATACTTGGGAATCTTAAAAGTACATTAAAACAAAATTGAAAAATGAAAAATTAGAGAAAATAATTGAAAATTGAAAAAACATGGTTAAAAATTGAGAAAATAAATTAAAATTAAAAAAAAATAATTCAAATATGAGAAAATAATTAAACAAATTATATAAAAGATTTTAAATAAAGGAAAGTTAAACAAAATTTAAGAAAAATACTTAAAACTTTCAGAAGTTTATTAAAATAAGAGAAAATAATGAAAGATTAGAGAAAATAAATTAAATAAATTGAACACAACAAGTTGTAATTAAAGAGAAATAAGTAAAAACTTTTTGATAATTATGAAAAAGAACAAGAAATAGAACGAAAGTAATTGAAAATTGAAGAAAATAATCTAAATAATGAAATAATTGAAAAGTCAGATAAATAGTTAAAATTATTTGAAATTATGAAAGAAATATAATAAATTGTAAATTGAGGGAAATAAATTTTGGAAAATAATTGAAAAATGTTTTTAAATTTTAAAACTTGACGAAATTAATTAAAATATGATACAAACAAAGATAAGTTGTAAAAAATAACTGACATTTAGGTGTGATAATTGAAAAAATTACAGAATTTTTTTAAATAAAGAAAAAATAATTGAAATGTGAAAAAAAAGAAAATAACTTAAATTTGGAGAAAAGAATTAAAGAAATAAGAAAAAATAATGAAATTTAAAAAAAATACATGAAGATCTTAGAAATCAATTAAAAAAAAAAAGAAAATAACTAACAATTGGAAAAAAGAATTGAAGAAATAAGATAAAAGTAATTGAAATTTACGATAATTAATCAAAAAATTTGGAATTATGAAAACAAATGAAAATAATTAAAAATTGAAGAAAACTATTGAAATTTTAGAAAAATTCTTAAAAATCTTAGAAATTAATTTTAGAAAATGAGAATAACTAAAAATTTGAGAAAAGACTGGAAGAATGCTTAAAATAATTGAAATTTACGATAATTAATAAAATTTTTTGAAAGTTATGAAAGCAAATAAAAATAATTAAAAATTGAAGAAAATAATAGAAATTTGAGAAAAATACTTTAAAGTTTTAGAAATTTATTTTTTAAAATGAGAAAACCTAAAAATTGGAGAAAAATCTGGAAAAAAGCTAAAAATAATTGGAATTCACGATAATTAATAAAAAAAAATTTGAAATTCTGATAACAAATGAAAATAATTAAAAATTGAAGAAAATATTTGAATTTCCAGAAAATTACTGAAAAATCTTAAAAAAAATTATTTTTAGAAAATAAGAATAATAATTAACAATCGAGGAAAATAATTGAAAAATGATAAAACTATTTCAAAATGGAAAAAAATAATTGAAATATGCTGAAAATAATTTAAGATTGAGAAAGAAAATTGAATTATGATGAAAATAATTTAAATAAAAAAAATTGAAAACATTCAATAAAATTTGAGAAAAATAACTGAAAAAATCATAGAATATATGTTAAAAAAAAAGTAATTACAAAATTACTTAAAAAATTTTAATTACAGAGAATAATTAAAAAATCGCAGAAATAACGAAAATTGATGAAAATAATTGCAATATCGGATAAATAATTGAAATTTTTAAAGGTAATGCCAAAATAATGAATATAATTATAAATTGATGACAATCAAGAAGAATTGCAGAATTTATTTTTAAGCAAAAGAAAATAATTAAAAAATCGTTATATAATGGAAAATTGATGACAATAATCTAAATTTGAGATAATAACTGAAAATTTAGAAAATTAATTGCATGTGTATATATTTTAAACTTCTTCAAAAACCATAATAAATTTTTAAAGCATTTTTCGAAACTTTATTTTTACACAAATGACAATTAAAAACCAGCACAAAATAAAATAACAGGGACTAACTTCACTTCAGTTTTTAAAACATGGACAGAAAAGATGAATAAATATTAATACTAACTAACTTCACTTCAGACTTTAAAACGTGGACAGAAAAAATGAATAATTATAAATAGTAACTAACTTCAGGAGTTTACGGAGATTATTATTATTTAATTAATTAATAATATTAATTATTATTATTAATTATTAAATAATAATAATCTCCGTAAACTCCTGAAGTTAGTTAGTATGTATTTATATTTATTCATCTTTTCTGTCCACGTTTTAAAGTCTGAAGTGAAGTTAGTTAGTATTAATATTTAATCATCTTTTTCTGTACACGTTTTAAAAACTGAAGTAAAGTTAGTCCCTGTTATTTTATTTTGTTGTGCTGGTTTTTAATTGTCATTTGTGTAAAAAAAAAGTTTCAAAAAATGCTTTAAAAATTTATTATGGTTTTGGAAGAAGTTTAAAATATATACACATGCAATGAATTTCCTAAATTTTCCGTTATTATCTCAAATTTAGATTATTGTCATTAATTTTCATTTTATAACGATTTTTTAATTATTGTCTTTTGCTTAAAAATAAATTCCTCCATTTTTTTTTGATTTTCATCAATTTATAATTATATTCATTATTTTGTCATTACTTTTAAAAATTTCAATTATTTATCCGATATTGCAATTATTTTCATCAATTTTCGTTATTTCTGCGATTTTTTAATTATTCTCTTTAATTAAAATTTTTAAAGTAATTTTGTAATTATTATTTTTTTTAACATATACTCTATGATTTTTTCAGTTATTTATCTCAACTTTTATTGAATGTTTCCAATATTTCATATTTAAATTATTTTCATCATAATTTAATTTTCTTTCTCAATCTTAAATTATTTTTAGCATATTTCAATTATTTTTTTCAATTTTGAATTAATTTTATCATTTTTCAATTATTTTTCTCGATTGCTAATTATTATTCTCATTTTCTAAAATTATTTTCTAAGATTTTTAAGTATTTTTCTGAAAATTCAAATATTTTTTTCCATTTCCAATTATTTTTATTTGTTATTAGAATTTCAAATTTTTTTTTATTAATTATCGTAAATTTCAATTATTTTTAGCTTTCTTCCATACTTTTCTTCAATTTTTAGTTTTTCTCATTTTATAAAATTAATTTCTAAAATTTTTTTAAGTCAGTTTCTCAAATTTCTATTATTTTCTTCAATTTTTAATTATTTTTATTTGTTTTTATAATTTCCAAAAATTTTATTAATTATCGTAAATTTCAATTTTTTTTAGCATTCTTCCAGTCTTTTCTCTAATTTTTAGTTATTCTCATTTTCTAAAATTTTAAGAATTTTTCTAAAACTTCAATTGTTTTCTTCAATTTTTATTTATTTTTATTTGTTTTCAAAATTTTAAAATTTGTTTATTAACTATCGTAAATTTCAATTACTTTTAGCTTATTTCATTAATTTTTTTCTCCAATTTTTATTTATTTTCTTTTTTTTTAATTGATTTCTAAGATCTTTATGTATTTTTTTCAAATTTCAATTATTTTTTCTTTATTTAAAAAAATTCTGTAGTTTTTTCAATTATCACACTTAAATGTTATTTATTTTCTACAACTTATCATTGTTTGTACCATATTTTAATTATTTTCGTCAAGTTTTAAAATTTAAAAACATTTTTCAATTATTTTCCAAAATCTATTTCCTTCAATTTTCAATTCTTTAAATTTATTTCATAACTTCAAAAATTGTTAACTATTTATCTAACTTTTCAATTATTTCATTATTTATATTATTTTCTTCAATTTTCAATTCTTTTCATTTGTTTTATAATTTCCGAAATTTTAAACTATTTAGCTGACATTTCAATGCTTTCATTCTATTTTCAATTATTTGTATTATATTTATATATTTTGTTTAATCTTCAATTACTTTCGTTCTTTTTTCGCTCTGTTTCATATCTTCCAAAAAGTTTATACTTATTTCTCTTAAAGTAAAAGTTATTTCCTTCAATTTTAAATTATTTTTATCTTTTTTCATTTATTTTCTCTAATTTTTAATTATTTTCTTTTCTTGGAATGAACTTCTGAAAGTTTTAATTATTTTTCTTAAATTTTGTTTAATTTTTCTTTATTTAAAATTTTTTATGTAATTTGTTTAATTATTTTCTCATATTTGAATTATTTTTTTTTAATTTTAATTTATTTTCTCAATTTTTAACCATGTTTTTTCAATTTTCAATTATTTTCTCTAATTTTTCATTTTTCAATTTTGTTTTAATGTACTTTTAAGATTCCCAAGTATTTTTCTCAAATTTTAATTATTTTCTTTATGTTTAAGGGTGTTGCAAGGAGAGAATTAACATAACCTTAAAAATTCTTTTACAGGCAGCGTACAATTGTAACATTTCGCCAATTTTTTCCAGAAACAAAAAATGTAATTAAAAATATGACCATGTACCCATAATTTAAATTTTATGCAGATTCTAAAACTAATTTGACATTTTAGAAATATGTATTATTTGGGCTTCAGTTTCTGAACAAAAAAAAGTACACAATTTTCAATATTTTGTTCAGAAACTGAAGCCCAAATAATACATATTTCTAAAATGTCAAATTAGTTTTAGAATCTGCATGAAATTTAAATTATGGGTACATGAACATATTTTTAATTACATTTTTTGTTTCTGGAAAAAATTGGCGAAATGTCACAATTGTACGCTGCCTGTAAAAGTATTTTCAAGGTTATGTTAATTCTCTCCTTGCAACACCCTTAAAACATTTTTATGATAAATAAATAAATATTTATTTTATTTATATTAACTGATTTTTAAATATTATATTTAAAATATTTATTTTTTCTTATTAGATAAATAGTATTTACTGATTTTTTATATTTATTATTGTATTTTATAATTTTTAAAATGTATGAAAAACTAATCGAGCGCTTGCGCGCGTTTTATTTTGCTAGTTAAAAATAATAAAATAAATATTTCAATTTAATATGTTTAATAGAGTGTGTTCATTAGAGAGACAAATTTTTAAAAAATTATTTATTAGAGAGTCAATATATAACAGAATGTGATCTGAAGTGTCACGAGAACATGATAGATGAGCAAAAAATGTATTACCGTGAACACTTGTCCATAAATCACAGCATCTTTGTCCAATCCTTTGTGCTTCAGGAGCATTTTGTACTTTTGATTAATACCTTGGCCCCGGCATTTAATCATAATATTCTGAAATTGCTTTAGATTGAAATTTGTATCACAGCGAATGGCCGCAAAGCCAGAACCAGTCGGTTTAGGACTGAAAAGGGTGAAAAGCACTGCCCTTTGAAAAAGCTGGCTTTTCTGAATAACGAGAATTGCTTTCGACATTCCACTGGGTTTTATCGTGTCTGAGTGTTCTGTCCAGCCGTCTAGCTGATCCGTGCGAGTAAAATCAAACAGCGTTTGAACAGTACTAAACATAAGAAAATAATTAAAATTTCACTTATTCAGATTTAGAGAGTATACAATTTTAGCATGAACAAAATTTTTATCGAAAAATGATAGTATCAGATGACGAGCCCCCCCCCCCCCCCCCTCAGGGGGTCTTCAGTCGGGATGCAGGATTAAGTTTTAAAATTAATTATTTAGAATTTTCATTTCATAGAATTTCATGAGGTAGAATTTTCTTGTAGCCGAAATTTCACATTTTCGAATTTATTTTCAATCGAATTTAAATGAATTCGAATTTTTACCTAATAGAATTTTTAGGTCACCGAATTTATATTTAACAGAATTTTCATTTAAAAGAATTCCAATTTAAACGAATATTAATTTAAAAGAATTTGTATTCTCCAGAATATTAGGTTAATCGACTTTTTAAATACCAGAATATTCATTTGGCAGAATCTTCATTTGTCCGAAATTGTATTAGTACGAATTAACATTTGATAGAAAACTTTAAGCGTAGAATGTTCATATGTCAGAAATTGCAAATGGCCGAAAAAACATCCGACAGAATTATTTTGGCGAGAATTTTAAAATTGGCCAATGGGAATTTTTTTCATATTTTCTGATTGGTCAATTTCAAAATTGGTACCAAAATATGTCTACCAGATGCTTCTTCGGCCATTTGCAATTTCTGACATATGAACATATTCTACGTTTTAAGTTTTCTATCAAATGTCAATTCGTACTAATACAATTTCGGATAAATGAAGATTCGGTCAAATGAATATTCTGTCATTTAAAAATTCGAATAACTTGAAATTCTGTAAAATGATAATTTTTCTAAATTATAATTCGTTTAAATTGAAATTCTTTTAAATGAAAATCTGTTAAATATGAATTATGTGAGTTAAAAATTCTATTAGGTAAAAATTCGAATTCATTTAAATTTGATTGAAAATAAATTCGAAAATGTGAAATTTCGGCTACAAGAAAATTCTACCTCATGAAATTCTATGAAATGAAAATTCTAAATAATTAATTTTAGAAGTTAATTATGCGTCCCCTTCAGTCAATCTGAATAAACCTTTTTTTTTAGGACAACATTTTAGAATTAAAAAAAGATTGCAAAAAATTATTGAAACTAAACAAAATAATTTAAATTTTTCAATTTAATTGAAAAGAAAAATGAAATCAATTAAAAATTGGAGAAAGTGTTAAGTAGCAATAAGTAGCAATATTAACTCGCGCCCAAGGGCGCCAAAAACTTTGCATTGTTTTTAGTCATTTAAATCTATAAATTTTTGTAAATGAAATAAATAATGAAAATTACGAGAATAATTACAAAATTAAAGAAAATATCTGAAAAATGAAGAAAATAATGAACAATTGAAAACAAAATTCAAAAAATGGCTAGACTAATACACATCAGCCGAACAAAAAAATTGAAAAAATCCAAGAATAATTATAACTAGGTGTGAATTCTGTCCATTTCATGGACACTTCGCTTCCAAGGAAGCAAAACAATTTGCTTCCTCATAGAGGAAGCAATAATTTAATAATATTTTAAATATTTTAAGTTAATAAAAACAAAAATAAAAAAAACATGAATTATTTTGATTAAAAAGATACTAAAACAATTTGATTAGTTAATTTCAAAAATCCTTAAATTGCATGTTTTGGAAACAATGAAATATTGTATTCTTAATAATGTTGTTTCTCTTTATTTAAGGGGAGTCACCTGAGAAATTTCAACCCATCGAAATATGTTACTTATCGGTGCAAATTTTTTTTCTGGGATTATTTTGGATGTAAAAGAATGACATATTATCAAGATTAAAAAAAAAATTAAAAAAAATTAAAAATGTTAAAACCCATACGATGTTTTGTTTGAAATCTTAAAAAAGGCATATAAAAAAATTGGCATTAAAAAAATTTGAAAAATTGTAGGAGATAAATTTTTACAAAAAAAAAATTCAACAAAAAAAAATTTTTTTTTAATTTTTTTTTCAAAATTTTTGTTGTTGTTAATTTTGATAATATGGCATTCTTTTACATCCAAAATAGTCCCAGAAAAAAAATTGACACCGATAAGTAACATATATTTCGATGGGTTGAAATTTCTCAGGTGACTCCACTTAATGAACCAAATTTGATGATTTCATTTCTCCCAAAAAATATGTTTTTTTCAGCCAATCAAAAAATGGCTTAAACAGACTTAAGGTACATGTTTAAAGCTTTAAAAATCCACTTAGAAATTTTATTTATGTCTATTTTTGGTGTTACTATAGCTATTTGAAAAAAAACGACTTTTTAAAAACATATCTTTACATTTCTTGAAATATTTAAAAAAATATTAAAGACACATTAATTTAAGCTAGATATTCTTTTTCTACAGGTTCTGGCAATAAGTTTTAAAAAAAAAAGTCCCGATATGTTCATTAGGCTCTGAGCAATCAGCGTTTGAAAATCGCTCGGGTCCCGTAGACCCAATCTAGCAGTTACTTTAAATCCCGATAGTCTAGCAGTTGAGGGTTAATATTATTAGTAATATTATTATTATTATCATTATTTTACTAGGTGAAAATTATGTCCATTTCGTGGATATTTCGTTCCAAAGTTAGCAAACAAATTTGCTTTCTTATAGAAAAAGCAATATATTAATAATATAAAATTTAATTTGAGAAATTCTTTAAAAAGAGGAATTTTAAGTGCAAAAAAATGAAAAAACATCAATTAATTTACGAATTTTTGATCAATTATAAAAGTTATATAGGTCAATCGATTCGTTTTGAAATAAGGAATATTATTTTTTTATTCATTAAGTTGTATTTTTAGCTTGGAAAAAAATTTTGGCAAAAAACGATTTTTTTCGATGAAAAAAGGTGCTCAACAAAATTTGATTGGGTATTTTCAAAAATCCCTGTGTCCAAATTTAGATATTCACGAGCTTAAAAAGTCATCCAAATTTTATTGAAATCCGTTGAAGCGTTCTCGAGATATCCTGGCGACAAAAAACGCTATACACACACACGTACACACACACACATACATCTGGACATTTGCTTAGGAATGAAAATTTACGCTTTTTAGATGAAAATGAGTCGATTTAGACTATTTTTGGAAAATCGAAAATCTTAACGATCACAAAGCTTCCTCTATGAGGAAGCAAAATTGAAGAAAAAATCTGAAAACTGACCAAAAACATTGATAATTAAAAAACAAAATTCGAAAAATGACTAGATTAATAAACAACTGAAAAAAATAATTGAAAAAATTATGCAAAAAATATTAAATTAAGAAAATATAAAAATGAAGAAAATTATAGGAATAATTGTTGGAAATAATTACAAATTGAACAACTGGATTGAAAATTGAAAAATGGAATTGAAATTTAAAGAATATAATTAAAAATTGAAAAAAAGTAATTAAAATAGCTAAAAATTGTAGAATATAGAAGAAAATAATTGAAAACTAAAAAATTAAAATTTTAAGAAAATAATAAAAAAAATTAAAAAATAAATTGCAAATTTAAGAATTAAATTCAAATTAAAAAAAAATAATTGATAATTGAAGAAAGGTAAGAATTACTGAATATTGAATAAAATAATTGAAAATTGAAGACTGGGATTTCAAATTAAAAATAATAATTATGAAAAGAAAATAATTAATAATTGAAGAAGTAAAAAATTAAGAAATTAAATTAAAATTTTAAGAAAGTAATTGACAATTGAAAAAAAAATTAGAAAACTGTCGAGAATAATTGTCAACAGAACAAAATATTAAAGAATAAATTTTAAACTTCAAGAATAATTGTAAATTGAAAAATTTGTAGAAAATATTTGAAAATTGCGGAAAAAATTAATAATTGAAAGAAATAATTGAAAAATGACGAGAATAATTGAAAAATTGAAGAAAGTATCTGAAAACTGACGAAAATAATAGACAATTGGAAACAAATTTCGAAAAATGACTAAATTAATAGACAGCAAAACAAAAAAATTTAAAAAAAATAGTAATTATACAATATTAAGAGAATAATAGAAAAAATTGTAGGAAATAATGATAAATTGTGGAAAATAATTAATAATTGAAAGAAATAATTATAAAATGACGAGAATTATAATTGGAGAAAATATTAAAAATTGAAGAAATAAATTGAAGATTAAAGAATTAAATTAAATTTGTAAGAAAATAATTGATAATTAAAAAAAAAAATTACTAAATTACTAAATGAATTAAATATTAAGAAACATACTTGAAAATGGCAAAAAAAAATTTTAGACAGCTATCGAGAATAATCAACAACAGAACAAAATAATTAAAAAAAAATTTAAAGTATAACTAAATTCAAACATTAAATCTGAATTTTATGAACATACTTCGAAATATTTACAAAAAAGGATACATATATTTTTGATTCCAAAAAAGGTGAAAAAAGATGTAAAAATGTGACAAGTCATTAAAAAAGGTAAAAAAGGTGACAAATCATATACATTTTGGAAAATAATTGAATAATTATTTTACAATTTGAAACTTGAAGAAAATAATTGAAATATGATACAACCAATCATAAGCTGTTAAAAAGTAAATCACAATTGGGTGAAATAATTGAAAAAATTACAGAATTGTTTTAAATAACAAAAAATAATAATAATTGAAATTTGACAAAAATATATGAAGATTTTAGAAATTAATTGAAAAAAATGAGAATAGCTAAAAATTGGAGAGAAAAGAATTGAAGAAAGTTGTAAATAATTGAAATTTACTATAATTAATAAATACATTTGGAAATTATGAAAACAAATGAAAATAATTAAAAATTGAAGAAAATAATTGAAAATTTAGAACAGTACTTAAAAATTTTAGAAAATAAAAATAAAAATTAACAATCGGGGGAAATAATTGAAAAATTATAAAATTAATTCAAAATTGAAAAAAATAGTTGAAATATGCTGAAAATAATTTAAATATGAAAGATTGAAAGCAGTTAATAAAATTTGGGAGAAATAATTTAAAAAATCATAGAATATATGTTTAAAAAAAGAAAATGATTACAAAATTACTTTAAACTTTTATTTAAAGAGAATATGTAATTAAAAATCGCAGAAATAATCGAAATAAAATAATTAAATTATTAATATTAAATAATAGGATAATTTTAAAAATTGTTATAAATATTAAGGAAACTAGGAGAAAATTATGTTCATTCATAAACATTTCGCGTCTATGTATGCAAAATAATTTTTTTCTTTCCATCAGATTCTAGAACAATATATATACTTTATAGTCCAATTAGTTCGTTCTTTAATCTAGAATATTTCATTCACAGAACCTATACTTATAATATAAAAATTGGAGAAGTTAAAAAAAAAATTAATTTTAAATGTCAAAAAAGTAAAAAATCATGAATTACTGTGCGACTTTTTGGTAAATTATATACTTTATATAGGTCAATCGATTCGTTTTGAGACAAGGAATATTATTTTTGTATTCATTAAACTGCATTTTTAACATAAATAATTTTTCAGCAAAAAATGATTTTTTTCAATGAAAAAAGATGCTCAAAAAAATTTGATTGGGTATTTTAAAAAATCCCTGTGTCCACATTTAGATATTTATAAGTCTAATAAGCAATCCAAATTTTATTGAAAAAAATTTTTTATTTATTTTATTTATTAGAAATTTCGGGATAAAAATTAGACAATTCAAAGAAGAAAAAATTCTAAGAAAATTCTAAGAAAAGAAATGGTGATGAAATTTAAAAATTAATTTAAAGTTTTGAAAATAATAAAATTACGGAGGAACAAAAAAATTGAAGAAAAAGGAAGAAAAATTAAGGGGAAATCAAAACAGTTTTATGAAATAAAAGAAAATAAGAACATCCAATGAAAGATGATTTAAAAATACTTGACAAATGGAGAGAATCTTTTTAAAAAATCCAAGAAGCTGTGAAATTTATTTTAAAATTTTCAAAAGTATCGAATTTGATAAAAATGAAAACAAACATGTTTAGAAAATTCTAAACTAAAAGAGAAGAAGTAGGTAGTAAGAACTAAATACAAAAAATGTAAAGACACATAAAAAGTTTACAAAAGAAATTGAAAAATCTTTCAAAAATAAAAAAGTTTAGGAAAACTAAACGAACAAAATTTTTAGTACCGTTAGATAAATTTTTAAACTGAATAAATGTATAAAATGGTAAGAGAATGTAAAAAAATCAGAAAATTCTGGAAAATATATTACTCTTCCCTCCCCAAAATAAACATGATTTTATCAATATTTTTCATTTCATAAATCGTAACGTAACATCAATCTCGCAAAATAAGCTACTGAAAATTTTGGCAAAAATCAAGTGTATTATTATTTATTAAATCAACAAATTATTTTTTGATTTTTCATGAGAAAGATTTTTAATCTATTTCTTTGCTTTTTAATTTTTTTAATCTTACACATTTACAAATTTTTAAAAATTCTTCAAATAAACTTTCCTCTATCTATACAAATGTGTTAAAATCCCATATCCCTGTATTTATGTATGTGTATGTTTGACTTGTTTTTCCTCAAAACAATTAGATAATATTTATGACCATATTTAAATTTAATATTCTGTATATTCCCCGAATGTTTTGAAAATTCGACGATCTATTTCAAATTCCCTGTTTTTTTCAAGCTCAAATAAATTCTAAATTATTAATTTAATAATCAATTATATTTTATTTTTTGAAATGTGGAAAAAATCATTATTCACGAACATCAGTTTTTTAGAAACTGCATGAATCTTGAACGCCTAATGCCAATATATTATATTATAGTTTGTAATACATTTTTGAAAATAATGTTTACAAGAATTTTTAAATAAACAATTTTTACGTGTCCTTGTCTAGATAAGCGATTTTTTCGTGACTTTAATTTTTGCAATTTCTATATTTAACTTACCCGCAGGCTGCCGTGCCTACCATGTCATCCCTTCTGGAAGATATAATGAAACTGAGTCAACAATATCGTGTCATCTTAAAATCGATCTACTTCTTGGTTTCGTGGGTTCCAGGATCAATCTTCTCTCGCGTGTCCCAAAGTCATTTGCTTGTGTCAAAAACACTTATTCTTAAAATTTGTGTACTATTTTTGAAAAAAAACTTTAGTTATTAGTGACATTACGAGTAAGAAAAGATTATCTAAACATTTCTGTCCAATTCGATAAACTTGGGCTGACTTTTTTCTTCATCGGGTTATATTAAAGTAGGTATGTGATTCCTGCCTTCGATACAACCGTTCGGTTGCAAAGAAAAGTTTGATCAATTTCCTTCTGTAATATATTGACGAGCCATAATCGACTGACAGTGGTTTTTACATTTTGACATATAAAATATTAAAGTCACAGGAAGTGTTTTCTTAGCATACTACAAAGGAAGATCCGTTCTGATTTCGCACAGGAAACGACATTCGTTCAAAGAGATTAATTTTTACAAAAAATAATTTTATCCAATTTGTCAAATTAAATGAAAGTAAATTACAAAAATCAACATTTGGTCTTTTTTTCATACAAGGTGAAAATTGAACCAGAAAATTGTTGATTGTAAAATTATAACAAAAATTTGTTGATTTAATTTGTACGGGAAAAATTAATTTTCAGAAAAAACAAAAAAAACATAAATACAACTACAGATTAAATTCTGTATTCAAGAAAAAAAAAAAAAAATCTTTTTATAAATCGAATTCAGGGTGTCTACTAATTTCGTCCCACTAAATTTCCAGTCTTTTCCCAGTTTTTGTTCCTATTTTTCCCGGTTTTTTCTCTTGTTAACTTGAAATTTATTTTAAGTATAAATAGACCTACAAATGGCTACAAAAATTAAAGATAACAGTTGATAATTGAAGAAAATAATTGAAATTCAAAGAAAATAATTGAGAATTGAAAAATTAAATATTAAACTTTACAAAAAATAATAATTAACAATTAACAGAAACAATTAATAATGAAAAGAAATAATTAATAATGGAAAGAAATAATTGAACAATGACAAAGATATTTGACAATTAGAAACAAAAATTAAAAAAAAAAGGAAATATCAATCGACAATTGAACAATAATTGAAAAAATTGAACAATGATTATTAAATTCAAAGAATATAATAAAAAATTGGTCAACTAGATAGAAAATAAAAAAAAAATTCAAAAATTAAGTTAATAATTCAAATTGAATAATCAAATTGAAATCGGAAAAACACAGAATTATTGAATATTAAAGAAAAACAATTGAAAATTGAGAAATAAAATTGAAATTCGAATACAATAATTGAGAATTAAAGAAAATTACTGAATAATTGGATTGAAAACAGAAGAAAATAATTTATAATTAAACAAAAAAATGGAAAATGACAGGAATTATTTAATATTGAAGAAAACATTAAAAATTGAAGAATAGAATTGTTATTTAAAGAAATTAATTGAGAATTGAAAAAAATAATTGAACAATTAAATTGAAAATAGAAGAAAATTGTTGAAAATTGAAGCAGGTTTTAAAACGTAAAATAAATAACTTATAATTGAACAAAAATAATTGCAAAAAGTCGAGATTACTGAATATTGAAACAAACAATTGAAAATTGAACAAAATAATTAAAAATTAAAGAAAATAATTTAAAATTGAAGAAAATAATTGAAAATTGAAGAAAGTACTCAAAAATTGAAGATAATATTTGAAAACATCAGAAAAATTTAGAAATCGACGGAAATAATTGCGAATTGATGAAAATAATTTAAAAATTATCAGTTTAAGTTAAAATTGAAAGAAAAATATAATTTAAAAAAGCTGAGAATTGTTGAATATTGAAGAAAATTGAGAAGAACTTTAAAATTGAAATAAAATTGAAAGAAATATGAAAAAATAATTGGAAATTGAAGAAAATAATTGAAATTTAAGAAAAAAAATTGAAAATTGAAGGAAATAATTAAGAATTAAAAAAAATCATTGTAAAAAGCCTAGAGTTATTGAATATTGGAAAAAAAACTTGAAAATTGAAGAATGTAATTGAATGTCGAAAATTATAATTGAAAATTAAAGAAAATAGTTCAAGAATTGAACAACCCAGGAATTATAGAATTTGAAGAAAACAATAAAAAATGAAGAATGTAATTGTAATTTGAGAAAATTAATTAAAAATTGTAGAAAATAATTTGAAATTGAAGAAAATGTGATTTTATGAAAATTGTTAAATAATAATTGATTAATTGAATTGAAGTTTCAAAAACATAATTGATAATTGAAAAAAAATATTGAAAAAAGCCGAGAATTATTGATTATAGAAGAAAATAATTGAAAATTGGAGGAGTTGTTGATGTGAAATAAATAAATGTTAATTGAAAAAAATAGTTGAAAATGTCAAGAATTATTGAATATTGAGTTAAATAATTAAAAATTAAAGGAAATAATTGAGATCAGAAGAAAATAATTAAAAATTGATGAAAATAATTGAAAATTGAACAAAATAATGGAAAATTAAATCAAATATTTATCAATTGAAATAAATAATTTAGAGTTGAAGAAAATAATTAAAAATTGATTAAAATAAATGAAATTTGTAGAAAATATTTCAGAAATAAAGAAATTAATTAGAAATTGATGAAAATAATTGAAAATTGAAGAAAATAATTGGCAATTGAAGAAAATAGTAGAAAATCGAAAATAATTGAGAAATGAAGAAATAATTTGAAATTAATGAAAATAATTAAAAATGAAAATAATTGAGAATTGAAGAAAATAATTGGAAACTGAAGAAAATAATTGAGAGTTAAAGAATATAATTGAAAATTGAAAAGAATAATTGTAAGTTTCTGA
The DNA here is from genome assembly GCA_037103525.1 of Ganaspis brasiliensis. Taxonomy (NCBI): domain Eukaryota; kingdom Metazoa; phylum Arthropoda; class Insecta; order Hymenoptera; family Figitidae; genus Ganaspis; species Ganaspis brasiliensis. Next base: position 652,422 of record JAZKLR010000435.1, read on the forward strand.
AAATAGTTGAATAATTGAAGAATTGAATTGAAGCTTCAAGAACGTAATCGATAATTGAAAAAAAAAATATTGAAAAAAGCCGAGAATTATTGAATATCGAAGAAAATAATTGAAATATGATGAAAATAATTGATAATTGAAAGCACACAAAAGAATTGCCCAAAATTATATAAACTATTATGCAATGTACGGTCTAATAAAAAAATTGAAATTCTATTTACATTTTTTCATAATAATTTGACTTTTTCATGTTTAATTTCGTTCATTGTTTCTGCGGTATTGTTAGCGTTAAGAAAAAAAGATAGTAGAGAAACATCTATATTTGATGAGAGTATATTATATTATTTTTTAATTTTTAATGTATACTTTTTATTTTTCAATTGCATAATTGTCGCACAATTACACAAAATTTAAACGCATAATCAGATTGTTTCAAAATGCATAAAGTTACCATCTTTTTTTTTTTTTTTTTTTTTAAACAAATTGATATATTAGTCAAATTTATTAGCCCAGAAAGAAAATTCCCGGTTTGACGGAAAATTCCCAGTTAATTCCTGGTTTTTCCCGGTCAATTTAAATTCCCGGTTATTTCCCGGTTAGTAGACACCCTGATTGAATTATAATATCCATTTTTCTCCCAGTAGGTTTTATGTTTCTGTAAAAAGGAAATACTATTAACAATAATATATAAATTTTTTATTTTACAGTATAAAGTGGGGTATAATTAAATAAATAATAGTTTTGGCTAGTATATTAATCACAATATTTTCATTAAATTATTTCAGTTCAGGTATATCTGAATGTAAACTTGGAGATTATTGTCTGACTCTGAGATGAAATAAAAAATTTAATTTCCAACAAACTTGATGTAATTTTAGGTCGTAGCCGTAATTGTTTCAATTTCCAAAGCTGATACTCCCTTTTGTTTAATGGGCAAGTAGACGCCACCATAAACTTGTAAACCAAACATTGTTATATTAGAGGTATTCAGAGGTTCTGCGTCCATTATCTCTGCACCACGAAAGTAGGGCTTGAAATTATCCAGAGGTATAGTTACTGTCGAAAATGTTTCGCTTGACATTGGTGCCTAAAAAATTAGAAATTTTAGTTTATCTTTGTTAAAGAATTTGTCTATTTAGGTCTAAATAATAATCTAGAGTTATTTTTCATTTCTTCCCAGAGAGGACTGTAATTATTTACTTTAACAAAAATTATTTTCCTTATCTAGGTTAATAAAAAGTGCATTATTTACCTAATTCAATAAAAAATACTTATTTATTTAGGTTAATAAAAAGTGTACTATTTACCTAGGTCAATAAAGAGTAGTTTATTTATCTAGATTAGTAAAGAGTATTTTAGTTAACTAGGTATATAAAAAGTACTTTATTTACCAAGGCCAATAAAGAAAGGATTATTTACTTTGGTAAATAAAGAGTATTTTATGTACCTAGGCAAATAAAAATTCCTTTATTTTTCTAGGTTGATAAAAAGTGTACTATTTACCTAGGTCAATAAAAAGTAGTTTATTTATCTAGATTAGTAAAGAGTACTTTATTTTCTAAGGCCAATAAACTGTACTTTATTCACCAAAGTCAATAAAGATTGAACTATTGACTTTGGTAAAAAAGAATACTTTATGTACCTAGGTAAATAAAAATTCCTTTATTTATCTAGGTTGATAAAATATGTATTATTTACCTAGGTCAATAAAGAATATTTTATTTACCAAGGTCAATAAAGAAAGGATTATTTACTTTGTTAAATAAAAAGTACTTTATGTACCTAGGTAAATAAAAAGTCCTTTATTTATCTAGGTTGATAAAAAGTGTACTATTTACTTAGGTGAATAAAGAGTAGTTTATTTCTCTAGATTAATAAAAAGTTCTTTATTTTCCTAGGTCAATAAACGGTACATTATTAACCTCCAATAATAAAATGTATATTACTATCTAAAAAAAAGAATATTCATTAACCTAGATGAAGAAAAAAGACATTATTTATCTAGGTCAATAAAGGGTGCATTATTGACTCAGGGCAATAAAGAGTATTTACCAAGGTCAATAAAGAGTACATTATTTACCAAGATTAATAAAGAATAGAAATAATATAAATTCAAGTATAGATAAAATTATATTTATATCTTAAAAACACACCATAAAAAATTGTTCATATGAAATATCCTCATTTGTCTGACGACCATTGTGTCTCAGAACAATTTTATAGTTTTCGTTGCTTCCCTGACCCTTGCAAGTAATTTCGATATTTTTGAAAGAAGATAAATCCCAATGAGTTTTTGTTCGAACTCCTGCGAATCCTGCTCCATTTGGCTGGGGATTTAAAAGAGTAAAAAAAACAGCTCTTTGAAAAACTTGAGTCTTTTGAAGAACTAAAACAGCTTTTGATTTTCCAACTGTTCTGACCGTATCAGAAATTTCCATCCATTGATCAACATTGCTCATAGTTGTGAAGTCGAATAAGGGCATTTTATTTCTAAAGATTTGTAAAACTTTTTTTAGTTATTTTTCTTTTGTTTTCTCATTTCTAATGTAATCTTGTTAGTATTATATTTAATTGAAACATTAAAAAGTATTTTTTTACATTTGCAGAATCATATAATAGAAATTAATCAAATAAAAAATACAGACAGAAATAGAATAAAAATTTGTTAAATAAAATAACGTAACAAAAAATAGAGAAAAATAAAATGGAAATTTTTGTTGTTGGATAATTTTTGGTCAGGAAATGTAATAAGAAAGAAAGTGCCGGTACATTAAATTTGTGATTCATTTGCATGAAGGGAACTAAGAGTGCAGCTAATCTACTAGTATTTATCATAAACGACTGTTAATTACTGCATAATGGAATTTTTAATATCCTCCTCTGCAACATTAACGAAGTATTCAAACTCTCTGATCACGTTTTTGGCTTTCACATTGGTCATTACAAACGACTTGGCACCCTTTTCTAAACTGAGCGCAAAAAATATACAGTCGAGAAAACTAAGATTTCAGTAAACTTTCTGTGCAAAGAAATTAAAGCCCTAGAAAATTGCTTGAAGAACCTTTTTAAAGTAATTTAATTCAGCCGTGAAATTAAAAAAGAATTATCAGAATAAATATACATTCAGAAAATAAATCGTTTAGCGATGATAATTTTTGCATTGAAATAATTAAAAAAAAATATATAACAATATTTTTACATTTAAAATTATACTTTAAACAATTTAAATTTAATTCTAAATTTGTTTACTAAACTCTATTTTTCTTAATGCAATTTTGGTTTGTTATAGAAATTTATTTTTTTTATGGTGTTCCCTTACCCATGTATAGGTTTTACTAAAGTTGTCCCTATAAACAAACTACTCAGTAGTTGTAAAATCTTCATTGTTGTCACCATTTTATAAACAATAAAATATCACTTTCTGCAAAATATAATGATATTTAATAATATTGAATAAAATCTTAAATTTAAATTGCTAGTAACGTCTTATTAATACAAAATTAAATACATTTAAAAAAAAAAGTTTACAAGATATTTAAATCGTTAAAATTTGTTTTGTCTCTTATAAATTGTATAACTCTTGTTCACTTAATTATTTTAATAGCCGATCAAAAGATACGTCAATGTAAACAATTATTTATAAACACTTTACATGCCAATTAACACTTGTATGAGAATATTAAAATTAGAAAATTGAATTTGATTAAAATTTGATTTTACTTATAGTTTTTGTTTCGCGTTGGTTTTCTTTAAACTGTTTAATTGAAATGAATTTTTGTTTATCATTCAATGCAAAATAGTTTCCGCCATTTGTAAGACTGAAACTAAACAGTCATTTGTGTAATCTTTCATAATTACCTATTACACAACTTATCAATTCTCACACATTGAACAGGATATTTATAAAATTTATTTTTTTATAATTTTTAATATTAATTTTTAAAAATATTTCAAAACAATTTTTTTTAATGTGAAGACAATTTGCATTTTAATAAAGAATATATTAATATATTATAGTGTATATTAATATTGATTTTTTAATGAAAAAAAAAGATTCAATTTCATTGCGTTAGTACTTTAACAAGAATTTGGAAAATTAACTTGCTTTGTTTTTCATTCAATGACTGGTTTTGAAAATGAATATAAAAAATTTGATACTTGCGCGTGGTTCACGTCCACTTGTTCCTTCGAATTATTTCCAAGTTTCGAACTGTCAGTCTCGACTTCCGGTTGTGTGCAGTGTTTACTACGGTGTTTTGTGATTTTGTTATTTTATAAGAAAAAACATTGATATGCAAAAAGAAACTGGATCATTTACGACAGCACCTGGATTTTGTCCAGATTGTGGATCAATTTTACCAATATGCACTGAAATTGGGCGCGTCACTTGTTTTGCTTGCGAAAGACAATGGGAACCTGAAGAAGGTATTTTGAGGTTATGTGAATAATTCTTTCGCGCATGTACCGGAATCGATTCAGATATTTGAAAACCGCGCCAAAACTAAATATTCAAAATTTATTGATAAACTTTTTTAAGTTTCGTAACTTGATACAATTATTATATTTTTTAATTTTGTCAAAATTGAAAAAAAAATCCTTCAAAAAAAAACATGAGTGTGAAAAATAGTTATAAAAAATAACGTTTGGAAAATCAATTCAAAATTACTGGCTTTTTTAACTTTAAATTTTGATTGTCAGATTCTTGAATTTTAACTTCTTTTTTTATTTTACTTTTTTTACATTATTTTACTATTTTCTTTATATAGTCGATATTTATTAATAAAAATTAGAATATAATTAAAATAAAAAGAAGGAAGTAAAAAAATGAAACTAGTTAGATAGAAGATGATTGAACATTTTTTAATCAGATAATTATTAATTACTTGTTTAATGTTTGAAAGGACGTTTCTATTCTAACCTTTAATTTCTTTTATTTCAAGGACTCAAAAATTGTGTCAGTGTTGCAATATTAAATGCTTTATCATTCTGCACTTAATAATTTGCAACAACTTGACAAGATTTTAATTTATCCTCTTATATACTTATCTTCTTACATATTCTCAGTTTTCAACAGATTTTCCCTAATTTCCCTTTTATTTTGCATTTATTCAAATGAGATTTTTAATTTTTTGATCAATTGTTTTTCAATATATTCTCATTTATTTGTATATATCTTTTAAATTATTTTTTAATATTCTTATTTTTATGTATTTTTTTATGATCTTTTTTTATAAGACAGGTATTTTACGTTTTTTTCGTTCGTTAAACTTGTTTTCATTCTTTCCCCTAATTTTTTAAATTTCAATTTTTTTATTTTAAATAGTTTCTTCATTTATATTATATGTTTCTTTATTTATCATTTAGCATTTTTTTAATTTTATTATTAACTGTAATTTTCAATCGTTATTGACAATAATTAAATAATGTAAATTGGTAATTTATTACTAAAAAAAAACTATTTTTTAGTTTTTGGGAAAATGGAAATTTCCTACAATACCAAATTCAGGTCCAGAAATACTTGTACGCTTTCTAAGCGTGGAGAAGACGAGGACGATGAAGAACCGGAAGGACCTATTGTTGAACGACAATGTCCTCAGTGTAAAAACAATAAGATGTCTTATGCAACCTTGCAAATGCGCTCAGCAGATGAAGGACAAACGGTATTTTATACCTGCACAAAATGCAAGTAAGTGTTTTTTTTCTTTAACATTAAATTTACTAATATTTAATTTTCATTACTATTTATTGAAAAAAACACGTTTAAAATGACTTTTTTTGTTTTAGATTCAAAGAAACGGAAAATTCATGAGACGTTCCTATTCACGGATTTTTAAAAAAATTCTGAATTATATTAGGAACTCTGGAGATAAAATATTAGACTGTCCTTATTATTAAAACATAGAGCTTTATTTTTTAATACACTCAACAAATTAATTGATAGTAAATTTTCAAGCAACTTTGCAAAACTACGAGTTAAATTCGCACAATGTTCTCGCAACAACATTTTCTCTACATCAGATATACATTAATTAAGTAATCTTTATGTACAGTTCGAGATAAGAATTAACAATCGTTTCAATAAATTCACTTTGATCCACCTTCAAAATCACTCGCAGTGGTCCTTGATTTACAAAATTCTTTTTTTTTTTCTTCATTGCTTAAAACGTGATAGTTGCTTATTTACACTACTGTGCACTTTGTTTCTTTATATTAAATGACGTGACTTATCAATAACAATTTGTAGATATGCTATTCTAAAATGACAAAAGAAATTAAAATCAATCACAAGACGGAAAAATTTATCTACTAAAAATTATATACTTAATTTATAAATGTAATTTTAAAATTAAAATACTTAATTTATAAATATAGGTTTAAAAATACACTTAATTATAAAACTTATCAAACTACACAATGCGGTTGATTGACAAATTAATATATAATAATAATTATTTCTAGAAATTTCCCCAAAAGATTACAAATTATCAGTAAATAATCAGCTATCGCAAAATAATCCATCTTGAACTAATTAGCCTAAACTTAAATCTAATTAAATTAAAAATCAACTTGAGTAACTTCAGGAAGTGATGATTAGCAAAACTAACATTAAAATCTTCGATCAAATTCTCGTTGCCTCGCGCTCATAAATAAAATATTAATCACAGAGAAAATTGTTAATAAAATCTCATTGACTTTTGTTCTTGATACGTATAAAAAGAAACCTTCTCATTCAAAATGAGAATTTTAATAAAGATTTAATATTGGAAAAATTTGTATCTTTAACGGTCCTTTTTAAACGCCTTTGAAACTAATTGTTTGTGTAGTTTAATGAAAATTGTTTTTGGAAGTATAAAACCAACTAAAGCGAGTATACGATCAGTTATTCGAAAGATTACAAGTTCATATCTTTTCTCTCCCTTGTGTGCTTCTATATAAAATTACTCCTTAAGTAACAAAGTTTTCTCATAAAATAGCTGGCTTTAAAAAACTTGTTGTTCACGTAATAAAAAGAGTCTAACTCGTAAATAAGTACAAACTCTAATATTTTTAGGTCGTTTGATCAGGTATTTTCGAAATCCTCTGATTTCTTTAGATCATTGTGAGTATAACAAAAGGAGCCCTTCTTTTTTATACAAAACAATTTTTAATCCCATTGTTACACTCAACTTGGCACATTAGTCGACGATCTTTGTCACAGTTCTCCTTCACTATTTACATGAACATTCATATTACAATATTGTACATAATCTATGTACATTTGGCAATTTATTTACAAAATGTGATTGACAATAAAATTCCTAATATTCAGTAAAAATGCGTTGATCAGGAAGACGTTTCGAAACATTCGTCCAAGAAATTCTCCAGAGAGTGATAGAGATGAAAACGGGATTGAACAATTCCGTGATCTTCATCGGTGTACGTCTGAAACATTAATTTCTTATTTTATAATCATATTTTTATTTATACTATCTACGGATAGTAGAAAAGAAAAATAATAACAGGATGACCGTAGGTCAGGGAAAAGTTAGGAAAAAGTCAGGCAATTTTTTCTTAAAGGAACAATAATTAAAAATTCATGATTTTATTACTTCAAATTCCTAATAAACAAGCAGGGTGGTCATTTGACCGGGAAATTTGTTACTAAACCGGGGATTTCTTCGTGGATCTGAAAGTTCTGAGAAATTTTATCATAAATCATTTTTTTTCATATATCACAAATCCATAATAATAATCCGCAAGTTCTTTCATTCCTTCATTCATTTTTTGTCTGTTCACACCTGAAGTTTGCCACATAGGTATTTTTTGTTTTATATCAGATAATAAAAATTTATAAATATCAGTTCAAATAATTTTAATTTCATTAATAAATAAATCAATAATTTTTTCTATAATTTTCAAGTTTCCAATATTATTTTCTTTAAATTTTATAATTTTATTCTTTAATTTTTTTTAACTATTTTGTTCTGTTGTCGATTATTTTTGAGAATTTTCGAATTTTTCTTTCCATTGCCAATTATTTTTCTCATTTCTCAATTATTTTCTTTAATATTTAATTATTTTAGTCATTTTGTAATTTTTCTTTCAATTATCAACTACTTCCTTAAAATTTTAATTTAATTCATTAATCTTCTATTGATTTATTTAATTCTCAATTATTTTCTTCAATTTTCAATTGCATTCTTCGTTTTTCAATTATTTTAATTTATTTTCCAGAATTTTTTCCATTATTTTCATCCATTTTCAATTGACAATTTCTTATTCTTCTTCAATTTTATGATTATTCATTAATTTTAAAAACTTTTTTGCTCGAATGCCGATTATTCTCACCATTTTTCGAATTTTTTTTTTCAAATTGTTAAGTATTCTTTTTAATAGTTAATTATTTTCGCCATATCGTAATTTTTCTTTTAATTATCAATTATTTTCTCAAAGTTTCTATTCAATTCTTTAATTTCCAATTTATTTCTTCAATTTTTAATTATTTTTTACAATGCTCAAAGGTTTTCTTTAATTTATCAATTATCAATTAATTCTTCAATTTTCAATAATTCTCGGATTTTATCAATTATATTTTTCAAACATAAAAATTGTTCTAAAATTTAATTTCTAGAACTATTCTCTTCAATTGTCTGTTATTTTCTTTAAATTTAAATTCCAATTTTTTTTTCAACAAATCCAGTTGGCGAAACGTCGCTTTTTTAAAAATTGACAAAATAAAAAGCAAAGATGAAATGAGAAAAAAAAAAAAATTTTTTAAATTTATTTAAAAAAATTTTTGTTTTCTTACACACCTTCCTTGGATCACGTATTGGTGCTCTTTTATATTTAAATACAATTGTTAAATTATTTTCTTCAATTTTTAATTCTATTCTTCAGTTTTCAATTGTTTTCTTTCATATTCATTAATTCTCGGCTTTTTTCAATTACTTTTTTTCTCAATTATTAAGTATATTCATGAAATTTAAATTCCATTTTTCAATCTTTAATTGCTTTCTTCAATTTTCAATTTTTTTAAATTTCAATTTTTTTTTTCGATTTTTAATCCAGTTGTTCAATGTGCAATTATTTCCAACAATTATTCCTATAATTTTCTTAATTTTTCAATTTGCAAGTATTTTCTTTAAATTTATTAATTCTTGTTTAATTTTTTCAATTATTTTTTCAGTTGTCTATTAAACTAGTCATTTTTCGAATTTCGTTTTCAATCGACAATTATTTTCGTCATTTGTCACATATTTTCTTTAATTTTTCAATTATTTTCATCATTTTTCAACTATTTTCTCCAATTATTATTAATTATTTCCCGCAATTTTCTATTATTTTCCACAATTTTTTCAATTCTCAATTATTATCTTAAAATTTTATAATTATTCTTTAATTTTGTTAATTATTTTGTTCCGTTGTGTATTAATTTAGTCATTTTTTGAATTTTGTTTTCATTTGTCAATTATTTTCGTCATTTTCAAATTGTGATTTCAATTATTAATTTTTTTTTTTCAAATTTTAATTAAATTCTTAAATTTTCAATTTATTTCCTCAACTTTTTATTATTTTCTTTAATTTCAATTATTTTTTTCGATTTTCAATACAGTTTTTAAAAGTGCAATTATTTCCAACATAATTTTCTTAATTTTTCAATTTGCAATTATTTTCTTTAAATTTAATAATTCTTGTTTAATTTTTTCAATTATTTTTTTCAGTTGTCTATTAAACTAGTCATTTTTCGAATTTCGTTTTCAATCGACAATTATTTTCGTCATTTGTCACATATTTTCTTTAATTTCTCAATTATTCTCATCATTTTTCAACTATTTTCTCCAATTATTATTAATTATTTCCCGCAATTTTCAATTATTTCCTCAAATTTGTTCAATTTTCAATGATTATCTTAAATTTTTATAATTATTCTTTGATTTTTTGAATGATTTTGTTCGGTTGTGTATTATTCTAGCCTTTTTTGAATGTTGTTTTCAATTATTAATTAGTTTCGTCATTTTGTAATTTTTTTTTCAAATTTTAATTTAATTTTTTAATTATTTCCTCAATTTTTTTATTATTTTTTTCGATTTTCAATCCAGTTGTTCAATTTGCAATTATTTCCAACAGGTATTCCTATAATTTTTAAACTTTCTTTAAATTTAACATTTATTGTTATATTTTTTAAACTATTGTTTTCAATTGTGTAATTATGTAGTCATTTTTTGAATTTTTTTTTCAACTATCAATTATTTTCGTCATTTTTTAGATATATTCTTCAATTTCGTAATTTGCATTATTTGAATTTGCCAAAATTTATAGTTTTAAATGACCAACAACAATGCAAAGTTTCTCGCGTTTGAGCACGCATTAAAATTTAGATTTTATTATTTTGTGATAATAAAACTTTTCAAGATTTAATTATAATAATTAATAAGATTATGAAAATTTTAAATTTTAAATTTAAGTATAAAGTTATATTTTAAATATAAAGGCAGATTTCGCAAAATTAAAAATACTGTTTTAATTGTTCGAAAATTTGTGACTGGGAAATCCAAAAAATTAACCAGGAAAAATCAGAAAATGACCGGGAATTTAATTTCATACAAAAAAGTAGCCACCCTGAAAAAAGCAAGATTTAAAGAATCTGTGAAATTGGTGATCAGGGAAAAATCAGGAAATTTTGAAAATTAAATTTCGCGGCCATCCTGAATAAATTAATTAAAAAAACAGGGGAAATCTTGTAAACCTGTTGTCTGAACAAGATGTCCTTTTGCTCGAGAACTTTGGCGAGCATCAGTGACTGTTGATAGTGAACGTTGTCGTCAAAAGTACCGTGAATCAAGTAGTAACCCTTTGTTTTAAAGCCACTTTCCTTATCCACTTTCTTAAGAAGCTGAGCTTCCTCGTAGCCCTTCAAATTGTCAGACGATGACGGTAAACCCATAAACCTCTCGGTGTAAATTGAATCTGTAATTAAAACAAGTTATTAATTACGATCCAGCCAGCAGTAGAACAGTGCGAGCAATGTTACGAAACTGCGAGATTAATGAGTTTGCTGAAAAACAAAAGGGAAAATTCGCTTCTGACATACTACTAGCGTCTAGTAATTATCACCAATACAAGACATTGGTTCAAAAAGCTGTTTTTTTTTTGTTACCTACAATTAATATCTAACAACCAAAGTCTTAATACTTGATTACAACGAGCTAACAAATTAATTATCCTTCACTTTTGTTTTCTGCACTTTGTTCTTTGTCACCAAACTGGGTCATTTTTAAATTAATTTCAATTTTATTTAAATATACTATATTTTCATTATTTGTGTATAATAAAGTGTATTTTATTTACCTAAAGTAAATAAAGAATATATAATTTACTTGAGTTAATAAAAAGTGCATTATGAAACTGAGTTAATAAAGAATACTTTATTTATCTAGGTCTTTAAAAAGTAGTTTATGTGTCTAGATTAATAAAACGTTTTTTATTTGTCCAAATTAATACCGAATTAATAAAAACTACTTTATTTACCAAGGTGAATAAAGAGAAGTTTATTTATCTAGATCAATAAAAGGCACTTTATTTATCAAGATGAATGAACAGTGTACTATTTACGTAAGTAAAAAAGTACTTTATTTATTTAGGTCTATAAAACATACATTATTTATCTAGGTCAATAAAGGGTGTATTATTTCCTTAGGTCAATAAATTGTAGACTATTGAATTATGTCGATAAAGAGTACTTTATTTATCTGGGTAAATAAAGGATACTTTCTTTGTCTAGGTCAAAAGTTGTACTTTATTTATCTAGGTTAATAAAGAATACTTTATTTGTATAAGTCAATAAAAAGTACTTTATTTTTCTAGGTCATTAAAAAGTACTTTATTTGTCTAGGTCAATAATAAGTGCATTATAAACTTGCGTTAATAAAGAATACTTTATTTAACTAGGTCTTTAAAGAGTAGTTTATGTGTCTAGATTAATAAAACGTATTTTATTTGTCTTGGCCAATAAAGAAGTCATTATTTACCCAAATTAGTAAAAATTATTTACCAAGGTGTCTAGGTCAAAAATAGTACTTTATTTATCTAGGTTAATAAAGAATACTTTATTTTTCTAGGTAAATTAAAAGTACTTTACTTGTCTAGGTCAATAAAGAATACATTATTCTTTATTGCGGAGTTAATAAAGTTTACTTTATTTATCTAGGCTAATAAAGAATACTTTATTTATCTAGGTCAATAAATATAGTGATTATTTTTGTTAACTATTAATGCCTTTTTTTTAATCTCTGGAAAAATTTGTTTATTATAAACAAATTTATCTAATAATTTATAATTTTTATAATTTTTATCAAAAAGAAATATTCGCATATAAAAAAAGTCACAGAAACATATTGAATAATTTTTCTTGCATAGTATGATTCGAACTAATTTAATTGATTTACGAATTTTTTACCATAAAGAGCCCAATCAGTGACGGGAGCAACTGACATTCCACATTTAAAAACTCCACTTGTATCAGTGACTAAAGCCATTCCTGCCGCATAACCACCATAACTCCATCCCCATATTGCAGTTCTGGTTTGATCGATGAATTGATATTTCTTTTTAAGATACCTGAAAGCAGACAATATTTTTTATTCATAGAAACAGACTTTTGTGATTTATAGTAAAAAAAAAAGATACTTTTCATATTCATCAAATCTTTAATTAAGCAACTTTATATTTTCTGTAAATCAATAACAGATATTTTTTATGGCAAGTGTTCAATAAATAGTTCAAAAGTTTGTTTTACAACTCGAGGCTATAAAAAAATTTTCTCAATTCTATATATCGAAGCAATTCCGCTTGATTTAGTGGATCAAAAAAATTACGCAAAAAAAGGGAAAGTTGAGCTGAACTTTTCCGGGGACGTTCCTGTTGTGAAACTTTTTACTCAGGGTGACTCTATATTTTTTTTCCCCCTGTATCGTTTTATTAAGCTCCTACATATTTTCTTAAAGTTTTGTAAATAATTGAAACTTTTCCCTTTTAGATTCTTCTTCGAGGGCAAAAGTTTTTTTTTTCGGGAGATATCCACTGCTTTCTTCAGTTAATTTAATTTTGCCTGGGTCAAGCAGTCGTAAGTTTCAATTCTAGTCAATTTTCTTATTACCCTTTGTAACGAGTTTAAACTTTAAATTGGATTTTACATTCATTTTCAAACTGAACCTTCAGCTGTGCTCCGTTACACGCTTTGTTTACTGATTTTAATTTTATGAGTTATACCTTAACTTTGCAAAGTGCAAATTTCCTTCAGCGAGGATAAATACAAATTTTCAACTTTATTGCAAGCCAGAACTGTGTTTTAAAAATAAAAAATTTGAGGGAAATTAAACCCATGTAAATCTTTTTTATTTGATTATTAATTTTTCAAAAATTATTTTTATCAAACTTAAATTAAATTGGTTTAAACTTTAGTCTATGTTTTAAATCAACGCAAATTCAATCTATTCCAAATTTAAGAAAAATCCTACTTTTTTACTTTTTTTACTTGAAAAGTTTCCCTAAAACTTGAATTAAGACTTTCTTATCAAATTTAAAACTTTTACTTTATTTATTTAAACTACAGTCGATTCGAATTTATATTAATTAAAATTTTAATTAATCTAAGCTCCAAGTATTCTAAATTTCAATAAATTTAATAATTTTTTTAATGTTCAATAATTCGTTTAAAATTTTATTTCTTTTTATTATGATTTCAATAATCTACTTCAATTGTTAGTTATTTTAATTAATTTTTAGTTGCTTTCCTAAATAAATTACTTTCCGAAAATTTAAATTGATTTTTTAGGTTTAATTATTTTCTTCAATATAACATTTATCTTTTATTTATCAATTATTGTCTTTAATTTTTTTTTTAATTTATTATTATTTAATTTTAATTTTTTTCTTCAAATTGCAATTATATTCTTCAATTATTCCATTATTTTATTTAATACTTAATTATTATTATAATTTTTTATTGAACTTTATCTTTTAGTTATTTTCTTTTTTAATCAGTTAATATCTTTAAAATTCAATGATATTTTTTAAAACACATTTTTAGATATTGTCTTCTATATTTTTTTTTCATTGTTAAATATTAAAAATACTCTTTTGATTTAATTATTTTATTAAATTTTTTTATTTTACTGAAAAATTGATGCAATTTTTTAACCTCTTTCAATAATTTTATTTGATTTTAAATTATATCTTTAATTTTTTAATTCATTTTTAAAATTGCATTACTTTGTTTGAATTGTTCCATTAAATTTTTTTTTATTTTCCTAAATGTAAATTGTATTTTTCAATTTTATCGATGATCTTCGATTTTCAATTATTATTTAAAATTTTAAGTAATCTTCTTCAATATTTAAAATGATTTTTCTCAAATTTTCATTATTTTCTTTAATATTCAATTATGTTGTTTAATTTTTTAATTATTTTCTTTAATTTTTAATTAATTACGCTCAATGTTCAATTGTATTTTTTAATTTTTAATTAATTCCTCAAATTTCAAAAGTATTCTTCATTTTGCAAAATTCTGTGCTTTTATTTTTTAATCATCTCCATCAAATTTGTCAAGTATTTTTTTCATTACCAATTTTTGTTTTCTTTGATTAATTATTATAATTAATTTTCTATATTGTCTATTTTTGGCATTTTTCAATTACTTTCATTAATTTTAAATTATTTTTTTCAAATAACAATTATATTTTTTTAATTTGAAATTCTGTTTGACATTAAAATTCTGGGAAAAATTTGAATTATGTATGTTTTTTTTTATTATTGTTAGATAGGAAATTAACTTCAATTTACTTCTTTAATGGATAATCAATTTTAGTATTTTTTATTAGCTTCATCATTTTTAAATTATGTTCTTTATCCAGTTAATTTCCCAAATTTTAAATTACTGCCCGTACATTTTTAATTATATTCTTTATTTTTGTCAATTATTTTTTTAGTTTTAATTATTTTCTTTTATATACCTATTACATCTATTTTTTCTTCATCAATCATTGTCTTTCATTTTCAATTTCTTTCTTCAATTTTTATTAACAGAATTTAAATTAATTTCTTGAAAATACAATTATATTCTTCAATTTTGTCAATTTTTAACACCTTTAATATATAATTATTGTTATTATTTTTTAACACTTCATCATTTCAAAATTAGTTTCTTATTTCTTGAATTAATTTCTTCAATTTTTAATTACGTTCTGCAAATTACAATTTTATACTCTTTAACATCTTCTGTTTGTTTCAATTATTTTGTTAAATTAATTTTTATTTCCTTTCTTAAAATATTAATTGTATTTATCAATTTTTCCTATAATTTACTTTAAACAGTGCGTAATAATTTGAAAGATACAAATTTAAAAACTTGAAAATATACTATATATAATATTAGTTTTTGGATAATTATATTGGTTTATATTCAGTTATTAATTACTTTCCGAAAATTTAAATTGTTTTCTCAGGTTTAATTGATTTCTTCAATACAACATTTATCTTTTATTTATCAATTATTGTCTTTAATTTTTTTTTAATTATATATTATTATTTTGTTTTCAATTTTTTTCTTCAAATTGCAATTATATTTTTCAAGTATTCCATTAATTTATTCAATACTTAATTATTATTATAATTTTTTATTAAACTTTGTCTTTTTCTTAATTATTTTCTTTCTTTTTCAGTTAATATCTTTAAAATTCAATAATATTTTCCAATACACATTTTTTGATCTTGTCTTTTATATTTTTTTTTTTTTCATTTGTAAATATTAAAAATACTCTATTGATTTAATTATTTTATTAAATTTTTTTATTTTCTTGAAAAGTCCATTCAATTTTTCAAGCTCTTTCAATAATTTTCTTTGATTATAAATTATCTCTTTAATTTTTTAACTCATTTTTAAAATTGCATTTCTTTGTTTCAATTGTTGCATTCAATTTTTATTTATTTCCTTAAATGTCAATTGTATTTTTTAATTTTTTCGAATATCTTTGATTTTCAGTAATTACTCAAGTTTTAAAGTAATCTTCTTCAATATTTAAAATAATTTTCCTAAAATTTGCATTATATTCTTCAATTTTCAATTATATTGTTTAATTTTTTAATTCTTTTCTTTAATTTTTAATTAATTACGTCAATGTTCAATTGTTTTTAAAATTTTAATTAATTCCTCAAATTTCAAGTTCATTCTTCATTTATAAAATTCTGTGCTTTTATTTTTTAATCATCTCCATCAAATTTGTCAAATATTTTTTTCATTACTAAATTTTGTTTTCTTTTATTATTTATTAATATAATTAATTTTCTATATTGTCTATTTTTGTCATTTTTCAATTACTTTCAGTAATTTTAAATTATTTTTTTAGTTTTAATTATTTTCTTCTATATATTACATCTATTATTTCTTTATATCAATTATTGTCTTTCGTTTTCAAATTATTCTTCAATTTCTTAACTGTAACATCTTAATGTTCAATTATTTTTATATTATTTTTAACACTTCATCATTTAAAAATTATTATTTTCTTTTTTCTGGATTTAATTTCTTGAATTATTTTCCTTAAATTAATTTTTATTTCCTTTCTTGAATTAGTAATTGTATTTATGAATTTTTCCTATAATTCACTTTAAATATTATTTTTTAGATAATTATATTGATTTATATTCAGTTGGTCCTTTTTGAGGTTATGTTGCTTTGAAAACCATTAAAAGTCAATATCGCCAAATTTTCTTATAATAAACAATTCCCAAGTTTTAAACAAACCCTTCTCAATTGTTACAAAAACAATTCTTTTCCACACACGATTCAATTAAAATAACCGTCAGAGAATTCTTAAAATCGAAGAAAATCTGCGACTGGCAGTTTATATATATTGACAGAAACGAAATAAAATAAACAGAAAATTCCATAAAAAGAGGTTGTTGGCCGAAACGGAAATAGGATTTGCATGTTTGTAAAAGAGAAATTGATTTTTGCTCCGGAGAAGTTTCAACATCTTCCTTTCATGTTGAGTGTCCTCCGGCATCAGACTCAAGGGAATCCTTGTGTTCTCGTTTGGTTTAACGTTTCCCAAGTCCTTTCTCGTGTGGTAATTTGGTTTTTGAGTAAAATCAGACGGAACGGTGAATCGGATGTGTGTCTCTCTAAGTAATTTATTAGGTTCGGCAAATCGACAGCTCGACGAATTTAACGGGCGAGTCTCCAATTCTCGGTTTGGTGTGGTTCCGCGACTCGGAACCGAGTTCAGTCACCGGCCATGGTCAGGGTGACTTTTGGTGCAGAAGCGACGACTGGGCGTATCCGACTCTGGGTGTTTTGCTGGCGCGTCGCGTCCGCCGTGTAAAAAGTCAGTCGCGAAATTGGAACCCAGCCAAGCGATTGCGGAATCGCAAGCCTCTGCTTCACCTTTACCCCGTTCAATCTCGCCCTCTCTTTTGCACCCTTACAATTTCACGCGCTCTCAAATATACCCTCTCACTCACCAACTTTCCATCCCGAGGAAAAACGCTTAAAATTTATGAGCTTCAAATGAACCTGAATTTGAGCTTAATTGCTCTTTTCAATATTTTAATCCGATTTTTTTTCAAGATAAACTTGGCAGAGATTTTCTCCTCCTGGAAACTTTCTTAAGTTTTGAAAACTTGGTTTTAATTTTTTTATTTTATTTTAATTACTCTTTCGATTTAAGGTAATTCTCTCTGAAAATGTTTCTCTTTAAATAGTTTTTTGTTTAATTTAAATATATCGTATAATAGAATATTTAACGAATATAATGATATTTTTTTAAAGCTAGCGGTACTAATTATTGAGATAACAAACTTTGCATTGTTGTTGGGTATTTAAAACTATAAATTTGAGCAAATTACGATATTGAAGAATATATCTGAAAAATGACGAAAATAAATGTCAGTTTAGAAAAAATTCGAAAAATGACTACATAAAGAATAATTGAAATTAAAGAAAATAATAAAAAGTTAAAATTAAATTAATTAAATTAAAGAATATATCTGAAAAATGACGAAAATAATTGTCAGTTTAGAAAAAATTCGAAAAATGGTTACATAAAGAATAATTGAAATTGAAGAAAATAATAAAAAGTTGAGGAATTAAGTTGAAAATTTAAGAATTAAATTAAACTTTGAAAAAATAATTGATAACTGAAACAAAAAGTACAAAATTATAAAAATATTCGACAATTGAAAACAAAATTCAAAAAGTGTCTAGATTAATACACAACTGAACAAAATAATTTAAAAAATCAAAGAATAATTATAAAATTTTGAGATAATAATTAAACATTGAAAAATTGTGATTTAAAAACAAAATTCAAAAAATGACTAGATTAATAGACAACTGAAAAAAATAATTCAAAAAGTTAAAAAAGAAATATTAAATTTAAAGAAAATAATTGAAAATTAAAAAATTAAGAAAATTATAGGAGTAATTGTTGAAAATAAAACATTTAACGACTAGATTAAAAATCGAGAAAAACAATTAAAACTGAAAAAAGATGAAAATTGAAGAAAATAATAAAAAATTAAAGTAATAAATTGAAAATTTAAGAGTTACAATTAAAATTTGAAATAATAATTGATAATAATTGAAGAAAAAAATTACAAAATGACGAAAATAATTGTCAATTGAAAACAAAATTTAAAAAAGGCTAGAATAATACACAACCGAACAAAATAGTTTAAAAAATAAAAGAATAAATATAACATTTTAAAATAATAATTAAAAATTGAAAAAATTATAGGAAGTAATTGAAAAGTGCCGAAAATAATTAATAATTGAAGGAAATAGTGTAAAAATGATGAGAATAATTAAAAAATTGAAGAATATATTTGATAAATGACAAAAATAATTACATAAAAAGTAATTGAAATTGAAGAAATTAATAAAAAGTTAAGGAAATAAATTGAAAATTTAAGAATTGAATTAAAATTTGAAAAAAATAATTGATAACTTAAACAAAAATTACAAAATGACGAAAATATTCTACAATTGAGAACAAAATTCAAATAATGACTAGATTAATAGACAACTGAAAAAAATAATTCAAAAATTAAAAAAGAAATATTAAATTTAAAAAAAATAATTGCAAATTGAAAAATTAAGAAAATTATAGAAATAATTGTTGTAAATAAAATATTCAACAATTGGATTAAAAAACGAAAAAAATAATTAAAACTGAAAAAAAAGATAAAAATTGAAGAAAATAATAAAAAATTGAGGAAATAAATTGAAAGTTTAAGAATTAAATTAAAATTTGATAAAATAATTGATAACTGAAACAAAAATTACAAAACGACGAAAATATTTGACAATTGAAAACAAAATTTAAAAAATGTCTAGAATAATACAGAGCTAAACAAAATAATTTAAAAACTCGAAGAATAATTATAAACTTTTAAGATAATAGTTGAACATTGAAAAAATTGAAGAAAATATGTGAAAAATAACAAAAATAATTTACCAACAATTGAAAACAAAATTCGAAAACTGACTATATTAATAAACAACTGAAAAAAATAATTAAAAAATTTAAACAAGAAATATTAAATTTAAGGAAAATTATTGCAAATTGAAAAATTATGAAAATTAAAGGAATAATTGTTGAAAATAATTGTACATTTAACAACTGAATTAAAAATCGAAAAACATAATTGAAAATTGATGAAAGCAATTAAAAATTGAAAAATGGAATTGAAATTTAAAGAATATACTTAAAAATTGAAAAAAGTAATTGAATAAAGTCGAGAATTAATGAATATAGAAGAAAAAAATTGACAACTGAAGAATGGAAATAAAATTGAAGAAAATAATTGAATAATTGTATTTAAAATTAAAGAAAACTTAATGATAATCGAATAAATAATAGAAAACAAGCGATAATATAATAATAATAATAATAATAATCGAATTGAATTGAAATCTTAAAACAATTTTTATGAGTGAAAAAAATAATTGAAAAAATCTGAGAATAATTGAATATTGAGGAATTTTTTGAAAATTGATAAAAATAATTGTAAATTAAAGAAAATATTTGAAAATTGAAGAAAATAATTCAAAATTGAAGAGAAATTGGAAATTAAATAATTAAATGGAGAAATTAAGAAAATAATTGATAATTAAAAAATAAAATTACAATGTGACGAAAATAGTTAAATATTGCCGAAAATAATTAACTTTTAAAAAAACATAATTAACAGTTGAAAAAAATCGAAAAATTGTAAGAATAGTCGTGACTCGAACAAAACATTTTTTTAAATTTATGAATAATCATAAAATTGAAGAACAATAATAAATTGTCAATTGAAAACTGATGAAAATTATGAATAAAATTGTAGAAAATAAATGAAAATTGAAGAATTGTATTGAAATTTCAAGAAAGTAATTTATAATTGAAAGAAAAATTACAAAATGACTAAAATAATTAAATATTAAAGAAAATAATTTAGAAATGAGGAAAATAATTGACAATTGAAAGAAGAATTTTAAATCTGTCGCGAATAATCGACAACAAGTAAAATTACTGCCGACTTCAAGAAATGGACAAATAAGTAAAAGTAAATAAAAAATGTTTTAAAAGAGCACGAATTTTTCACTTTTATATTTAATAAAGAAAAAAATAAAAAAAAATAAATAAAAGAAAAAAATAGCGTAGGTAGATACATTGCAAAAGGTTGAAATATTTTTGTTAAAAGAATAGTTTTTTGAACCAAGTGCATTCAAACTTCTATAATTTATACGAACTTCAATCGTTCCAAACTTCTATTTAGGATAATTTCTATTCTTCAAAAGTTCTAACAACTAAAGTTTTAATTTTTTCAAATTTAAAATAAAAATTTCCACATTTAGTTTATTCAAATGTTAACAGATTTCAATTTTGATTTATTATAATTTTAATTTGTCTCAAATACTTTAATGCCTCCAAATTTAAAACGTTTTAATTTTTAATTTATCCAAAATTTGATTGAATTTCGTTTTATTTATATATATCCGAATCTTAAACGAGTTGTAATTTAATTAATCTAAATTTTAATTATTTTCGTATTTCAATAGTGAAAATTTAAATTAATATCGAATTTAATTATTGTTTCGTTTAATATTAATTTTAATTTAGCATGAAGCGAATCTGCTTTTGAATTCAAATTTCAATTTATCCTATTCAAATTTCTACTAATCTGAATGAAAACCAATTCAAATTATTTTTTTTTTTTAATTGTTTATAATATTGTAAACAGTTTTTAATTAAATTAATTGAATTTTGAATTAATATTAAGTTAAACTTATCTAAACTGTAATCGTTTCCGAATTTAATTTATTCACATTTTTATCAATTTATTACAATTTTAAATCCATCGAATTAAACTTTAATTTATTCCAATTTTGATGAATTAAAATTTCTTCTAATCCTAATAAAAACCAACTCTTATTAAGTTTTGTGAAAAAATCGTTGTTTACCATTGCAATCAATTTAATTTAATTAATTTGAATTAATAATAAGTTTAATTCATCCAAATTGACAAATCGTTTCCGAACGAATTTACATTTTTATCATTTTATTCCAATTTTAATTTAATTGAATCAGACTTCAAGCAAATTTTAATCGATCTGAAATTCAATTTATCCAAATTAATTTAAATTAACTCAAATTTTAATCAATAATATGTTTTTGGGAAAAATGTCAATAGGTGTTGAATCTAACTGATCAAAATTTTAATTTATTTTAATCTTGATTAATTATAAATTGATTCATTCGAGAAATAAATTATGTAAATATACATTCTCATGTATCTAATAATTAAGTACGTCTAAAAATTATAATATTTTTTAATCTTAGTAATGTGTAACAATTATAAATATCGAAAATTTAATTTAATATTTAATTATTTTCTTTAAAAAAAAAAGTTGAATATTCGCCTCGATTTTTAATTGTTTTGTGGACTTTGTAATTTTTCACATAAAAGGGTTCACTGAATGACGTTGAAAGTAATTTAAAAGTTTTTTTTAAAGGTCGGCGAAACTTCTAGTATGTTTTTAATCTCCAATCAGTTGGGACAAAGGCGAAGTGTAAAAAAGGCGGCTTCTGTCCAAACTAATCAATAAGGAAAAGTAATTAATTTTTCATTAGAAATTAAATCCATTAGAATGAAGGATTATCCGTTTATTTAAACACTGGAAAAATTCTGACAATAAACAATTAATGCAATAAATACATAAAATAAATACTATAAATAAGTTGATAACAATAAATTTCAACAGAAAACAAATTTTAACAATAATTAAATTTGATCACAGAAATATAAAAAAAAAGCAATATTTAAAGAAAAATAAAATATAGTAGGCAAAATGTAATTTTTCTCCAAAATCTCTAGTTTCTTTGTAACTGAAATTCGTCAATATGAATTTTCAAAACTTTAATTTTTTTTCTAATAACTTGGGGAGAATTTTAGAGAAGTAGACATGACATCGATTGATCACTGGTGGTCCAGACTAGAGGATGTATATAAATGAAGGAGTCAAAGGTTTAACAGTCTTCTCACACCCTATCACACTCAATTAACCAGGATCGTTAAAAAAAGGGAAAGGTTGCAAAGTGGACTTTCTAAAACAAACTGAACTGAGAAAGGAGTGATGCTATAAATTTAGATAAAGTTAGGAGCCAATTTTCTTCTTGTTAACGTTTTCTTTCCTCGCGAGCAGAAAAAGAAGTTAATTTAACGGATGCGGATTTGGGATTGGTTGTTAAAAGTTAGTTACAAGATTGTAAGATTACAAGATTAGATTCTCGTCTTTGGTTTCACTGTTTAATTACATTATGAAATATGTTCCTTCTTTTTTCAAAAAATACATTTTTCTCATCAATGTGTTCACAAAGTCCAAAAAACATAATTAATTTTTTTTTAAATTACTTAATTTTATTTCTTTTTAAGAATAATAAAAATTTGTTTTAAGAACACAAATCTACTAAAATAATAAAAACAGAAAATTAATTTTATTCTCAATATTCCTATTAAAGAATACTAATTTGCTCCTATTCATTATAATTGATATTGTTATTAATTTGCGTCAATATATCAGTATATAAATTTTCATCAACGGAGAGAATTTTAATTAATTAAATTGAACGTTTCGACAGGAAATTAGTCGGAAGTTAATTAAGTGTTTTGACGTTCGACATGGAAAATACATTTTTTTATAGAATCAATTTCAAAATGAGGTCAATTTACTCAATTAATATAGCTACTTACGAATGGAAAAATCTTTTCAATCGTTCACGATTTAAACACAAGTATCGAAAACAAAAACTTTTTGATAACGAGTATTTGATTCAGCTGGTGAAAATATTTTTCTCTCGTATTTTTAGTTTTAAATTGAGGTTTTCACTTCTTGAAATTTACTAAAAAAAAAAACAAGAAACAAAACACCAAAAATAGAAAAAGGTAAATTTTCAGCGTTGTCGAGTTTTTATCTCGTAAAATGACATTTTTTTATTTATATTTTAGTTGATTATCGAGCATTTAAAACATTTTTCTGTTTTGTTTTAAACTTACTTTGTCACACCAATTTGATCTTCAATTTCCACAGTTCCTAAATGCCGATAAACTGCGAAAAGCATCCTATTTCCTTTGAGTCCTGAACCTCTGCCATCTATTGCTGCGTAAATGATGCTTTTGTTTGTAACTAAATAATTTCCCCAATCGATATTAAATTTTTCCGTCACTTGATTTGAATCTGGTCCACCATATCTGAAAATAAAAAGTACAATCAATCGAAAATAGAAAGATTCTGTTTTTTTATTCTTTCTGATTCAATTGCAAGAAAATAGTTGAGATATTTTTTGCAAGTACAATGTATATGTAAAAGGATTTTCCGAATTTTATAACGGAGCTTTTTATATATTTCCCGTACCTTACGATTCTTAAAAGAAAACTAGATTATCAAAGTTGGCTTTAGTTCTGAAGAAACATAAAAATGAATGAATTGACTCAGGAAGAAATAAGACGAAGGAGATTAGCTCGCTTAGCGAGTTTGGGATCAAAAAATGCTTCGCCGAATTGCAATAGTAATTCTGTACCCACTTCGCCAGATACTCCAGGACCTTCAAATGTTTCTCCTAACTTAACAGCTCCTCCTGTTACAACTCAGCAGCAAACTCAAAGTCAACATGTGACAATGGATGTGGAGGAAAATAGCGAAAAACAGTGCAGTACTTCCGGTATTGATGTTGATTCAGGAATTGAAAACATGGAAGTAGAGGAATCTGATAGAAAAGAAGCAACTCCGAGATCACGAACAACTAGTTCTAGCATCGAAGTTACAGTGGATCAAGTTCACACCGTTATATCACGTGTACTTTGCGTCTCTTGGAAAGAGCCAACTGAAGGTTTTATATTTTTACCGGATACTGCAAAAACTTTCCAGGAACAGAAACAAATGGAATCATCGGACATAATAAGTGAAGCATTAATGGAAGTCCTTTACATGTTTTCTCGTGATGAAGATCCTTTAAAAGAAATTACTATGGATGTCTCGCTGGATCTTGAAGATAGTCCTAATAGCCAAACGAGTCCATTATTAAGTCCTGTAATGAATATTCCTACTAGTCCCCTTCCAATGATTTTCAGCGAAAAATCTCAACCAAAAAGTCTTACTTACTTAATGGATTGCTACACAAGAGTAGCAATTGAGGAAAGAAACCATCCGAAAAGATCAAGCATTCCTCCACTTTCTGAAGTGCTGGCAATTCTTCGAGCTCAGTGCATCCAACACACGAACCTCGTTCTTCAGGGATTGGTCGGGCTTTCGTCTGACTTTAATTTATCCATAAATTCCTCACCTTTGGTCTATTCTCTGCTATCACAGAAACTGCCTCGTGGCTTTCTTCACGAACTTGTTGCAAGAACGCATACACAGTCGCAAACTTTTAATAAAATATTCACGCCTCTTTTGCAAGGTCTTTATTTGGCTATGCAGCAGGGAAGTTTGGTTGGGAATACACATCGCAGACCAATCGAGGCATTAGAGGAGTTGATTGACATTCGCGTTGGCACTAATGGTACCACAAGACCAATTTGTAGACTTTTGACACACCAAATTCAATTTCTTCCGGATGTGATGACGAGCGCAGTCGGCCGAGAATTAGCAAGAACTTCTTTTCTTGGACCATTCTTTTCCGTTTCAGTGTTTGCAGAAGATCAGCCTAAAGTTGCGGAAAAGTTCTTTAGCGGAAACCCTTCTACTGACAAATCGATGAATCTTACTCTTCAACAGGAACTGGAAAGTATAAGGACGTCTCTTCATAAAATTCTGCATGCGGTTTTAGCAAATAGCAATTGTCGCGAAACTACTTTAGCTTACCTTGCAGCTTTATTGAGACACAACGAAAAACGAACTCAAATTCAAGCAGAAGAATTTTCACTGGCCGGCGATGGATTCATGTTAAATTTGTTATCAGTTTTACAGATGCTTTCGGTAAAGATTAAATTAGATACGATAGACTCTATGTATCCATTTCACCCTAATAGTTTAGTGGATATTAGTAACGAGACGAGACTAAGACTAAGTTCCCAAGAAGTAGAAGATTGGTTGAAGGAGACCAGTAAAACACACAAGTGGGCAGAGGCCAAATTTCCTACTCACTGCTGGTTTTTGACCTTGCACTGTCACCATATAGCTCTTCTTCCAGCCTTACAAAAATATCAGAGAAAATTGAGAGCGCTTCGAGATTTGCAGAAGATGCTAGATGAACTACAAGCCACTGAAGCTCAGTGGAAAGATACTCCTTTTGCTGTACGCAATAAGGAGTATATCAAGCGCTGGAAACAACAGTTAAAACGTCTTGGAAAGTCAAAATCCTGTGCTGATGCTGGTTTAATCGATCCTATTTTACTCAGTCGTGCACTTCACTTTTATGCGTCTGTTGCTTCTATTTTGTTGGGACTTTTGACACAAACTGACCCCAACAGCGCTCTTCCTGAACTTCCTCTTCCACAGGAGGTCCCTCATCTCTTTACTGCTCTTCCCGAGTGGTACGTAGAAGATATAGCTGAATTCTTGCTTTTTACTTTACAATTCAGTCCAGCAGTTGTGGTAAATAATATGGATAATTCTTTAATCACATGGCTTCTTGTTGTAGTTTGTACACCACATTGTATTAGAAATCCTTACCTAATTGCAAAGGTCATTGAAGTCCTCTTCGTTATTAATCCGAGTGTGCACACCGAAAAAAATGAATAGGCGATTTGACTATGCTCCTAGTTACGAGAGGAGCCCACTAGGAATTCAGAGTTACTTTAACTAGGAATCCTGGTTAAAATATCCAGGATCCTAGTTAATGTGACTCTGAATTCCTAGTGGGCTCCTCTCGTAACTAGGAGCATAGTCAAATCGCCTATTCATTTTTTTCAGTGCAGGTACGAACTGAAGCTCTTCATGAACAAATAATGTCTCATCCGATTTCACGAACACATCTGGCTTCTTATTTAATGAAATTCTACACAGATGTAGAAACAACTGGGTCAAGTTCTGAATTCTATGATAAATTCTCGATTCGCTATCATATAAGCCTTATTTTAAAATCAATGTGGGACAGCCCCATTCATCGTATATCAATTGTAAACGAAAGCAACAACGGAAAACAGTTTGTCAAATTCATCAATATGTTAATGAACGACACGACCTTTTTGCTAGATGAAAGCCTCGAATCTCTAAAACGAATCCATGAAGTCCAAGAATTGATGTCAGACGAAAGTAGCTGGTCTGCATTTTCACAGGAGCAGCAACAGTCTCGCTCAAGACAATTAGCTGCTGATGAACGCCAAGCTAGATCTTATTTGACTTTGGCAAAAGAGACTGTTGCAATGTTCCATTATCTTACAGTGGACATTAGAGAACCTTTCTTGCGACCTGAACTCGTAGTAAGACTCAGTGCCATGCTGAACTTCAACTTGCAGCAATTGTGTGGACCTAAATGTAAGAATCTCAAAGTAAGAAATCCTCAAAAGTATGGATGGGAACCAAGAAATTTACTTAGTCAGTTGGTTGATATATATCTACACTTAGACTGTGATAATTTTGCTGCGGCGCTAGCTAGTGATGAACGTTCTTTTTGTAAAGAATTATTTGCGGATGCTGCAAATAGGCTTCAAAAATCAGCAATAAAAACAACGACTGAGATTGAACAATTTAGAGGATTAGCTGAACGAGCAGCGGTTATTGCAAGAGATAATCGAGCACGTGACGTAGATTACGGAGACGCTCCTGAGGAATTTAGAGACCCTTTGATGGATACGCTTATGGATGATCCCGTGAAGCTTCCTTCTGGAATTGTTATGGATAAGGCTGTTATCATTAGACATTTATTAAATAGCGCTACTGATCCATTCAGTCGTCAACCTCTCAGTGAAGATATGCTTACGCCAGTTCGTGATTTGAAAGAAAGAATAGCAGCTTGGAAGCAGCAAAAACAAAAAACCGACAACATATAATTGTGCCCTAGAAAAATAAATCAGTTTCCTAAATTCTGAATTGTTTGTGAAAGTAGTGAATGGTGCATTTTATCATCTGGTATAATATATATTGCTACGAATTTCGAACAGTCGCAGTACAAAGATCTCACTTTATTGTGCAAATGTTGCGCTCAAATTTACAGTTTTATATATATCTACATAAATTGTGAAACATTGCTGCTGCTGCTGCTGCTGTTACGAAACTGCCAGTATACATTACTCATCATTGGACGCGAAAATATTGTAAATATTGAAAGCAATTTTCTCGTAGGTATCAAACATTCAATTATACCTTGCTCATTAAAAACCATATTTCTCTTCTTCAGGTACAACTGAATTGTAGGATCAAATACTACTATATCCTTAAATTGAGGGTACACATCCAATAACCCGTTAAGGTCTGTGGCGTATGCCATGAAGCCTAACACATTATTGCATATGTACCCTCAATTAAATTAGCAAACTGTTGTCTTTAATATTTCTTACTTTCAAAAATGCAAGTGACATTTTTGTGAATATTTGACGCCATTCAGAACGTGTTTGACTACTTAAGAAAGTAGTATTCGCAGGTGGATTGTAAGGAATTCACAGCTGCATTAGTGATGAAAATTCTTCTAATTTGTCAACAATGCCTTACAAAAGTCCTTTTTGTTTTGTTCTTTTTTTATTAAAAATAATAAACATTTTTGATGAAACGTATTTATAGTATTTGAGAAGGTTTACATGAGTTGCATTTGCATTTAATATTACACCTTTTTTGGGTATAAAATTATAAGTTTATGTTCTATTTATTTGTTTTTTTAACAGCAAATATATTTTGAGTGAAAGATTAGAAATATAATGATTGCGATAAATGTCAAATTAATCTCTAGTACAATGTAATAATACAACAACAAAAAAAGAATTAATCAGCTTCAATGTTTTGACATTCCAGAATTGTTATTCTGATTTCTGATCTAATTAAACTAAAAGTCGCATTTAAAAAAAAGTATTTTCATTTTAAAACTTATTTACTTAGTAAAATAAATTTTTTTAAATGGAATAAAATGTGAAAATTTTAATCCACTAATGCAGCGCAATGAAAACTAATGTTTTCTGTTAAAAATAAAGAATTTCAACAACGTGTAAATATCACCATAAAAATTGGTTCATTTTTATTGTAAACTAAAAGAATTAATATTATAGAATTCTTTATTGTCTACAAAGTAGTTTATAACATAAAAAAATTTATTCGTAGGAAAAAAATCATGTCTCAAATTAATTGAAAACGAATTAATATTCGTAATGTGCAACATTAATAATATATAATTGTCCTTTCACTTCGATTTTAAATAATGTACATATTTTATTGAATGTAAGGGTTTCAAGAAAATGCATAAAGGAAACAAAAAAAGCAAAGATAATATTAAAACAGAAAGTACACGATAAATGATTTATCCATTAGAATTAAGATGAATATATACTATTAATAGCTCTTAGAACTATGACTAGGATTAATATAATCAATGTCATTTTCATTTTGAGAAAATAAAAGGATTTTCCTTCGTTTAGAATTCTCTCAAAATCCTTTTCCTCTCCATGCTTTCAGATCTGCGACTCATGCTCGTGTTTTAAAGAAAAAGATAGCGAGTGAAAGATTTAAAAAAGCATGGCAAAGAAAAAAAGATTTAAAAAAGGATATAGTGAAGATAAAAAATTTGGATATGAAAAAAGATTTTTAAAGATATATTGATAATTAACAAATCAAATGGATTTTAAGTTCGTCTTTTTTTTTTTCATTTTTATTCTCAATTTTATTTTCAACTATTCAGAAATTGAAAATTTAAATATCTACCTGAGAAATTATTCTTTCAGTTATTGAAAATTAATGTTTCAATGTGAAATCTTCAATCTGTTAGAAAATTTAGTTTAAAAATCATCTCAATTGAAATGAAATATCGTGAAGAGTTTATTATCAGATGTTATATCTGATTTTACGACTAAAGAAATAAAACTAGTTTTAATCAAATTTACGATTCTCGGAAGCTTTGATCTGAATTTTTTATCCGACGATTCACAATTCAATTGATTAAACCTATTAAAATCTTTTATCAATTTTTAATATTAAATTTTTTATTAGTTTTTATCCAACTTTATATTATTCTTATCAAATTTCTGATTAATTATTTAATTAAAGCTTTTCTTAATTTTTGTCATTTTCAATCATCTTTATTCGTATTTTATTAATTTCTATTATACTTTTATTACTACAACTCATTTATATTTCCCGCTCTATATTTTATTTCAATCTTTTAATATCTTTCGAGTTTATTAAAAACTCTAGTCAATTTCCTATAAATAATTAAAAATATTGAAATAATAATTGCAGTAAAAAATTTAGTTGTTATAAAAATCTTTTCTTTCAAAGAATAAAAATTAATTACAGAATTAACAGTATTTATAGAATAAAATAGTATCTAAAGAATAAACATTGTTTAAAGAATAAGCATTATACTTAAATATTTATTTTTATTTTCGAAAAAACATTTTTCCTTCATCCAATTAACTTTTCTGGTATTCACGAAAATCCGGCATTAATGCTGGTAGTAAAAACAGAGCACAGACAGTGAAGTATTTTATCATCGCATTTTCCAGGTTTAGTGTTTTCTAGAGACAGAACAATTTTTTCGTGCTAGACAAGCTTAAGTAAAGAGTGCAGTGATTAAGCTCAGTGTAGATGGTTTTAGAGAAATGCAAGCAGGGGCGAATTCAGAGGTAGGAAAAGTGGCTTCACAAAGAGGCAGTTGGAATAATTACACTCTGAGAATATTTAAACCCTGAATAGGTGCCCATTTTCCCTATACAATTTTCTTTTACTAAAAGGGTCTCGCGCACACTTAAAATAAAATCATTCAATCTCCAAGCTCAATTTTTACATTTGCAACAGGTACACTGCATTTTAAAAAGACAAATTAAATTATTTTAATGAATAAAACATTTTGTTTGTACTGTTTGTCGATCGGACAAAAAAGCAAACAATTTCATTTAAATATTTCGCGAAAGGTAAATTTGAAATAACTGGAAAAGTTTGAGAAAAATAAAAACACGTTAGGATTTTCGAAACTATTTATAAAAGAGATAAATTTTGTCACTATTTGGAAAAAAATTGTAGAGAATATTTTTAAAAATTAAGGAACTACAGAACCTGAAAATAAATAAAATTAGGAACTTTATGAATAAATAGAATATGTGAAAAATAATAAGGGATACAAAGAATAAAAAAAAACAAAAAATATTTGTAATTAAAATATGAATTGAAAGTAGATTGGTGACGAAAAATTTGATACAGGAGTTTTCTAATGCAGCCCTGTGAAAAAATCTGTTGACATAATTTCTTTCTTTTTCCGACTGGCTGATGCAAGTGTGAATTTTTCATAATGTAGTTACTACATGCTAGTAGAATACATTTTTCAGCAACGAGTGCATTTTGTTACTTTACTTTTATCAGTGACTTTATTACATTCTCAGGAAAAATATTAAAAATTTTCAAAATTGTTATCTTCAATTTTCAATTATTTTCATTATTTTTCAGCTAATTTCCTATATTTTAAATTCTTTTTTTGAAATTACAATTATTTTATTCAATTTTTTTAAACAATTCCTTCAGTAACAGAATTATTTTTTATAATTTTGCTTTCTTAAAGAATTTTTGATTTTCAATAATAGGTTTAATTTCAATTTTAAAATTGTAATATTTTCTTACAATTGTTTGATTAAATTTTCATTTATTTCCTTGCATTTTACAATTTTTTCAATTACAATCTTCGATTTAAAATTAATTCTCAAATTTTCACTTACTTTCTTCAATAGTCAATAATGTTTTTGAACTTTTCTCTACAATTTTTAATTATTTACGTTCAATTGTTAATTCTTCAATTTTAAATTGTTTTTTTTCGAATTTCATCAGTGAATTTATTACATTCTCAGGAAAAACCTTAAAAAATCTAAAAGTTATTATCTTCAATTTTCAATTATTTTCATTTTTTCCGCTAATTCCCTTTATTTGAATTTTTTTTCTTCAAATTACAATTTATTTAATTGAATTTTTTAATCAGTCCTTCAATACTAAATTAATTTTAATAATTCTGCACTCTTAAAGAAATTTCGATTTTTAAAAATAGGTTTAATTTTAATACAAAATTGTAATCTTTTTTTACATTTATTTATTAAATTTTTATTTATTTCCTTAAATGTCAATATCATTTTTTAATTTTTCCAATTACATTCTTGGATTTAAAATTATTTCCTAAATTTTCAATTATTTTCTACATTATAATCTTTTTCAATTTTTCTCTACAATTTTCAATTATTTTAATTCAATTGTATATTCTTCAATTTTCAATTATTTACATTCTTTTTCAGCAAATATCCTATATTTTAAATTCTTTTCTTGAAATTACAATTATTTTATTCAATTTTTTAAACAATTCCTTTAATAACAAAATTATTTTTTATAATTTTGCTTTCTTAAACAATTTCCGATTTTCAATAATAGGTTTAATTTCAATTTTAAAATTGTAATTTTTTATTAGAATTATTTTATTAAATTTTTATTTATTTCCTTAAATGTCTATAGCATTTTTCAATTTTTTCAATTACAATCTTTGATTTGAAATTAATTCTTAAATTTTCACTTATTTTCTTCAATAGTCATTAGTCAACAATGTTTTTCAACTTTTCTCTAAAATTTTTAATTATTTTCGTTCAATTGTTTATTCTTGAAATTTTAAATTGATTTTTCGAACTTCATCAGTGAATTTATTAAATTCTCAGGAAAAACCTTAAAAAATCTAAAAGTTATTATCTTCAATTTTCAATTATTTTCATTTTCATCCGCTAATTTCCTTTATTTGAAATTTTTTTCTTCAAATTACAATTTATTTAATTGAATTTTTTAATCAGTCCTTCAGTACTGAATTAATCTTAATAAATTTGCATTCTTAAAGAAATTTTGATTTTTAAAAATAGGTTTAATTTCAATACAAAATTGTAATCTTTTTTTACATTTATTTATTAAATTTTTATTTATTTCCTTAAATTTTAATAGCATTTTTCAATTTTTTTAATTACATTCTTGGATTTAAAATTATTTCCTAAATTTTCAATTACTTTCTAGAATTTAATGTTTCTCAATTTTTCTCTACAATTTTAAATTATTTTCATTCAATTGTTTATTCTTCAATTTGAAATTGATTTTTCGAATTTCATCAATGAATTTACATTCTCAGGAAAAACCTTTGAAAATTTTAAAATTTTTATCTTCAATTTTCAATTATTTTTATTATTTTCCATCTAATTTCCTTTATTTTAAATTTTTTTCTTCAAATTACAATTATTTTATTAATTTTTTTTTATTTTCTTAAATGTTAATAGCATTTTTAAATGTTTTCAATTACAATCTTCTATTTAAGATTATTTCGTAAATTTTCAATTATTTTCTTCAATATAATATTTTATAATTTTTCTCTATAATTTTTAATTATTTTCGTTAAATTGTATATTCTTAATTTTTAAATTGATTTCTTGAATTTTATCAGTGAATTTATTAGTTTCGCAGAAAAAACGTTAAAAAATCTAAAAATTATTATCTTTAATTTTCAATTATTTTAATTATTTTTCAGCTAATTTCCTATATTTAAAAATTTTTTCTTCAAATTACAATTTATTTTATTTAATTTTTCAATCAATTTCTTCAATGCTGAATTATTCTTTATAATTTTGCTTCCATAAAGTATTTTCGATTTTCAAAAATTGATTTAATTACCATTTTAAAATTGTAATTTTTTATTACAATTGTTTTATTAAATTTTCATTTATTTCCTTAAATGTCAATAGCATTTTTCAATTTTTTCAATTACAATCTTCGATTTAAATTATGTCAATTTTTCTCTATAATTTTCAGTTATTTTCGTTGATTTGTATATTTTTCAATTTTAAATTGATTTTTCGAATTTTGTCCATGAATTTATTACATTCTTAGGGAAAACCTTGAAACTTTTTAAAATCATTACTTTCAATTATCAATTATTTTAATTATTTTTCAGTTAATTTCCTATATTTAAATTTTTTTTCTTCAAATTACAATTTATTTTATTTAATTTTTTAATCAATTTCTTCAATACTGAATTATTTTTTATAATTTTGCTCTCTTAAAGCATTTTCGATTTTCAAAAATAGGTTTAATTTCAATTTTTTATTACATTTTTATTTATTTCCTTAAATGTTAATATCATTTTTTAATCTTTTCAATTGCATTCTTTGATTTAAAATTATTTCCTAAATTTTCAATTATTTTCTTCAATTATAAAAATGTTTTTCAATTTTTCTCCATGATTTTAAGTTATTTTCGTTCAGTTGTACATTCTTTAATTTTAAATTGATTTCTCAAATTACAGTACATTAGGTATATTCTTTAGTTTTTAAAATTTTTGATTTAAATTTGTAAATAAAATAAATTAAAGTTATATTACATACATGTCTTCTGAAATAGTTAAAAGTTTTTAATCTATCGCCATTTAAAATAATAATTAACATTTGTATTGGATTGAATGTATACTAATAAGTTTACTTTACGAATGTATATTAAATTCTGTTTAAATTTAATTTTAAATAATTTAACGTTCACATAAAATATGAGTTTCATTAGTACGCGTAATGTATACATCGACGTAACGTTGGAAAAATTGAATAACACATTACAAATTGTAAATTTATAAGACCACGTATGCTTTTATCATATTTTTTTATCCACGTAAATTTCGAATTTTGTAGAATTATCGGTAATTGTGTAAAGTTTGGACCTCGTTAAAAAAACCGAAAACTGAAGCGAAAATACATTTTCCAATATTTAGCGAAAAGAGGTTTCATTGTATTTTTATAACAATAACCTTTTGATTAACAGTAAGTGCTTTTTGCATTTCTAAAAATGTGTATTTTTTACAAAAAAAAAAAAAAAAAGGAAAAAAAGTGTGATTACGACGAACATGATTTTTATTTTATATTTTGCAAATCAGTTGTGTATTTTTCTGAAATAACTATATTTGTTCAATAATGAATTTTTTTGTTAAAATATTTTCTTTATTTGAGAAAGC
Source organism: Ganaspis brasiliensis (assembly GCA_037103525.1). Taxonomy (NCBI): domain Eukaryota; kingdom Metazoa; phylum Arthropoda; class Insecta; order Hymenoptera; family Figitidae; genus Ganaspis; species Ganaspis brasiliensis. The sequence continues at coordinate 687,086 of JAZKLR010000435.1, forward strand.
AAAACAAAGAGATGTAGTTAATGTAAATAATTCTTTTATTAAATTCTTCAATTCAAAATATTCGTAGAGCTTTTTAAAAATAAAATATGTGTTTGACAAAACTATTTCTCATTAATACAGCAATTGCATTATCTTCAAAAGAGAAAATTTCAAAAGTAGTTATGAATCTTTTGCAAATGGTAAATGAAATATTTCACTTTTTAATTTAAAATGCGCTGCACTCAGAAAGTGAAATAATCTAGTAAAATATTTTTTAATTATTTATTGTGTATAATGTAAAAAATTAATATTTATTATAAATAATGGATAAGATTAAAAAACTAAATGTACATTAATTATGAAGATTTTATCTATGGACCTAACATGACTTTGGAACTTTTGGTACAAAACGCTATTAAATATGCAAGGGGTTTGCTATGATTTTGATATTTAGGGAAATTTACTCTTCTTTTTCTTCTAAACTGCGAAATAACTTTTAGCGTAAATCTTAATAACGTCTAATTTCTAAGTAGCACGTCTTGGAAAAGTTTTAAGAATATGTAAAAAAAAACTTTTTTATAGAAAACGAGTTCAAGATTTTTTTAGACAAGTATAAAACTAATTAAGTCTGTATCTACCTAATTAGGATTGTAGGGGTTAATTTTTTCATATTTTTGTTTTATTCTTTATAAAGATTTTGAAACAGTATATTTTAACAACAAAATTAAATTTATTTATTTTTAAATTTAAAATATTTTTTTCCCTCTCTAAAAAATTCGTATTTTCCATTTCGGTATGTCAAACAAATCTCTATTTAACATGGGATTTTATAAAATTTTCTTTTAAATACGATTTTATGAATTATTTCCTGTTTAAACGTACGAATAACATTTTTGTAATTTTAGTCCAATTTGTGATAAATTTAATATTTACATTGAAAGAAGGCAAACAGCTAATTGAATGAAAATTTGATAAAATTTAAAAGAAGATATTTATTAAACTTCATTGATTAAAATAGAATTTTAATAATAAAATCGCATCAGAATTCTTTTTGAAATATTTTCAAATTTTATACATATTTTATTTTATAACTTGCTAAAGGGAATAAAAGTCAATTAAAAATAATTATTTCGGCAAAAATTTGAAATTAATGAAGAATAACTCATAAAATACCTTACGTTTAAATGTTATTAAAAGATGAATCATACATAAAATTAAAATTTTACATTCATGAAATAGAAACGGTTAATTAAAGTCTGAATATGAGATTTACATTAAAAGCACTGCACTAATAAAGCTTTGGATTAATATTTTAAATACACGAAATGTACATTTATTCAGAATGTAAATTTATTTAATACTATTATCAACTTAAATTTTCGATAATGTTCTTCAAATTACAATTATATGCTTTAATTTTTTAAATGAATTATATCAATAGTGCTTTCTTTTGATAATTTTCAATTAGGGACGAGTTTTAAAATTTTTATAATTAATCTCTTGACTTTCTAATTAACAGTGCAAATTTCTTTAGCACTATTGTCAAATTCAATTCATTAGATTTTTTCCTCAAAAAATAAATGATAACCTTTTTTAAATTTCTTTCGTGTTCTTTAGACTATTTTCTTCTTTCTTCAATTTTTTTATTGTTTTCTTTTAATTAAATTTGTTTTAATTTCTTCTTCAATTTTTAATTAATTTCTTTTAATCTCAATGCTATTTTAGTTTCTGATAAATTTCCAACTATTTTCTTCTTTTTTAATTATTTGTATTATTATTCAATTATTTTTTTTATTTTAATATTCTTCAAATTTCATTTTAATAAGATTTCTTTTTATTCTAATATAATATCGCGCGTAGTATAATCTAATTAATTTATATTTAGTGGAAAAATTTAACTCCGTAGCATATACCCTTAATCGAGATTTGAATTATTTTTGGAATTAATTATTGGCTAGTGCGCACAAAATGCGTTAGTCACAAGCCTTACAAAAATTGTTGGTGAATGGTTAATGCAGAATTGACATTCTAGTCAAGCCCTGCATCAACCACATCGGCAACTACTCCAAATTTTCGTCGAATATATATATTATAGTTCGTCTCATGTTAATTGTGAGTTCAGTGAATTCCCGACACCTTGCGGTGAATTTTCGAATAATCGGGGTTATCCTCTGATCTGAAAGTCTTTCTGGTAACGGCAGAAACCATCAAAGAGTAGTGCCCTACTTTATCAACTGCCTGACGCGCCACAGCCCGAAATTTAGTTCAATTAGAATTTTTTCGGCATATTGATTAAAATAAGATATTTTACGGTTACTGAAAAAATATAGTATAAATAAATAAAACGAGTTAGCGGTTAATAACAATTTAAATTGATTTTTCCAACTTTTGTACTCAGGGGCGGCGACTTGTAAATTTTTGCAATCTGCAAAATTAATATTGTCCGAGAGAGGTGGGAGAGAAATAAAACAATAATAAAATAAACAATAAAATTAAAGAGTTTCTTAATTAGCGTACCTAATTATTGTAACGTAAAAGTTGACAATTTTATTTGATGTCGAGTAAATTTTCGGAATTAATAAACAAATAATCAAAATACTATAAAATTTCAGAAAATCATTGCAAGTTAAAAAAAAAATTAAAAATAGACGAACTTTATTGAAATTTGAGAAAAATAATTGAAAAATGATTAAAACATTGAAAATTTGAAGAACAAAAATCATATTTTTTAAAATAATTGAAAAATGTCGAAAGAAATTGAAAGTTAATTAATAAATCATGAAACTATTTGATATTGAAGGAAATAATTAATATTGAAAAAGTTTTATTTGAAAAAATTAAAAAAAATAATTGAAACTTCTGGAAGTTAAATTTAAAATTTAGGGGAAAAATTGAAAAATAATGAAAATTTATAAAGAAAATTTTTGGAAAGTGATAAAAATAGTTGAAATTTGTAGATGGGTGATTTTTCTGAAAGTACCCCTTTTATATTTCAATTTTAAAACAAACTTTTGTTCAGACAATTTAAATTTCCTTCTGCAGGATTATTTAAAATGATTATAAAAAACTTTATATACTGGTTCGCAAAATTAATTTCTAAGAATTTCAAGTTTAAATTAAATTTAATGAGAAAGTGCTAGATAACCAAAAAACAATATTTCAGATATTATTTCTATGAGCATTTAATACTTTTTTTGTAAGAAGTTAAATATATTTATTTGATCAATTTTATTTTTTAATAGAAAATTTGTTTAAAATTTCAAAAACTTACAAAAATTTTCACTTCATTCCAACAAAAAAAAGGTTAAATCGTTTGAAATTTTGAAAATAAACATTAAAAATAAAAGAAATCTCAGTGGTTTCAAGAAAAAGGCTTCGGAGATGAAAAGCTTCGGAGATGAAAAAATGATAATTTTCTTATTTTTATAAAAATTAGGGTAGAACTTAAAGATAGTTTTTAGTTATTTATAAAAATATTTTAGCATAATTTTATATTATGATGTTAAAACTCAAAATATTTCAGTTATTTTATTTATTTTATTTACTTAAAAATGTGTTTAGAATGTTTTTAACTTGTTTAAATATGATTATACATCGCAAAGCAATGTTAACCTAAAATGGAAGACAAAGTTTAAAGACATTTTTTATCTAGAAAGCAGCAGTCTACAAATTTTAAACCTTCAGATAAAAATGAGAGAAGCATTCAAGTTTCTGAAACTATTTTTTAATAATTAAAAAGAATACAAGAAGACATTAAAAAATGTAATCTAGTCATAGAAGTCGTGTTGGAGACATAGCAAAAAGGCTTCGGAGATGAAATATTTTTAGTGTTTATATTGATTTGGTTCAGTCAAATGACTGAATTTTTTTTTTATAATACTAAGTAAACGCTAAATTTTAACTAACAATATTGACAATAATTATTACTGTATAGTTTTAGTAAAATTAATCGAGACATCTAAAAGGTCACTTTCAGAAGAATCACCCAGATATTAATTCCAATTTTAGAAAAATAATTTTAAAAAATACAGAATATTTGTAAAGTAAATGAAAGTACCTTATTATAACATGATTTCAAGAATTTTAAACTTTAGGTAAATAGTTACAACATTATAGAAATAGTCGAAAATTGAAGAAAATAATGGAAATTTGAGATAAATAATTGAAATATTCGGAATTAATCAACAAATATTCAAAATAATATAAAATTTGTAAAAATCATTGCAAATGAAAAAAAAATTAAAAATTGACGAACTTAAATACAATTTGAAAAAAATAATTGAATATCGATTAAAACATTGAAAAGTGGAGACGAGATAACTTAAATTTGAGATATTAAATGAAAATTTAGGAAATTAATTGAAAAATAATTAATATATCTAATTAGAAAGTGGAGAAAATAATTGCAAAAAGATAAAAGAAAATTAATTTGAAAAATTAATTGATGAATGAGATAAATAGGTTATTTAAAATTTAGGAATTTAATTAAAGGAATGAATAGTGAGAATAATTAAAAATTAAAGAAATTGATAGCAAAATGATAACAAAAATAATTGAAAGTTGTAGAAAATTGTTAAAATTTGAAAAAATATTTTAAAATCTAGGAAATTAATTGAAGAGTACTGAAACTAATAAAAAATTCGGAACAATATTTGCAAAGTAATAAAACTAATTAAAAATTTAAGACTAGGTGAGAATTATGTCCATTTCATGGACATTTCTCTTCCAAGTAAGCAAAATAATAATATATAAGTTAATTGGGGAATTTATTAAAAAGAGAAGAATTTAAATGCAAACAAATTAAAAAAATGTAAAAACGTGAATTATTTTACGAATCCTTGATTAATCATAAACTTTATATAGGTCAATCAATTCATTTTGAGATAAGGAATATGATTTTTGTATTCCTTAAGTTGTATTTTTAGAATGAAAAAAGTTTTGGCAAAAAACTTTTTTTTTCGATGAAAAATTTAGGCTTTTTAGATGAAAATAAGTAGATTTAGACTATTTTTGGAAAATCTAAAATCTTAACGATTACAAAGATTCCTCTATGAGGAAGCAAAATTATTAAAATTTAAGAAATATGTTTTAAAATCTAGGAAATTAATTGAAGAGTAAAAAAAAAATCGAGACAATATTTGCAAAGTAATAAAAATAATTAAAAATTGAATAAATTGGTTGCAAAATGATAATATTAATAATAAAAAATTGAAGAAAATTATTAAAATTTGAGAAATATATTTTAAAATCTAAAAAATTAATTCAAGAGTAATGAAAGTTATAAAGAATTTGAGACAATTTTTGAAAAGTAATAAAAATAATTAGAAATTGAAGAAAATAATTTTATTTTTTGAGAAATAATTGAAAAAATTGAAACATATATTTGTAATAAAAGAAAATAATTGCAGATTGATAAAAAAAATTCTGCGTTGAAAAAATAAGTGGAAGCTGTGATAAATTATATAAACATTGAAAATTAATAAAAAAAAAATTGATTATGGCCAAAAGTAATGGAAAAATGATAGAAATAATAATCGGTGAAAACAATTGCAGAAATATAAAAGAAAATGAAAATTTGTAAAAAATGTTTGAAAAATGAGATAATTGAAAATGGAAAAAATTGATTGCAAAATGATAACAATAATATTCGGAAATTGAAGAAAATTATTCAAAAAAAAAAAAAAAAATATTTTAAAATCTAAGAAATTAATTAAAGAATAATGAAAATAATCAAAAATTGGAGAAAACATTTGTAAAGTAATAAAAATAATTAAAAATTGAAGAAAATAATTTTAGTTTGTGAAAAATAATTGAAAAAATTTTAACATGTATTTGTAATTTAAGAAAATAATTGCAGAATGATGAAGATGATTGAAAATAATTTGAAAAATAAATTTAATAATGAAATAATTGATAGGAATAATTGTAAATTGAAGAAAATTATAAAAATTTGTAAAAAATAATTTAAAAAATTGCAGAATATATTTGAGATAAACAAGACTATAATTACAATTATATATTATAATTCTTTGAACTTGAATTAATTTGAAATTCCATTGATTAAAAATTTAATTAATCCACTATTTGAGAATAGTAAATTTAAAAATTAATTATTTCTTCAATTTTTATGAATTCTTTTCTTTTATAATTTTAATTATTTGCTACAATTCTCAAATATTTTTATCATTTTCCAAAAATTTTCTGCAATTTTATTTTAATTATTTTTCATTTTTTCCCTTCATTTTTTAATTCTATTGCCCAAGTTTCAAATCTTTTCTTTAATCTTTGAGAATAGTAAATATAAAATTATTTAAAAATTTCTTAAATTTTTATCAATTCTTTTCTTTTATGATTTTAATTATTAGCTACAATTGTCAACTATTTTTATCATTTTTCAACATTTTTCTTCAATTTCATATTATTTCTATTATTTTTCAATTTTTCCCCTAATTTTTAAATTCAATTTCCGCAAGTTTCAATTCTTTTCTTTAGTTTTTTTTAAATAAAACTTTTTCAGTTTTGATTTATTTCCTTCAATATCAAATTAGTTAAATTGTTTATTAATTTACTTTCAACTTCTTTCGTCATTTTTCACTTATTTTTACCAAATATGATTTTTCTTTTTTAAATTTTAATCATTTTCTTCGAATTGTAAATTCCTTTATCCACATTCTTATTAAGAAATTTATTTTTTGTCTATAATTTTGCCATATGAAATTCGACAGGGCGATTTTTTTGCTCTATGGAATTTACAGACGTACCATACACAAGTCGCCGCCCATGTTTGTACTATTTTATATAATCCGTGGTAATTTTTTTTTTCAATTTACAGCTTTTAGCGCAGTTTTGATATTTAGGTCAGAAAAAGTACTGTTAAAAAAGTCGTTTTTTGTGCTAACATTATTATCGTATGAAAACGTGCACTCGACTACATGCAAGTTAACTTTAGACAGAAAATCGATTTTCAATTGATTGTAGAATTGTTAAAGGCAGTTCAGAATACAAATGTTACTTTAACAATGCGTGACAAATTATAGAGAGCTGCAAATGAACGGGAAAAAGTAATTAAATGTGGTCTCTTTAACTCGTATTTTATTCCAACCAAGTGACAAGTACTTGAAGCTTGTAAAATATTTTTTTACATTTTAAATTAATGTATATTATTATAATTTATAAATTTAGTATTAGGCACTATTATAATATTATTTGTGGTTTCTTTTTTTACTATTCTGAGCAAATCCTGAAAAATGGAAACAATTGTCACGTGTTTTATTGAGTGAAGGAACAAGACATTAAAGTGATAAAAGAATTGTTCAGGAAGCATAATGTTGAAGAGGGGAATGATAAATAACAAATGTTTGCACTTTTGCCTTGAGTTTTGTGTCACTCCCTTTATTTGAGAAAAAAGGAATTGCGTGGAAATACAGATAAGAAAATACTGAAAAAACGCTTAGAGAGAGTTTATGGTTTTTGCTCCCCACTAGAAACTCAATTACCTGTAAAGTGAAGTAAACAGAATAAATTACACAAGACTTGAAAAAAATTGATTTTATTTCAAAGTCGGGTGTAAAAGAATCTGAAGATAAAAAATACTCTATTGAACACATAAAAATCAGTTTTTCCTCTTTTCTTATGATAACCTTTTAAATATTTTTCTTCACGGTCAATTAAAAAATATATTTCCAATAATTGGAAATATATCCCTGTGGAATTCCATATGGAAAAATTGCAGACAAAAAATAAATTTCTTAACAAGAATGTGCATAAATGAATTTACGATTCGAAGAAAAAGATAAAAAAATAAAAAACAAAAATCATATTTTGCAAAAATTAAATTAATAAACAATGAAACTAATTTAATATTGAAGGAAATTGTTAAAAACGAAAATTTTTTACTTGAAAAAATCTATAATAATAATCCGCAACTTCATTCATTCATTCATTCATTCTTTCATTCTGTCCACACCTGAAGTTGGTCGTTTTTCTTTTCAATTGTTTTTTAATAATGTTTTGCTTCTTGGTTTTGAAAATTGTTATGTAGTTGAAAATAGGTTACGTTTTTCGTTTGTGTCAATTAGGTAAGTCCATTGTCTTTCGTCTGATAACTGTTGCGGACTTATTTTTAAAAAAATATTGTTCCACAACACTTGAAACTTTAATATTTCCTGTTTTCATTGGTCATAATATTAAAGGGTAAATTGTATTTCTTTTAATGCAATTATTAATCAAAAGTTGTATGTTTACAACAGTATTTCGCGTATGTATTCAAAAACTATTTGATATTTGATATTGGAACTTTATGTTTCTGGTAAGTTCCAATAGATAATATCAAATATTTTTTGAATAATAATGTTTTTAAAAAATTGCAAAAATTTAAGGTTTTTGATTAATAATTACATTATAAGAAATACAATTTACACTATAATATTATGACCAATGAAATCAGGAAATATTCAAGTTTCAAGTGTTGTGGAACAATATTTTTTTAATAATATGTCCGCAACAGTCCTCAGACGAAAGTCAATGGACTTACACAACTAAAAAATTGATAAATTTTTTAAATAAGATAATAAAATTGTAATAATAGTATTAAAAAAGAAAACAATATTAAAATATATACAGATATATTTACACCTATTTACACATATTACACCTATTTTTACACCTATTTCGAGCTTTTAATTATTTCTAAAAAATACAATAAAAGTAATAATAAAGAATGAAATATTATGAATTATATCATTGAAAAATAAGCTATTCACAGTTTTTAAACATTTCTTAAGGTTTTCAAGTACGTCAAACCACAGACTTTCGACCAAAGGTGGTCGTTTACCATAATTATTAATTTATGTACTTTAATCATATTTTCATTAGATTCAAGGCAAATATTTATTTTATTACTAAATAATACCACCTTAAAATTCTGGAATTAACCCCAAAGCACACATTTTTAATCTTATATAAGTGTTTTCTGGATGATATTAAAAATTAACACTTTTTACATATCTAAGTTTTTATAAAATATTCAACATATTACATTTTCGCGAGGGTAATTTGCTCAGTTTATGAATTATTATTAAAGTTTAAAAATGTAATGAAAAAACCTTATTTTTCATTGTACAAAATATACTCAGAAATTTGTCGTTAAAATTATTGACAAAAATAGTTTTGAATTTAAAATAAATAACAGATTGTCAAACTTTAGAGTGTATTTTGTACAATGAAAAGTAACCTTTTTTCAGTACATTTTTAAACTTTAATAATAATTCATAAACTGAGCAAATTACCCTCGCTAAAATTTAATATGTTGAAGATTTTATAAAAACTTAGATATGTGAAAAGTAATAATTTTTTAATTGCATCCAGAAAAACTTATATAAGATTAAAAATGTTGTGTTTTGGGGTTACTTCCGAAATTTTAAGATAGTATTATTTAGTAATAAAATAAATATTTGTCTTGAATCTAATGAAAACATATTAAAGTGTATAGTGTATACATTAATAATTATGGTAAGTTTCAATAATATTTATTAAGTAGGTTTCTAAAAAATAGACTCTTAAAAATGGTAAAAAGTGACAGCCTTTTGATCAACTTTAAATTGATTTTATTATTATTATTATTATTATTATTATTATTCTTATCATTATTCATTATATACAAAATTATATTAAATAAAATAAATATTTGGATGTTAATTAAACATATTTTCTTTACAATATGGGAATGAAATGTTTTCTTTCTAAATAAAAAATATTTGAAATATGCATTAAAAACGCCAATTTTTTTTAACACTTGCTTCTTTAATTACAATTTACGGCCGGAAAATAAAAAATTTATCTAAAACAACTTCAGAACTTGAATTTAGACACTTCAATAATACATATAATATGGGTTTTATTATTATTAGAATATGTCAGCGACGACCTTTGGTTGAAAGTTAGTGGTTTGACTCTTAAAACTTTTTTGCGCTATTAATTTTTAAAGAAAAATGGGTACTGCATTAAATTCCTTTTGAAAAAATTTAGTATTTTTATTTAAACATTATTATTTTTTATTGCGTGAGTAAATTATTAAACTGCTTTAATATTTAATTTAATTATACATTTAAAATTAGAGACAATTTTAAATCTAATCATAATTCAACTAGATTAACAGAAAATGAGATAGACTGAAATACAGTTTTTACTCTAAAAGAATTAACTTTTTTTGGATAGACTAAAATTATAAAATTAATCATAAAATTTGGATTTATTTTAGTTTTAATGCATGTAAATTTTTTACAATTAAAACGTTTTTATAAATTGGTTTAAGTTTAAAATTATTTTAATATGTATATTGTTAGAATTTGAAAATATTTAAAGTTGATATAATAATTAAAACATAGAATGATTAAAATTTGAAGCATTAAAAGTTTTTAATAATAATTGAAATTTATTAATATTAAAATTCAAATAATTCCAAGTTTCTAATAATTAAGAGGATGTGATGGATAATGAGGTCATTGACCTCATGACCCACAGACAAAACTTTTCAGCGGTTTTTCTCTAGAACTAGGTACTGAATATTTTTCAATGCAATTTTATCGAATTACCTAAAATATCATCTGGAAGGTACCCCTAACTTATTTGGAGTTTGCCCCAAAATTAACTGTTTGAATTTTTTCTAATTTTGAACAATTTTATAAAATTAACTTTTTAGTCAAAATGAGAACACACGCTTGAGTCAGAAAGATCTTCTGGTTGATATTTTATATAATTCTATACTAAGTTTTATATAAAAATATTTAGTAGTTTTATATAGAAAAATCGCTGAGAAATTTTGGCTTTGCGACACGTGACTCTACTGACATCACAAGCTCTTAAAGTTTGAAACACATTTTAAAATTGCATTAATAAAATTAAATTTAAAATATTTAGTTTATAAATATGTAAAAAGTTAAAATACATTTTGTTTACATTCTTGAGAATTAAAATGAAATTGAATTACATATATATATATGTCTTAAAACTTTGGTTAAATATTAAAATTTTGCTTAATTGAAGTTTAAATAATTAGAGTTTAAATCTATGAAAGATGGAAAATATTTTAAATTTGGAAAAATTAAAATCTGTGTTGATAAAAGTTTTGACGATTGGTTTGCACCTAGAGAAGTTAGTAATTGAAATTTATATTGTTTAAAGAACTTTTAAGAATCAGAAACTTAAATTAATAAACGTATGGAATAATTAAAATTTGTATAGAAGTTTGAATATAATGTCAGTATATTTTAAAATAAATAATTCATTACGTTTTTCTCGCTCGCATCCTTTTTGCTATAAACTTTTATTGTTTACTTTTTGATGAATAATTTTTTTGCATTTATGGGACAAAAGATGATATTAAACATTCAACTCAAAAAAATCATACCTCTTTTAACAAACCTTATCTTTCTTATTAAACTGGACTAAAATAATAATTATATGTTAAAAATTAATTTTCTTTAATTTATTTAGGATCTAATAAAATTAATTTAAGCTAAATTGGATTACTTTAAATATTTAAAAAAAAATTATTATTATTTTATAATTAAATCAATTATGTATTAGAATGTATATTAATAAAAATTAACTTTTAAAAAAATTCATTTGACGGAACAAATCATAGTTTAAAGAACAAAACTCTTTTTCTGATTTAATAAAATTTAAATAATAATTATGTAACAGTAAAAAATCAGTTATATTTTTATTTAATCTAATAATAAATTATCTAATATAAAGAAGCTCATATAATTTTTATATTTAAATTAGTAAAAAATGCAAAACGTCATTCTCGCGCGCTGTAGCGCGCGTATATTTTGCTAGTTAAAGAATATAATTCAAACTTGCAGAAATTGAATTAAAGTTTAGGGGAAAATTGAAAAATAATGAAAATAATTAGAAATTGAAGAAAATTTTTGAAAAATGATAAAACAGATGAAAATTGTAGCAAATAATTGAAATCATAATAGAGAAAAAATATTAAAAATTGAAGAAATTTATTGTTTTCAAAGTGTGTAATAATTAAATTTTTAATCAATGAAATGCTTTTTGTCATTTTTAATTATTTTTTATTAATTTTCTAATTTTTTATTATTTTCTTTTATTACAAATATATGTTGTAATTTTTCAAATTATGTTTAACGAACTAAAATTATTTTCTTTAATTTTTAATTATTTTTATTACTTGGCAAATATTTTTTCGAATTTTGTATACTTTCAAGGGTAAATGTGTCAGTTGCTGCGGGCTCTCAGCCGAGACTCCTTTTTATTAAAAAATACCGCTTTTTTATTGATAACAATGAACTTACGACTTATGTTAAATGAGTAGTTTATGTTATTTAGATATTTATTCAATCATCAAAACCCCATAAAAATTGATTGTTTGATCAAAATTAAGAAATTAAAAATAATAATATTAAATGCATGTATTGCTGCGGGTTTGAGTCAGTTGATGCGTGTTAGTTGCTGCGGCCAGAATAACGTGTAATTGGAGGTTAGATTTCCCGCAACAACTAAAGCACATACAAACCCAAATGTTTGCTTTAGTTGCTGTGGGAAAAATAATTTAAACTTAAATAATTATAAATTAATAATAGTTAAAATAAGATTTTTGATGGAATTGTAAAAAGTAAAGGTTAGAATAATTTTATCACACATTTTGAAATAGGTACATATTCTTAAATAGAAATTAGTAATATTTTTCTGAAAACCGCAGCAACTGAAGCATCCGCAGCAACTAACGCACTTACCCAATATTCTTTAATTAATTTCCTAGATTTTAAAATATTTTTCTCAAATTTTAATAATTTTCTTCAATTTTCAATTATTATTGTTATCATTTTGCAATCCATTTTTTCAATTTTTAATTATTCTCAAACTTTATTCCTCAATTAATTTCCAAAATCTTTAATTATTTATCTAATTTTTCAATTATTTCTTTCAATTTTCATTTTCTTTTATCTTTTCGCAATTATTTTCTCCACCTTTTATTTAGATATATTATTTATTTTTGAATTAATATTCTAAATTTTTATTTATTATCTCAAATCTAAGTTACTGTATCCACTTTTCAATGTTTTAATCATTCTTCAATTATTTTTCTCAAATTTCAAATACTTTTATCAATTTTTAATTATTTTTTTATAATTTGCAATAATTTTCACCAATTTTATATTATTTTGAATATTTGTTGATTAATTTTACAAAGTTCAAATATTTATCTCAAATTTCCATTACTTTCTTCAATATTCAATTATTCCTATCATTTTTCAATTAGGGTCAGTTGGGGTAATTCGGGACAAGGGGTAATTCGGGACAAACGATATTTAAGCTAAATTAGCAGACTTTTAAGTAAGTACGATATAAATATTTTAACCTTAGATCACCTACAAGAAGTTCTGAATATTTGCCAATTTTTCAATTTTCTATTGTCAGCAAGGTATAGGAAGATAATTCATAATTGATAAAAAGTAGACAATCGAAGAAAAACTGTTTCAATAGTTCTTCTCGTATATTAAAAAAAAACAATCCTAAAAATTTAACAAAAATGTTTTCTTATGTGTTATTAATACTGTAATTGAAATTCACTTGAGCTTTTGTTCTTGGTTAATTTATATAATAATAATAATCTGTCCCTCATAACCCCGAGAATTCGACAAGACTGGGGTAATTCGGGACAGAATTTTAAACAGAATTTACAGAAATTTTTTTAATAACAGTTGAACAAACTTGCATCTTATTGACCACTACAATATTTTTGCAGTGTAAAATTACAAAAAAAAAATGTTTATTATACTTTTCTCGAGTTTAAGTATAATATTTAGGCATAATATAATATGTCACAGTGCAAAGTAGATAGTTCTTACTGCAAATACGTAAATGATACCTACAAAACGAGCTACAGGTAAATGAATTTAAGAGACAAAGTTAGTGATTGAATAAGAGAGAGCAAAAGAGAAAAAGAGAGAAAAAGAGAGCGAAAGAAAGATTTCAAATTCGTATTAGATAACCTTCGGGTGTCAAAATTGAAGCAAATTAGATCAATTTTTACGAATTTTTTCAGAATTGTCCGTCCTATTAAATTCGCCATTTTTAATTTTAAATGTCTGATTTTAGATTAATTTTCAGCAACCCCAAAAATCTTTTTTTACCAAGTTTAAGATAAATTCCTTTAAAATGTGTTCAAGTTATTTAATTTTTCACATTGTTACATACGGTATGGTTGATTTTTGAACATATATGATACATTATCATTCATATGATTAAAGTATCAGATATTTATTATGAATTTTTTTCAAGCTATTTCATCCCTTAATACAGTAGTATACTTTAGATAACTTTTTTCGTAGTCCTTTCTTATAGAAAAAATTCTGTCCCGAATTACCCCTAAATTTTGCCATTTGGTCAAAATCGTCGGGGTAGTGCGGGACAGCAGTTTTTCGCGATTCAGGGTCATCTATAAAATCTACTAACCCATAGACTTATTCTAGGGAAGTGACGTAACAAGTTAATGCAAAAGAAAACCAAAAGTATTGACTATTAAAATAAAAAACTTACGTTATTAGTGGAAATTAAGAATTCTGTCCCGAATTACCACAACTGACCCTACTTTTTGTCATTTTAAATTATTTTTTAATTCATTTTCTAATTTTTATTATTATTTATCTTTAATTCCTGTTATTTTTTTAATTCACAATTATTTTTATCATTCTGCAATAATTTTCTTTCATTACAAATACATTTTGTAATTTTTTAATTATTTTTCAGAAATTAAAATTATTTTCTTCAATTTTTAATTATTTTTTTTACTTTGCAATTCCGAAAATTTCAATTACTTCGTCAATTTTTAATTATTTTTTTTCATTTATTTATTTATTTATTGTAATAAATGAATTTGCAATGATTTTCACAATTCTTATATTATTTTGATTATTTGTTAATTGATTCCAAAAATTTCAATTATTTTTTTCAAATTTCTATTAGTTTCTTCACATTTTGATTATTTCTATAATGTTGTAATTATTTTCCTGAATTTAAAATTCTTGAAATCATTTAGTAATCAGGTACTTTCTTTTACTTCACAAATATTCTGTATTTTTAAAATTAATATTCTAATATTGCAATTAATATCTACAAATTTCAATTATTTTTATTATTTTTCAACAATTTTCTTCAATGATATTCATTTTTTTTTTTTTTTTCCCTTAATTTTCAATTTAAAATTGTATTGTAATTTTTGCAAATTACAATTAATTTCTTCAAAATCGAATTATTAATGACAATGTGTAATATCAATTAAATAATGGAAGAACAGAACTCATCAAATTTGTTAATTTAATTATCAGTTTCACTATTTTCAACGTTTTCCATAATCATTTTTTAAATAATTTTCAACATCAAAAAACTTCTTTCATGCTCCATCAATTTTTATTAAATTTTGATTTATTGTTTTTATATTTTAGTTTTTTTTTAAATCATTTAGATGATGTTCTTTGATTTTCAATCACTTTCTTTATATCAAATAAATTCTGTAATTTTCTCAATTCTTTTCTTTAATTTTCATAACTAACTTTAATTTCAAATTATTTTGATCCTTTTTTAAGTAGTTTTGTTTATCTCAAATATATTCTGTGATTTGTGCAGTTAATTTGACAAATTTTTATTAAATTCTACAATTTTTAATTATTTGTTTGTATCATTTTTCACTCAGTTTTTGTCATTTTCAATTATTTTTTAATAAATTCTCCAATTTTTTTCATTATTTATCTCAAATTCCAGTAATTTTTCAATTTACAATTATTTTTATAGTTCTGCAATAATTTTCTTTTATTACAAATATATGTTGCATTTTTTTCAATTATTTTTCACAAATTAAAATTATGTTCTTCAATTTTTAATTATTTTTTATTACTTGGCAAATATTTTCTCGAATTTTGTATACCTTCAATATTCTTTAATTAATTTCCTAGATTTTAAAATATTTTTCTCGAATTTTAGTTATTTTTCTTCAATTTCCAATCATTATTGTCACCATTTGCAATCAATTTCTACAATTTTTAATTATTTTTACCATTCCTTAAACTATTTCCTCAATTATTTTTTTTAATTTTAATTTTTTTTATCTTTTTGCAATAATTTTATCCACTTTTTAATTGGATATAATAATTATTTTTCAATTAATATCCTAAATTTTCATTTATTATCTCAAATTCCAATCATGTTCGTCAATTTTTAATTTTTTTTAATTTGTAATATTTTTCACAAATTTTATATTATTTTGATTATTAATTAAGAAAATGTACCCAAAATCAAATAAATTGTCAACTTTTGCGTTACAAGAATTACGCTTATTAAAAAACTCTTTAATTTAATATGCCTCTGAATAAAACTGAAAATTAAAGTTAAATTTTTATAGAAATACGTAAATAACAAAATAAATATCAAGGATTTACGTGATAATAAATATTTGCCTTTCATTTAATTTTTATCTGGAATTGTAAATAAACGAAATATTTCCTCATTATTGACAGAGATACAAATTAAAAGCAATCCTTTAAATTATTATTTGATTTTTGTTCATAAACCGTGATTTCACGTATTTACAAAAGTTGAATTTACACATTCGCAATTCATATTCTAATTAGAAAAATAATTGAAGAATTTCAGAAAGAGTTTTTCAATTTCGAGTGAGTGTGAATATGCAAATACTGAGATCGAATGATGAGATAAAAAAATATACTGAACAAGTCTCGCTCAGAGTCTGGCAAGTGTCATTGACTACACTCCAGTTTATATAATATGGAAATCTAATAGAGCTTCTGATGCATGAAGCAACGTTTCAACCTTGTCTCTCATTTCTTGACACCTTCCCTTCTTTTTTTTCTTTTTTTTTTCAAGAACCTGTAACAAGGCTTAACAGAAAATTCACGTGCGTATACACATGTACTTTACGGCGACCACGTCTTCTCAATGAAAGCACTTAAGTGTAAGCTTTTCAACTTTTAACTTTGGCTTTTCCTACATCGTCTCTACTAAAAGCAACCATGTTTTTTACTCCACTTTCTCAGACTCTATAATCATCAATCATTATTAGCGTTTAGTCAAAAATTTATCTTCGCCATCAGAAGCTTCAGAATTTCAGTTTATAAATAAATAATTAACACTGGATATTACCAAAAGTGTTTTAAAATGCCAATAATGTGAACAATTTATTTTAGGAATTAATCTTGACAGAAATTATTATCTTTCTTTTTCTTTTTTGCTAGAAATTATTGAAAGGAATTTTTACTTGGTTTAATTAAAAAATTAGTACTCTCAGTCGAGAGCTTCGTGTCTGTTATATTAATTAATTTTTATTAAAATTATGCAAATTTCGTCTTTATTTCAATCTCTAGCTGAATTGGATATAAATTTTTTCAAAACCGTTAGTACATTTAAAAACTATTATAATACTGTTATGAACTAGTTAAAAACTGTTAAAAATTTGTTTAAAACTCTTTAAAAGTTTAAATTAATTAGAACTTGTTTAGAATTATTTAGTCCTGGTTAAAAAATGTTGAAAACAAGTTTCAAACTATTAAGAATTTGTTAAAGATGTTAAGAATTTGTTTAAAGTTGTTCAGAACTGGTTTTAAACTGTCCATAAATCGTTTTAAAATATTTAAAAATGTTTAGAACTACATACTTGAACATTAAATAAACTTCGAACTGTTAAAAACTGTTTAGCGTTTATTCAAAAGCGTTCAGAATTTTTTCAAAACTGTTTAGAATTGTTTAAAACTACGAAACACTATTTATAACTTGTTTAAAATTAATTAAAACATGTTAGAAATATTTACCTATAATAAATTCAAGACTGTTTAAAACTTGTTTAGAACTGTTTAGAACATGTTTACAATTGTTTGATACTGATTTTTAATTATTCATTAATAATTCCCAAATTAATTCTCTGCAGATAATTATTTTTAGGAAAAAACGATTCACATTAGAATTGCAAATTTGTAATTTGCAGTCACATATACTCAAGTGTTGACATTTCAATGCTTTTAATGGAAGAATTATTGACATCCAATTAAGCTAACATTTAACATTTTAAGTAAATTGACGCTTTCAAATTAAGTCAATTGATATTTGCATTTTTTTAAAAAACCTCAAAGACTATAAAATTCAATTTCATCAATCAAGGCATTTTTTAATTGAAAAATGCATTTTTTCTAAAATATAACATTTGATTAGAAGATTAAAAAATTAATTAAGGTTATTCGTAAACTAAAATGTAACGTAAACGTAAAATAAATCATGTATATTACTTACACATAAACCAACATGGGATATTTTGTTGATCCTGATAAATCAGCTCCTGGTGGAATCATTAATTGAACTTGAGCCTCAAAACCACCAGGAACCGGAACTTTCAGTCTCTTCACTATTGGCTGTGCTTTTGCAGACAATATTTCTGCTACAGCATTATTGTCCTCCCAAGAAAACAATTTATTGAGCTTCTGAAAAAAGAAAACATAAAAAATGTAAAAAATAACTGAAAGAATATTAATTAATTTTCACCTAATTAGGCGAAAAAAAAAAAGAATTCTTTTAATTAGAACGAAAAAGCAATCCACTGAGTGATAAAATGTAGTTTACCTAATTAGACGATTTTTAAAAAAGAAATTCAGCCAATTAGAAAAATTTTGGATATTACAACTTAACATTCTAACAATTTTAAGGGATTTTTTTTTAGAAAAAGTTCTAAGAGAGTATTGCTTAAAATTTAGGAGGGACAGAATTTTTGAACGATTGAAATTTATGGTGGCAAATTTCTAATTGTCCGAATTTGTATTTATTAGAATTTTCATTTAATAGAATTTTTTTTGAGCCGCATTTTTAGATTTGTAGAATTTCTATTGAAGGGAATTTTTATTGGACTTTTTCACTTTTAAATTTGCAGATAAATTCATTCGAATTTAACTGAATTTTCATATAACAGAATTCTCATTTAACCGAACTTTTTGTGACTGGAATTTTTAAATGTCAGAATATCCATTAGACAAAATTTTCCATTGTACAAAAATATATTTCATAGAATTCTTAAAATGACGAATGTTCCTTTGTACGAAATTACAAATGTTCGAACATTCAGCTAAAAAAACTTAAAAAATATTAAGTGGGTTTTGAGATATGGCTAAAAATGTTCAAGTATGTTTTCCTTAGAAATCAGTCAAAATCGTGGTTTTTCCCTGAAAATGAAGGTTTTTGAAAAAAACATGCTCGAACATTTTTAGTCATATCTCGTAAACCACTGAATATTTTTCAAGTTTTCTTAGCTCAAATTAAAGCTGACATTTCGACGAAGAAGACTAACTTAGTTTTAATTTCTTCATGTCATTTTTATAGGACTAGCAGCGAGTCAAAGATATTGAACGATTGTTACAAAATTCAAGAATTTTTTCTTCTAACTTATCAACTAATATAATCGCTTTGAAATTTCTAAAAAATTTAATTAACAGGTTTTCTAAAGCAGAATTTAATAAGCTTTCGAAATTTTGTAAGTTATAACTCTATATCTTATTTTTTATTTTTTCGATCCATTCTCTCAATTATTTAATAATAAATAATTATGTTATTGTAACATTTGATTGTTATAATCAATTATTATTGCAACTTTACTAAGATGCAACTTTGTAGCTCAATTTGATAAATAAACAAGTTGTAAATAAGCAATAATAATTTATTTAAACAATTGGCAAAATTGTTACTTCTATGGTAATAACTTGTTATATTCGGCTTAATAAGTTGCAAAATTGAAAAAAAGTTGCAACTCTGTAGATCAACTTAATAAATATTTATAAATAACAACAAAATTTGTAGTCACACGGTTTTTTTTTTTGTTTTTAAAAATGCATGTTTAGTTGTATTTTTTTAAAAATTGAAATATTGCAACTTTTCATTTTTTTGAAAATAGCTTAAATTAGCTTTCACCTGTCAACGTCAGGCATCCTCAGATTTTTTTAAATTTACTACAAATATGAATATAAAGTTTAAAATATACGAAATTGAAAATTAGACATATATATCCTAGAAATGAATTTTATACAAGTTTATAATTATTTTAAATGAAAACATTTTATTTGTTTAAACAAATAATTGTTATAAACAATTAAATATTGATTTTCTATAATTTTTAAGAGTTGTCTTACTATTACATGTTTTTGCATTCCAATTTTTGTATTATAAAAAAAGCCACTTACAACTTTGTAAATAAAAGTCGTTTATTTGTTAATAATAATTGTTTATAACAATTAAATGTTACAATAACTTATTAATTATTTAACTTTTATAAGCTCTTAACTTGAAATATAAGTACATTTTAACAGAGCCGTAACTTGGGTTTTTCGCGCCCGGAGCGTGATAAATATTTTGGCGCCCCCTCCCCCTATATTCCTTAGAAAAATAGAAGATAAAAAAAAGGTTTAATCAAAATAATATAAAATTTGTGAAAATCATTACAAATTAAAAAAAAAATTATAAATTGACGAACTTGATGAAAATTTGAGAAAAATAATTGAAAAATGATTAAAACATTAAAAATTTGAAGAACAAAAATCATACTTTTTAAAATAATTGAAAAATGTCGAAAGAAATTGAAAGTTAATTAATAAATAATGAAACTAATTTGATATTGAAGGAAATAATTAATATTGAAAAAGTTTTATTTGAACCTTTAATTAAAAGGTGGCCAAAATAAATGCAAAAAGATAAAAGAAAATTAAAATTGAAAAAACTAATTGAAAAATCAGATGAATAATTGAAAATTTATGAATTCAATTGAAGAATGAAATTTGAGAATAACTAAAATGTGAAGAAATTGATTGCAAATGATAACAATAATAAATGAAAATTTAAGAATTTAATAAAAGTTTGTGAAAACTATTTGAAACTATTTGGAAATTAAAAATTAGAGGAAAAATGGAAAAATAATGAGAATCATTGAAGAAAATTTTTTAAAAATGATAAAAATAGTTAAAATTTGTAGATATTAATTGCAATCATAAACAAATAATTTTAAAAAATACAGAATATTTGTAAAGTAAAAGTATTACAAAATGAATTTAAGAATTTTAAATTCAGGAAAATAATTACAGCATTATAGAAATAATCGAAAATTTATTAAAGAAAATGAAAATTTCAAAAATATTATTGAAATTTTCGGAATTATTCAACAAAGATTCAAAATAATATAAAAATTGTAAAAATAATGCAAATTAAAAAGAATAATTAAAAATTGACGAAGTATTTGAAATTTGAGAAAAAAAATTGAAGAATGATTAAACCATTAAAAAGTGGATGCAATAACTTGAATTTGAGATACTAAGTAAAAATTTAGGAAATTTCTTGAAAAATAATTAATATATCTAATTAAAAAGGTGGAGAAAATAATTGCAAAAATAAAAAAAAGAGAATAAAAATTGAAAAAAAATAATTGAAAAATGAGATAAATAATTGAAAATTTAGGAATTTAATTGAGGAATTAAATTTGAGAATAACTAAAATTTGAAGAAATTATTTGCAAAATGATAAAAATAATAATTCAAAATTGAAAAAAATTATTAAAATTTGAGAAAAATATTTTAAATTCTAAAAAATTAAAAAATCGGAGAAAATATTTGCAAAGTAATAAAAATAATGAAAAATTGAAGATAATAATTTCAGTTTGTTAAAAATAATTGAAAAATTACAAGATATAGAATTATAAATAATAAAAGAAAATAATTGTAGAATGATGAAAATAATTGTAAATTGAAAAAGTAACTAGAATTTGAGATAAATAATATAAAAAAATTAAAAATAAATCAAAAAATAATTTTAAAAGACAAAAATTAATTGAAAAATAAATTTAATAAAAAAATAATTGATAGAAATAATTTTTAATTGAAGAAAATAATAAAAATTTGTAAAAAATAATTGAAAGAATTACAGAATATATCTGAGATAATAAGACTACAATTACAATTATAGGTATATTATAATTCTTCGAACTTCAATTAATTTGAAATTTCATTGATTAAAAATTTAATTAATCCTCGCTTTAAGAATAATAAATTTAAAATTATTTAAAAATTTCTTCAATTGTTAACAATTTTGTTCTATTATGCTTTTAATTATTTGCTACAATTTTCATCTCTTTTTATCATTATTTAAAATTTTTCTTTCAATTCTAATTATTTTCATTATCTTTTAATTTTTCCCCTAAATTATAAATTCAATTGCCGCAAGTTTCAAATATTTTCTTTAATTTTTTCAAATAAATTGATTGATGAAATTTTTACTTAAAAACTAAATTTTACTAAATGAACGAATTATTTCGTTCCGGTTAATAATTTTTATATTTATTGATTTTAAAAGTTTCATTAAAATGATGTTTTATAATACAGAAAATAAAAACTTTTTGTCTAATAAAGTACTTATAATTAGTAACATTTATAATAATCATTTTCGAACTGACTAAAAAAAGTAATCTAATTTTTTTTAACTACAACTAACTTATAGGAATAAAGAAATCTTTAGGTATATATTTATTGAAAAAAATTCTTTGTCAACTTTATTAAACAAAAAATTATTAAATAAGTTAGAAAATAAAAAAAGTAGCTCGAGGGATCTCTTAAAAATTTATTTATCTTGCCACTTTTAGGATCTGGTTATGATGGAATAATTAAGATGTTATATTATTTCCATTTAATTAATAAAGTTAACGTTTCGGCCTCGGATAGAGCGCCATCATCAGAACTTTTTCTTTTTTATTTAAATTCAAAAAATGATGTTACATGAAGAGGAGAACGATGAGAACATTTTTGATAATATATCAATAAAATATATTATTGACGTGTAGATCAAAGAATGTATGTAGTCGTGTACTCCTCTACCTTAAGAAGATCTTTTCTAAAATGTATGGCTGTTTTTTCTTAAGGATTTTGATGTTAATTGTGTATTCAAATTGTTGAATTTTTAGTTGTTTCGGAATAATTGATACAAAAAAGATGTTTGATTGATATTGATCCATTTTCCATATTTTGAAATCGGAATAATAATGATGTTTGATAAATTTTGCCACTTTTAGGATCTGGTTATGATGAAATAATTACGATGTTATATTATTTCCATTTAATTAATAAAGTTGACGTTTCGGCCTCGGATAGAGCGCCATCATCACAACTTTTTCTTGTTTATTTAAATTCAAAAAATGATGTTACATGAAGAGGAGAACGATGAGAACATTTTTGATAATATATCAATAAAATATATTATTGACGTGTAGATCAAAGAATGTATGTAGTCGTGTACTCCTCTACCTTAAGAAGATCTTTTCTAAAATGTATGGCTGTTTTTTCTTAAGGATTTTGATGTTAATTGTGTATTCAAATTGTTGAATTTTTAGTTGTTTCGGAATAATTGATACAAAAAAGATGTTTGATTGATATTGATCCATTTTCCATATTTTGAAATCGGAATAATAATGATGTTTGATAAATTTTGCCACTTTTAGGATCTGGTTATGATGAAATAATTAAGATGTTATATTATTTCCATTTAATTAATAAAGTTGACGTTTCGGCCTCGGATAGAGCGCCATCATCAGAACTTTTTCTTGTTTATTTAAATTCAAAAAATGATGTTACATGAAGAGGAGAACGATGAGAACATTTTTGATAATATATCAATAAAATATATTATTGACGTGTAGATCAAAGAATGTATGTAGTCGTGTACTCCTCTACCTTCAGAAGATCTTTTCTAAAATGTATGGCTGTTTTTTCTTAAGGATTTTGATGTTAATTGTGTATTCAAATTGTTGAATTTTTAGTTGTTTCGGAATAATTGATACAAAAAAGATGTTTGATTGAAATTGATCCATTTTCCATATTTTGAAATCGGAATAATAATGATGTTTGATAAATTTTGCCACTTTTAGGATCTGGTTATGATGAAATAATTACGATGTTATATTATTTCCATTTAATTAATAAAGTTGACGTTTCGGCCTCGGATAGAGCGCCATCATCAGAACTTTTTCTTGTTTATTTAAATTCAAAAAATGATGTTACATGAAGAGGAGAACGATGAGAACATTTTTGATAATATATCAATAAAATATATTATTGACGTGTAGATCAAAGAATGTATGTAGTCGTGTACTCCTCTACCTTCAGAAGATCTTTTCTAAAATGTATGGCTGTTTTTTCTTAAGGATTTTGATGTTAATTGTCAATAATGTATCAATAATATATCAACACGTCAATAATATATTTTATTGATATATTATCAAAAATGTTCTCATCGTTCTCCTCTTCATGTAACATCATTTTTTGTATTTAAATAAACAAGAAAAAGTTCTGATGATGGCGCTCTATCCGAGGCCGAAACGTCAACTTTATTAATTAAATGGAAATAATATAACATCGTAATTATTTCATCATAACCAGATCCTAAAAGTGGCAAAATTTATCAAACATCATTATTATTCCGATTTCAAAATATGGAAAATGGATCAATATCAATCAAACATCTTTTTTGTATCAATTTATTTATCTTTAAAATAAAAAAATTGTTAAAATCCGTTAAGAATTACCGGCTGTAGACATTCTTGAAACTCATTTTCTGGATTTGCTCCTCTGCGTGGGGCGTACCGACAATTTCCTACGGTAATATAAATCTACCCCACATTAAAAATTTTACGTTCGTTATTGGCAGGATGAATAATTATTTCAGAAAGTATCAGATTTTTTAAAAATTGATCCGCAACTACTTTGGTCGAAATAAAATGGTTTGTGACCCTAAAGCTATACACACAAACAAATAGAATTAATCTGAATAGTATAGTGAAAGTAAAATTTGAACTGTAAACGGTGGTAGTTGAGAGAGGGGGAGAGGGGGGGGGGAAGTTTAAAGGGTTATGATCGTCATCTGTTCAAACATCTGAATTTCATGTGACACGTTTTTCTCCTATAACACCTGTTACATATCCGGATTGTAGTCGTGATTTGTCATATAAACATCGTGATCCGGAGTCGACATGGGGTTGTAAAGCTGAATCGGATTGCAAATTTTATTTCATGGTGCGTCTATTTCACCCCAAGCTTGCCTTCTCTTTCTGTGCTTGACGGATCATAACGATCAAGCCATGAACACGTTTCTGCGTGACTATATTTTCACGTTCCATACGAGTAAGAGCAGTAATGATATATTGGAGAAACGGAAATTCCCCGAGAAAAAGAGGAATTTATTCTTTATTTGTGGAAAAAGTGCTTTTAACTTAAGGAGAACGTATATGAAGAAAAATAGAGCTTACACAATTTCTTTCTTTCTCGCTTTTCACTATACATTTTAAGCTCACGAAAATCATCACTGAAACAATTCCTGGGATTGAAATAAACATGGGTTTTTAATTTTTTAAAGTAATTTCGTTAATTATTCACAGATCGTATTGTTTCAATAACTGGTATAATCAGCAGGGAAAAAATTAATTTTTTGCCAATGGTAGAAATGGGAAAAATTTGAAAAGGTTGCAGTGAGAACTTAAGATTTTAGTCAGAATAGGATTAACAAGTTAGTTCTGGCAGTTAAAAAAATATTTAGAGCTACTGTTATAAACAGTTTGCTCCAGGGGCGGATGCTTGTAAATTTTTGCCATCTGCACACTCAATTTTGACCGGAGGTGGGGGGAAGGGGAGAGAAGAAAAATAAAACAATATTAAATTGAAGAGTTTCTTAATTAGCGTAATTATTGTAACGCCAAAGTTGACAATTTATTTGATTTAGAGTAAATTTTCGGAATTAATAAACAAAATAATAATCAAAGTAATATAAAAGTTTTGAAAATCATTACAAATTAACAAAAAAAAAAATTAGAAATTGCAGAACTTGATTGAAATTTGAGAAAAATAAATGAAAAATAATTAAAACATTGAAAAATGGATACAATAACTTAGATTTCAGATAATAAATGAAAATTTAGGATATTAATTAAAAGGTTGACAAGATAATTGCAAAAAGATAAGAGAAAATGAAAATTAAAAAAAATAATTGAAAAATGAGATAAATAATTGCAAATTTAGGAATTTAATTGAGGAACAGTAAAAATAATTAAAAATTGAAGAAATTGATTGCAAATGATAACAATAATAATTGAAAATTGAATAAAATCTAGGAAATTAATTGAAGAATATTGATAATAGTTAAAAGATCGAGGAAATATTTGCAAACATATAAAAATAATTAAAAATTGAAGAAAATAACATTAGTTTGTTAAAAATAATTCAGAAAATTACAACATAAAAAAATGAAAAAATGTAATAAAAGGGTTTTTCTCGTTTGATTATAAAAAAAATAAATAAATCAACTTATAGTTGTAATAAAAGAAAATTATTACAGAATGATAACAATGATTGCGAATTAAAAAAAAACTAAAATTTGAGATAAATAATAAAAAAAATTAGAAAAAGAATAATAAAATAATTGAAAATGACAAAAATTAATTGAAAAATAATAGAAATAATTGGAAATTGAAGAAAGTATTGGAAATTTGATATAAATATTTGTACTTTGTGGAATTAATCAACAAATATTCAAAATAATATGAAATTTGTGACAATCATTGCAAATTAACAAAAAAAATTAAAAATTGACGAAAGTATTTAAAATTTGAAAAAAATAAATGAAAAATGATTAAATCATTAAAAAATGGATACATTAACTTAGATTTGAGATAATAAATGAAAATTTAGAAAATTCATTGAATAATAGTTAATATATCTTTCATTAAAAGATGTCGAAAATAATTGTAAAAAGATCAAAGAAAATTAAAATTGAAAAATGAGATAAATAATGAAAAATTTAAGAATTTAATTGAGGAATATTAAAAAAATTAAAAATTTAAGAAATTGATTGCAAATGATAACAACAATAACTAAAAATTAAAGAAATTTATTAAAATTTGAGAAAAACATTTAAAAATTTTGTAAATTAATTGAAGAATATTGAAACATGTTTGAAAAAATAACTGAAATTTGAGATAAATAATAAAAAAAAAAATTAGAAAGAGAATTAAAATATAATTAAAAATGACAAAAAGTAATTGGAAAATGATAGAAATAATTGAAAATTTATAAAAGTACTAGAAATTTGAGATAAATATTTGATTTAACTTAGATTTTTAGATAATAAATGAAAATTAAGGAAATTAATTAAAAAAAACAAATTGAAGACCTTCTCATTTAGGATGAGAATGTAATAATTAATATATCTAATTAAAAGGTGGGCAAAATAATTGCAAAAAGAAAAAAGATAATAAAAATTAAAAAAAATATTTGAGAAATGAGATAAATAATGTAAAATTTAGGAATTTAATTAAGGAATAGTAAAAATAATTAAAAATTGAAGAAATAGATTGCAAATGAGAACAATAATAATTGAAAATTAAAGAAAAATATTTTAAAATCTGGGAAATTAATTGAAGAATATTAAAAATAGTTAAAAATTCGAATGAATATTTGAAAATTTATAAAAATAATAAAAATTGAAGAAAATAATTTTAATTTGTGAAAAATAATAGAGAAAATTGCAACATATATTTGTAATAAAAGATAATTATTGCAGAATGATAACAATAATTGCGAATGGAAAAAATGACTGAAATTAGAGATAAATAATAAAAAAAAATTAGAAAAAGAATTAAAAAATAATTGAAAATGACAAAAAGTAATTGAAAAATGATAGAAATAATTGAAAATTGGAGTAAGTAATGGAAATTTGAGATAAATATTTGAACTTTGTAGAATTAATCAACAAATATTCAAAATAATATAAAATTTGTGAAAATCATTGCAAATTAAAAAAAAATAATTAAAAATTGACAAAAGTATTTGAAATTTGAAAAAAATAAATGAAAAATCATTAAAACATTGAAAAGTGGATATATTTACTTACATTTGAGATAATGAATGAAAATTTAGGAAATTAATTGAAAAATAGTTAATATGTAATTAAAAGATGTCGAAAATAATTGCAAAAAGATCAAAGAAAATGAAAATTGAAAAAAATATTTGAAAAATGAGATAAATAATGGAAAATTTAGAAATTTAATTAAGGAATGAAGTTTGAGAATAATTAAAAATTAAAGAAATTGATTGTAAAATGATAACAACAATAACTGAAAATTGAAGAAAATTATTAAAATTTGAGAAAAATATTTTTATTTGCTAAGTGATAAAAATAATTAAAAATTGAAGAACATAATTTTAGTTTGTTAAAAAACAGTTGAAAAAATTAAAAAATTTTCGAGTTAAATAATAAAAAAATTAGAAAATTAATAAAAAAATAATTAAAAAAAGACAATAAGTAATTGAAAATTAATTCAAAAAGATATTTAATAAAAAATAATTGATAAAAATTGCAAATAATTCAAGAAAATAATTACAATTTGTAAAAAATAATTGAAATAATTACAGAATATATTTAAGATAACAAGACTTTACAATTACAACCTTATATATTATAACTATTCGAACTTTAATCAATTTGAAATTTCATTGATTAAAAATTTAATTAATTCACGCTTTGAGAATAATAAATTTTAAATTTTTTAAAAATTTCTTCAATTTTTAACAATTCTGTTCTATTATGATTTCAATTGTTTGCTACAATTTTCATCTATTTTTATCATTTTTCAAAAATTTTCTTCAATTTCTAATTATTTCTACTATTTTTTCAATTTTTTTCCTAATTTTAAAATTCAATTTCCGCAAGTTTCAATTATTTTCTTTAATTTTTTAAATAAAAATTTTTCATTTTTAATTGCTTCCTTCAATATGATATTAGTTTCATTATTTATTAATTAATTTTTAATTTATTTCGTCATTTTTGAGTTATTTTTGGTAAATATGATTTTTGCTTTTTATATTTAAGCTTTTTCTTCGAATTGTAAATTCATTTATCCACATTCTTATTAAAAAATTAATTTTTGTCTGTAATTTTGCCATATGGAATTTCACAGGGCGACTTTTTTGCTTTATAGAATTTGCAGACGTACCATACACAAGTCGCCGCCCCTGGTTTGGTTTTTGGTTACTTGTTAAAAATATTCGATGTGGTGAAAAACAATTAGTTTACTTCAATTTATTACATTTTAAGTTTCACAGGAAGAAAGTTGTAATAAAAAATAGTCATTTATTATCTTTTATAGTATTAATTAGTAAACTAAATGAAAATCGTTTCAGTTATGTTTCATAAAAGTAAAAATTAATTATTGCATAATTTCATTTTCATCACGAAATTTTTGCACAATATCAGTTTTGTTACATAATTTAAAAATGTTCATTACATAAAATATAGTATAGATTGTTAAATGACCAAATTTTATAGTTTATTATATTCAAAAGTTGAGTTTAAATATTTGCTTCAAATTGCACGTTTGTTTACCGAAAACATCAGTCTATTTTTAAAATATTTTTTTCCACACACAATTTAGTATGCTTTCAATAATAATTGTTATTAAAATGTGCTAAAAATAAAGAACAATACAATTTATATAATTTTTTACGCTAAATTAAACTAAAGTCTGAAATCAAGTTTCTAGAAATTTCTCTCGGTGAAGCGACAAATCTTATTCTTTTAATAGAAATTTTTTTTTCTGGAAATATCACGATTGATTTATTCTATTTTTCACAGTGGTTTCTCACTTTAGAGGCCGATTACACGTCAGGCATATAGTCAAGCGTGCTTTCAGTACTAGAGGAGTGATAAAAGAGAATATTATTAACGAGCGATCGATCCGGTTTAACTCTTTTTCAAGAGGGACCAAACTCACTTACCATGTCTCTGAAACGACGAGAGGCAGCTCTTGGACTTTTAAGTGGATACCTGTATATATCTCAAGTCTCTTTCAGTTTATTACCGGAAGCAGATTTCATTTCAAACTGTCTCCCCAATGACCTATATTCTTTTGATTACATATATATTTCTTTATTTTTCATTAAAACTTAATATAACTCGACTCTATTTTGTCCATGGAAATTTATTTTTCTCGACAAGTTTGTATAGAAACCGGATATTATAATGAAATCTTTGAAAAGGGTATTTTTATAGAAAGAAATTTTGAATTCAAGAAAAAAAAATTCTTACTTCATAAACGAGCGATTGGTAAAAATAATTAAATATTTTCAAGTATTTGTCATTATTGGCAAAATCGGCCCTTGTGTATAGATTTTAAATTTTGTCATGAAGAAATAAATTAGAAAAGAACAAAATTACTAATTTATTGATACATTAAAATATAATTCGCTCTAAAAGAATTAGTTGAGGTTTTAATTTAATGAACTTTTAATTTTACTCAAATTTGGATTGATAAGAATTGGAATTGAACAGAAGTATAAATCAATTGAAATATAAATTTATATAAACTTTAGTTGAATCCAATTTTTGAAGTGTAAATTTTATTAATGAAAGTTTAAATTAATACTTATTTGAATTAAATTATTCATTACATATTTTATCGTGATATCAATAAATTTCCGTTTTCACTAATCAAAACATTTTTTAATGCACATTTAGACTGATTTTATTGTATGAGGCTAATTATTTAAATTTCAATCGATCCTATAGCTTTTATTATCCTGAATCTTAATAATTAAATATTTCTACTATCTCCAATTAAAATTTGTTACATTCTCATCCTAAAATTAAATAATTTAAAATATTAAATTTGTGTGATTTTGAACTTTTGCTAATTTGCATATTTTTCAATGTTTTGAGACCTTCCGATTCAGAAAAATTAGTTTTACGTAAGTGTCTGTCTGTCTGTCTGTCTGCCTGTCTGTCTGTCTGTGTAAAAATTTCGAGATCGGATAACTTGAGTAAAAATTTATCTATCAAATATACATCTTTAGTATATATTTTAAGTCACAAAAACTCGAACTAAAAATTCGTTAGCCAGCCATTTTGGATCAAAAATATTAAAAATAGAACATTTTCCAAAATCAAGGAAGGCCAATTTTGGAATATTTTTGAAAAATTTGTGTTCTTAAATTTTTTTCTTAAAATACACGTAAAATCAAACGAAGTTTGTGTAGAAAACTTTTCGATGTAACACAAACCTAAGAAGATATGATTTTTTTTTAAATCAAATCTTAATTGATTACAATTTATATTACCTAATCCCAATTTTGATCGATTCAAATTCTTATTAAAATTTTGAAATCTAAAAATTTGGATTGATTGCAGTTTTTATACAATAGGTATTTTTTATAATTAAAAGTTTTTATTTACTGGTTGAATAAGAAATTAAAAGTAAAAATTTTAATGAATAAAAGTTTGGAATAATTGAAATTTGAATAGAGGTTTAAAAAATTCATTTTGTCTGAAAAAACTATTATTTCAACAAGAATATTCCAACTAGTGACAAATCTATTGTAAAAAGTTTTATTCATTAACTTATAAAATTGTCTAAATAAATCTATAAAATTTTATATTTTTAACAGTTTTTAATAAATAAAAACTAATTACAGGCATCACAGACAGTCACCTTTTCACCTTTTTTCACCTTTTTTCAATTTTGTCACCTTTTTCACCTTATTTGATGATTTGTCACCTTTTTCACCTTTTTTGATGACTTGTCACCTTTTTACATCTTTTTTCACCTTTTTTGGAATTAAAAATATATGTATAATTTTTTGTAAATATTTCGAAGTATGTTCATAAAATTCAGATTTAATATTTGAATTTAGTTATCCTTTAAATTTTTTTTAATTATTTTGTTCTGTTGTCGATTATTCTCGATAGCTTTCGAATTTTTTTTTTACTTTTTTTTCAAATCTCCAGTATTTTTCTTAATATTTAATTAATTTAGTAATTTTTCTTTTAATTATCAATTATTTTCTTACAAATTTAATTTAATTCTTTAATCTTCAATTTATTTCTTCAATTTTTAATATTTTCTCCAATTATAATTCTCGTCATTTTTTAATTATTTCTTTCAATTATTAATTATTTTCCACAATTTATAATTATTTCCTAAAATTTTTTCAATTATTCTTTTAAAATTGTATAATTATTCTTTTTTTTAAATTTTTTTTGTTTTGCTGTCTATTAATTTAGCTATTTTTCGAATTTTGTTTCTAATTGTCTATTATTTTCGTCAGTTTTCAGATATTTTCTTTAATTTTTTAATTATTCTCCTTATTTTTCAATTATTTCTTTCAATTATTAATTTTTTCGGCAATTTTCAAATATTTTCTACAAATTTTTCAATTTACAATTATTTTTGAAGTTTATAATTATTCTTTAATATTTTGTTCTGTTGACAATTATTCTAGATAGTTTTCTAAATTTTTTTCAATTGTCAATTACTTTCTTAAAAGTTTAATTTAATTCCTTATTTTTTAAATTATTTCTTCAATTCTTAATTATTTTCTTTTCTCAATTATTATTTTTAATTTGCAATCCCAGTCTTAAATTTTCAATTATTTTATTCAATATTCAGTAATTCTTACCTTTCTTCAATTATCAATTATTTTTTTCAAATTTGAATTTAATTCCTAAATTTTCAATTTATTTCTTAATTTTTTTTATTATTTTCTTTAAATTTTAATTTTTCAGTTTTCAATTATTTTCTTCTATATTCTAAAATTTTCAGCTTTTTTAATTACTTTTTTTCAATTTTTAATTATATTCTTTAAATTTCAATTCCATTTTACAATTTTTTTTTATTTTCAATCCAGTTGTTCAATTTGTAATTATTTCCAACAATTATTCCTATAATTTTCTTAATTTTTCTATTTTCTTAATTTAATATTTTTTGCATAATTTTTTCAATTATTTTTTTCAGTTGTTTATTAATCTAGTCATTTTTCGAATTTTGTTTTTAATTGTCAATTTTTTGGTCAGTTTTTAAGAAATTATCTTCAATTTTTCAATTATTCTTGGATTTTTTCAATTTTTTTGTTCGGCTGTGTATTAGTCTAGACATTTTTTGAATTTTGTTTTTAATTGAATATTGAAATTTTGAAAACGTATCAACCCTGGTTTAAACACATTTCAGTTTGTTGTTTATTATATTTTTGGTCACCTTTCTGTCACCTTTTTCAGGGAAAAAATTCACCTTTTTTAAAGATAAAAGGTACTGTGATGCCTGTAAATAAGAAATGAAACTTAAATTTTGCAAAAAATTAATTGAAATGAATAATTATTTAACACGCGTTTATTTAATCTTTCTTATAAATAAAATAAAAAAAATCCTGGTTTTCTGGAACACTTTTTATTTACTTTCACTTATTTCTCAACTTCTTTAAATCTAAATCTTTATCACAATCGTTTTACTTTTCAATTTCACAGCAAATTAAAAATAAATTTTAAATTTTATTTAAAAGCTTAATATTATTCTATACTAATTTAAAATTAATTGAACATTAATAAAAACCAAAAATTTAAAGTACCTTTTATATTTCAATACTTTTTTCAAATGAATAAATAATTCAGCAAGTCTTATAAATACCGTAAAACAGGATAATTTCGCTCAAATTTTCATGTTTTTTTAAAAAAAGTATACGAAAAAGTTAATAATAAATTTTGGTACTGAAAATATATAATCTCTGACTCTTCCTTTTTAATTTCACGAAATAAAAAAATTACTATATATTGCGTAAACCTATTTAATATACCTTTTTATTGTGAGCGAAATTACACCTCAATGTGGGGTAATTTCGCTCAACTTTAATGACTTTAATTTTTAAGAACAAAAATATGTTAGTTTACAAGCTATAATCACTTTATAAAATCATTATAAATAAAATAATGTTATTTAATTAATATTTACAGTCATCAGAATAAATATTTAACCACGTTTTTTGTTTTATAATTTCGTAAAATTTTTGAATTTTATTATGAGAAATAACCTTAGATACTTGATAAACAATTGAATGATACATTGTATTCATGAACGAAATTACCCAACAAATATGAAATATTTTTTCTTTAAATTGACTTTTTTCAAAATCTATTCAACTTTTCAGTAATTTTATTTTTTCTAAATCATGTCAGGGATATAGGAAATAAGATTATTAGATGATTTTAACATAAAATATTTTAAATATAGGTTTCACAAGCGACTTTTACACACTACTTGTTCAATGAGCAAAATAGACATCTTTAAATAAATATTATTTTTATTAAAACTTGACTATAATTCTACTTTAAAATACCCTTGAGACACAGTTTGATACTTTTCTTAACATTAGCAATTGCAAATTTTATATTTTTCTTCCTAGAAATAACAATAAATAATTTTTGAAAAAAAAAAGTTTCCACTGAGCGAAGTTACACTACATGAGCGAAGTTAGCCTGTTTTACGGTAAATCTTTGAAAAAGGATATTTAAAGAACGGAATTTTCAAGATGAAAAAAAACTGCTTGAAATTGTTTTCTAGAAAATTACGAATTAAGTTAGATTAAAGATAAAATTTCCCAAATTGACTGTGTGAGAATGTGATAATCAGGCCAGGGGAAAAATACGGAGAAAAGAGGTTTTTGAGAGACATTGGAAAATAGAAGTGTGAGTGTGTCATTGGGATGATGGAAGATGAAATCTCATTTTTCTCGACTAGGAGATATGAGATGGAAATCCTATCTCATCCTTAAAGTCAAGACACGTATTTCTTTCTCCTTTTTGCTCCTTTCGAATCAGGCGTACTTCCGATTCAAAAGATTTTCCCATGATGTACGTCGATGAACGAGAAGGACTTACTTTGTCATAGATAGAAATATCAGGAACTCCTGGACCGGCACAGGTGAGCACGTAGTGCGAATTACCAGGTGAAAACTTGGCTAGATTGTACAGACATCGAACTCCATCAGATTTGCTCTTAACGTTGCAACTGAGACACTCTGATTTTAGATTCGGATCCAATAACGACACACGATACAGATGCTGCTGAGCTGGATCATTTTCCAACGTTGCCAGATAATATCTGTAAAAATAAAGGAACAAATTACACGTTAATTTGATAAGAAATAGAAAATTTTGTTAAATCTAAATTAGCGATTTTCTACTAAAAATCGGGCAAGTACGAGTTACACTCGTACCAAGTCGAAGGGTTCCGTACCTCTATAATTTTTTTAACTATATGAAATAGAGATTGAAATGCAATAGCAATTGTATATATATTTCAAATAACAAAGTCATTTTTCTATAACTTTATATACTAATATAGTTAAAATTATTTTAAAACTTATAACAAATAACAAAATTTTAATGCACTATATTGAATTTTTTATTTAATTTCAATGAAATCGGCAAATTACTAATAAAATAAAAAGTAGATTATATCCCCGGGAAAAAGGGTTTAGATATAATCAGATATATTTCAGATATCATCAGATATATTGTAGATATAATCAGATATATTTCAGATCTAATGATATATGATTTGATCTATTCAGATATAATCACCCGAGTCGAAATTTGGAGGCTACTTTAACGCTACATAGTCCAAAATTTTTAGGAAATAGAGGTTTAAAGTAGAAGCAAATTCAATACAATTTAGCTTCTACTTTGGTGCTATTATTGGAAGAAATTTCCTGTTTTCGCGATGAGAGCGTTAAAGTAGAAGCTAATATTCAACTATATTAAGGCCTCTTTTAACGCTCAAGACCCCCTTTTTATTGATCTTCTAAAGTCTAAACAAAGAAAGAATCTGTTTTTGCGAATAAAACTGAAATTAATATGAATGAAATTATAAAAAAAAATATAAAATAAATATTCAAAATTCATGCGCTTTTAGAATTCGTCACACTTAATACACACAAGCTGGAAATAGTCTAAACTTACTAAATAAATTATTATAACGCAAGTGGGGATTCGAACCCACGACATAACGACCTACGCACTTATAATCTAACGCACTAACCACTACGCTACCGACGCTTATGAACTTAATATTTAATTTTCTCAGTGTCCTTATGATACAAATTACGAATAGTTTTTTTAGGACTTTTCAACAAAATTGTTACATATCGCCAATTTCTGAATGTTTACGGAGATTTTTATGTATTTTTCATTTGTTTAAACAATTTATTATTGTCAAGTTACAGGCTGATATTGACTTAAATCATTGAAGCATTTGCATTAAAATCATGATTTAAATAAAAAAAAAACTTTACAATTCTCCGGATGTCTAATACTGCATGTAAAAAATCACAAACCATAAAAAAACCACAAATTTGTGGATAAATCTTTAAAATTTCAATTTTAATATTTTAATCTTTATAAAATTTAAATAATTGGGCTAATATAGATAATCAAAATACCTACGATTTACAAATTTTTGGTATGAAGATAGCAAAAAATAATATTAAATCTTTATATCTTTAGGTTATTATAATTTAAATAAATTCCAAACGTCAATAAACTCATATTCCAATTTTTTCAAACTTTTAAATGTCAATTAATTCAAATTTAAAGACACATTAGTTAATGCAAAATAATTAAATAATATTAATTATTTTTCATATTCACAATAATCCTTTTTTTAAGTCTTACAATATTTGTAATTCTTCTTTAGTTTCTAATTCAGTTTCTTTTTCGAAACTGTTTAAATTTTATCTTATAATTTCTTATTTTTATAAAATTTAAAGATTTTTTCTCCTTTTACTAATGATATTTTTTGTTGTTGTATTTGTCATTTTATTTTATTGATAAATAAATTATAAATAATAAATAATAATTATTATTTATTATTATTTCGTTGAGTTTCATAAGTTTTTTCATATTTTTAAAAATAAATACGCTTATTTTTTTATTAATGCACCTAATCAATTTGTTTTTAAATCTTGGATAGTTTTTGCGAGGTTTTTTGCAAACTTAGTACTTATTCTTTTATAGAATTTTTAGATTTTCTTTATTTTTCTAAATTTATTGTTGGACTTGCTTTCAGTGTAATATTATAAAAATGTTTTTGGTTTAATTTGCCCAAACTTTTTTTTTCTGAAGGATTTTTAATTTTCTTTTCTGGACTTTTTATATACATTTTTTTAATTTTATTTTCATCAATTTTAATTTTTTAAACAAATTATTGCTAGTAATTACTAATTCTTTACAAATACACCTAGGAAGATACAAATTTTTCCTAATTTTACAAATAAATTACTGGGCTCTGGTTAGAAAAATAAAAATTATTGACCATAAATTATTACTTTTATATTTTAAAACAATTTATTATTGTTAATTTATAACATTTAAAAACACCTAGCAAGTAGTAGTTTTTTAATTTGTTTACTTTTTATATTGAAAAAATAAGATATATTCATCATA
Organism: Ganaspis brasiliensis; assembly: GCA_037103525.1. Taxonomy (NCBI): domain Eukaryota; kingdom Metazoa; phylum Arthropoda; class Insecta; order Hymenoptera; family Figitidae; genus Ganaspis; species Ganaspis brasiliensis. Next base: position 724,430 of record JAZKLR010000435.1, read on the forward strand.
ATTAACAACAATCACCACTCAAAATTGTTTAAACAAATTATTGTTAATAATTGTTATTTTTTTACAAGTGCATCTAGAAAGATACACATTTTCCCTAATTTTACAAATTATTGAGTTTTGGTTATAGATTAAAATTTTTTCCTCTTAAGGGCTAATCAGAGGAACAATAATAATTGAAGAAAAAGTTAGTTTAACTCCCGTTTTTCTTATATGTTAAATAAAAAAGTATATTTCAATGGAAAAAATGACTGAGTTTCACTTGCAGGTTTAAAGTAGAATAAAAATTTTCATTTCTTTATAACTAGGAATGTGGAGCTTTAAAAGAGCTGCTAATTTTAATGATTGGAAAAATGAAACATGTGTATAGACGTAAAGTAGAAGGAAATATTATTATTAGAAGTAAGGAAGAGGCTAAAAATTAAGAAGTCGTTAAGTAGAAGCTAAAGTTCCTCATGAGCTTCAAAGTAGCTTCAAAATTTCGACTCGGGCAGATATAATCAGTTATTTAAACATATATCTGCTTATATATATTTAGATATAATCAGATCTGATATTATATCTGTTTATATCTAGATAGATATCGCCTGATGTGAGGTCATATCTAACTAGATATATTTTAACATAGTCAAATCTGATATTATACCTTTCTATATCTAATTAGATATTGTCAGATATGAAGTCAGATATAATCATTTTGTTAACAGATTTAATCATACATAATATCAGATCAAACTATATCTAATAAAAAAAAAAAATTTTTGAAATTTGAAAAAGTCCAAACTATATTATTTATATATATTATAAATAAATTATTTTTTTATTAGATATAGTTTGATCTGATATTATGTATGATTAAATCTGTTAACAAAATGATTATATCTGACTTCATATCTGACAATATCTAATTAGATATAGAAAGGTATAATATCAGATTTGACTATGTTAAAATATATCTAGTTAGATATGACCTCACATCAGGCGATATCTATCTAGATATAAACAGATATAATATCAGATCTGATTATATCTAAATATATCTAGTTAGATCTGATTATATCTAAATATATATAAGCAGATATATGTTTAAATAACTGATTATATCTGATTATATCTGAATAGATCAAATCATATATCATTAGATCTGAAATATATCTGATTATATCTACAATATATCTGATGATATCTGAAATATATCTGATTATATATAAATCCTTGTTCCCGGGATCCCAAGTCAAATACTACAAACGATTTAAAAGGGGGGGGCTCGGTCATTTTTTCGAATTTTCTTTAAAAAAATCGTAGGTTTTGGCTAGTAAACATTGTGAAAACCGCCTTTACAAAAGTTCTCTATGATTTCCTGTGATCTACACGTAAATCTACATATGTGTATCAAATTTCAGCATCCTAGGTCAAATAGTTTGGAAGATTAGGGGAAGATTTGGAAAATTTTTTTTTCAAAAAATCGTTTTTTTTTGGTTAGTAAAGACTATGAAGACAGTCTTTACGAAAGTTCTCTATAATTTTCCTGTTATCTACACGTAAATCTACATATGTGTACCAAATTTCAGCATCCTAAGTCAAATAGTTTAGAAGATTAGGGGGGGGGGGGACATGGTCATTTTTTTGAATTTTTTGCAAAAAATTGTACTTTTTGGCAAGTAAACACTATGAAGACCGTCTTTACGAGAGTTCTCTATAATTTTCCTGTAATCTACACGTAAATCTACATATGTGTACCAAATTTCATCATCCTAAGTCAAATAGTTTAGAAGATTAGGGGGGGGGGACATGGTCATTTTTTTGAATTTTTTGCAAAAAATTGTACTTTTTGGCAAGTAAACACTATGAAGACCGTCTTTACGAGAGTTCTCTATAATTTTCCTGTAATCTACACGTAAATCTACATATGTGTACCAAATTTCAGCATCCTAGGTCAAGTAGTTTCGAAGATTAGGGGGGGGGGACATGGTCATTTTTTTGAATTTTTTTCAAAAAATCGTACTTTTTGGCTAGTAAACACTATGAAGACAGTCTTTACGAAAGTTTTCTATGATTTTCCTGTAATCTACACGTAAATCTACATATGTGTACCAAATTTCAGCATCCTAGGTCAAGTAGTTTGGAAGATTAGGGGGGGGGGACATGGTCATTTTTTCGAATTTTTTTCAAAAAATCGTACTTTTTGGCTAGTAAACACTATGAAGACAGTCTTTACGAAAGTTCTGTATAATTTTCCTGTAATCTACACGTAAATCTACATATGTGTACCAAATTTCAGCATCCTAGGTCAAGTAGTTTCGAAGATTAGGGGGGGGGGGGGGACATGGTCATTTTTTCGAATTTTTTTCAAAAATTCGTACTTTTTGGCTAGTAAACACTATGAAGACAGTCTTTACGAGAGTTCTCTATAATTTTCCTGTAATCTACACGTAAATCTACATATGTGTACCAAATTTCAGCATCCTAGGTCAAGTAGTTTCGAAGATTAGGGGGGGGGGACATGGTCATTTTTTTGAATTTTTTTCAAAAAATCGTACTTTTTGGCTAGTAAACACTATGAAGACAGTCTTTACGAAAGTTTTCTATGATTTTCCTGTAATCTACACGTAAATCTACATATGTGTACCAAATTTCAGCATCCTAGGTCAAGTAGTTTGGAAGATTAGGGGGGGGGGGACATGGTCATTTTTTCGAATTTTTTTCAAAAAATCGTACTTTTTGGCTAGTAAACACTATGAAGACAGTCTTTACGAAAGTTCTGTATAATTTTCCTGTAATCTACACGTAAATCTACATATGTGTACCAAATTTCAGCATCCTAGGTCAAGTAGTTTCGAAGATTAGGGGGGGGGGGGGGGGGACATGGTCATTTTTTCGATTTTTTTTCAAAAATTCGTACTTTTTGGCTAGTAAACACTATGAAGACAGTCTTTACGAGAGTTCTCTATAATTTTCCTGTAATCTACACGTGAATCTACATATGTGTACCAAATTTCAGCATTTTAAGTCAAATAGTTTAGAAGATTAGGGGGGGGGGGGGGGACATGGTCATTTATTTCAATTTTAGGGCAAAAAAGTGGTTTTTGCTGGATTTCGGCATGTTCATGAGCTGGAATCGCGTTTTCCATATCATTTTCGTAAATCCAAGGTGAAATTACATATGTGGACTAAATTAGAAGACTTTAGCTCATATAGTTTAGAAGTTAGAAGGGGTGCGAAAACGGACACACATAGTGATTTTAATAGGGTTCCGTTTTACGGTACGGAACCCTAAAAAATTAGCGAAAATGCGGTTACTATTAAATAGTATAAAAATGTATTAATTTTGAGTAGAAAACTACTAATTAAAAACCTGAGTCAGAATTTGTAAAATTAGCACGCATAGAAAAAAAAAGATTTTTCTTTTTTATCGAATTATTGAAAAAATTATTATCTTAGATCCTAAAAATGTTTCTACCAAACGAAAAATGTAAAAAAATTTTTTTACAAAAGTTATTGCGAAATAAAAATTTTAAATACTTTTTAATGTTGTGGACCTTTTAAAAATCAGGACGAGATATTTAAATGTAATTAAAACTCTAAGAAATCGAAATTCATTGAGAAAATGGACGAGCGATTATTTTTTTAGGGCTATCCGAATTTTTCATGGAATGCCCCAAAAAAATAATCGCTCGTCAATTTTTTCAAGGTATTTCGATTTTTTAGAGTTTTAAGTGTATTTTAATATCTTTTTCTAATTTTTAGAAGGTCCAAAACAGTAAAAAAAAAATTAATTTTTTATAAACAATTTATAGAAAAATTATGAAAATTTGTTTTGTTTAATTTTTGAACTATAATTGGAAGTCTATTTTAAGCCCTTCAATTCTATTCAAGGTACACTTAAATCGGTGAACTCATTTATGAAATATAAACTTTTTTTTTAAAAAGTGTTAAAAATGTTAATTTTGCAATAACTTTGGTAAAAAGTGTTTAAAATTTTTTTCGTGACCCAATTGTAAAAAAAACTACTAGTTTGAAAGTGTGATTCAATTAGTAGATATTTCACTTTCAAATTAGTATTTTTCTACCTTTAATTTTCGTAGTTTTATACTAAAAATTAATAAATTATTTACTACTTAATAGTAACCGATTTTTCTGTATACGAAAAGAAAATTAATTATAAATTTTATTAAAATGTTTTATACTTTAAGGAAAAAAAACCAGAAAGCGAAATTTTCATACAAGGAAATTTAAGCTTTAGAAAAAACATTCGAATCATTACTAAGTACTTTTGAACTTTAATATAGTCTGTATCAAATTTAATATGTGACCTAGACAGTGAAAAGGGGGCTTACGTGTTAAAAAAATATATTTTTTTAGAATACACCAAGTGAAAGAGCGTCAAAAAATCTATCAGAATCGACACAAAAATGAAAAACGATTTTTTGACACGTAAGCTCCCTTTTCACAGTCCAGGTCACATATAATTTTTTTAAAGTTTAAAATTACCAATCCGAAATTTTCTATGTTAGATCCTTTTTCCCTAAATTGCAAAACATTTTTCTCAAATTTATAATAATTTTTTTCCGTGTATAATAATTCATTAGTAGAAAACCACTACTCTCTAAATCTGAAATAGTATAATTAGGACCAATTAAATTAGTAATGCAGTATTTGACTAAACGAATTAATAGTTTATTCCATTTTAACTAATTGAAATAGTACTTATTTCAAAATTACTAATTCAATTAATAAGACAAAAATGGTGAATTCCTGTTTTTTCGTGTATAAAATGATATTCTTTTTTTCTCATAAAATATGGGCGTATCTCAGAAACCTTTAACTTTTTAATAAAAAAAAGCTCGAATTCTTTATTCATAGCACCATTCAAAATTGACGCAAGCAAAGTTTAAATTCCAAGCTTCTAAATTTTATTCATGAACAGATAACCGATTTTATCTCCAATTAGTTATTAATGACTTAAAAATAACATATTTCACCTGTAATAAAGAAAAAAATCAACAAGTGGTTCTTTATTAAGCTGAGAAACGATTGACAATTTCCCGCACATTTTAAAATTTGCATTTCTTTTTTTAAATAATTTCCTTAAAATGATGATTTATTTTCATTTCTCGGCATATTTTCTTCTTTTAACATTTACTTTTTCTCTCTTTTAGTTTTTATATATGTCAAAAGTGGAACTACAAAAAAATGTTAACAAAAAATCGAAAAAGTGCACCTAACCTCAAATTCACTTTTAACATTTGTTCAATTTTCGACTATGGAGACGATTTAAAGGAAAATTAGTGCTTTAAGTTGATGGACAATTTGATAAGTTTAATGCTAAAAATAAATTGCTATAATTTTTGAAGTTATATTATTAGTTCAATTGAAATGTAAATATCCTGTTTTAGAGGAATCCTGTCACTCAGAGTTACCAATTCAATTATTAGATTTTCACTATTTTTAGGGTATATGAGTTTTCTCTTTTTTAATTAGTGAAATATGATCTTCAAATAGTTATTTTTCACTAATTCAGATTAATTATTAATTATTAATTATTCATTCATTCTTTTACAATCTGCTGTTAGTTATTTTTGCTCTTTATATTTGTTCAAAACCTGAAGTTAATTTTTTGCTTTTTATTGTTTTTTTTTAATAAAAAAAACGCTGTGGCTATTCGTCCCGCTAGTGGGACGAATAAGCGACGGCTCTTATTTGTCCCATTTTGAAAAATAAAGGAGTGGGGTGACGGGACAAATAAAAACCGTCGCTTATTCGTCCCGTCACACAATAAATGTACTAATTCAATGTTCTCTAATTAAAAAAGTGTTAAATATTTTTAAATATAACTCAATAATTTAACCTCAAAATACAGGTATACCAAAATACCCAAATATGTCAAATATTCAAGTCCGAACTTAACATTAAATCCACTATTAAACGTCAGACAATCAAAATTATTTTATGAAATATAGCGCAAAATTCAAAAATGAGAATTTAAATATAAGGAGGGCTGCCAGTGGACTTGCAAATTAAAAATGTAGAAGGTAATTCAATAATTTAAGTTACAAAAAAATAATTAAAGAATTACAAAAATAATTTAAATTTGAAACAAAATTCACACAATAATTGAGATATTAAAAAAATAAGTAAAATGTAAAGAAACTAATTGAATAAGGACATAAATAATTATAAAAGCTGGTGTAAAAATTACACTTTTTAGATAATAGTTGAAAAATTAAAAAAAAAATAATAGAATTTTCAAGAAAATAATTGAAATTTGAAAAAAATATCAAAAAATGTATATGTGTAGAAAATGGTTGAATAATGACAAAAATAACTGGAATTCAGAAAAAAAAATAATGAAAAATGAGAAATATATTTAAAAATAAAGTAAAAAAAAAAATAAAAAATTTAATACACTATTTAATAAATTGTATAAAATAATTGTAAATTAACGATATAATTAAAATGTGAAGAAACTAATTGAATAATGACATAAATAATTGAAAACTGATCTTCAAAAGTTAATAAATTCATTACAATAATAAAAAGATTGAAGAAAATGACATTTAAAGAAAATAATTCCAAAATGTCAAAAATATTTGAATATTGACAAAAATAGTTGAAACTTGAAAAAATAATTGAGAAATAACAAAAATAATTGATAATTTTAAATAAAATTAAAAATTTGAAGAAAATACTTGAAAACTTGACAAAACAATTGAAATATTGAAATAAATAATTCAAAACTGGTGTAAAAATTAAAAAATTATAGACAATAATTGTCAAGTTAAAAGAAAAATTATAAGTTTGAGGAAAATAATTGAAAATTGAAGAAATTAATTAAAGTTTGAAGAAAATAATTGAAAAGGTTTAAAAAAATTAATAAATTCGTAACAATGATAAAAATAATGATGAAAATAATTGAAAATAGGTGTAAGAAATTTAAAAGTTCATGACAATAAAAAAAATTGAATAAAATAATTGCAATTTGTAAAAAATAATTCTAAAATGGCAAAAATTGTGTATTTAGATATTCCTGACAATAATTTGAAGATTGAAAAACACAATTGAAATTTAAAAACAATAATTGAAATTAAAAGAAGATAATTGAACAATAACAAAAATATTTGTAATTTGAAAAAAATAATTGATAACTGGTGCATAAAATTTAAAATTTGAAGACAATACTTGAAAAATTGACCAAACAATTGAAATCTTAAGAAACTGATTCAATCATGACATAAATAATTGAAAGCTGGTGTATAAATAAAAAATTTATAGAGAATAAATGAAGTTTGAAGAAAATAATTGAAATTTGTTGAAATTAATTGAAAAACAATGTACAAATTTAATAAACTCATGAGAATAATCCTTATTAGATAAATATTATTCATCGATTTGTTTTATTTATTATTAAAGTTTTATTTCTAAAATATATGGAAAACTAATCGTGCGCAAATTTTGATAGTGAAAGTAAAAAAGTTTACTAAAGAAAATAATAAGAATCTATAATTATAATCTACAAATTTATCTTTAAATTCTCATTTTTTAATTTCGCGCTACTTTTCATAAAATAATTTTGATTGTCTGACGTTTAATAGTGGATTTAATGTTAAGTTCGGACTTGAATATTTGACATATTTGGGTATTTCGGTATACCTGTATTTTAAGGTTAAATTATTGAGTTATATTTAAAAATATTTAACACTTTTTTAATTAGAGAACATTGAATTAGTACATTTATTGTGTGACGGGACGAATAAGCGACGGTTTTTATTTGTCCCGTCACCCCACTCCTTTATTTTTCAAAATGGGACAAATAAGAGCCGTCGCTTATTCGTCCCACTAGCGGGACGAATAGCCACAGCGTAAAAAAAACCGTGAATGTGTCATTCCTATTCTAATTAATAAAAAAATAATTAATTATTAGTATAAAACTACTAATTCAGTAGTTAAATTTGACTAATTGATAGTAAAAAATAGTAAAAGTTGTAAAAAAATGACTAAAATATTTCGAAGAAAAAAATCTATTAATTATTATAGTGATTTAACATAACCTCAAAATTATTTTGATTTAAGTAACTTTTTACTAAAGTATAAACTGACCAAATATCCCTTTTAAAAATAATAAATCTGTTTAGTTAAATAAATTTCGGTTAAATTCAAAAGAAAATCCGGTTATAATTTCTGGTTAAAATATTCTAGTTGAATAATTGTCAGGTTGAGAATACCGGAAATTAAAGTTTAATTTACCGGAATAATATAATTATGTATCAATAAAAAACCCAGTAATAGATAACCAGAAAACATTTCGCTACTTTAATTAAAAAAATTAGTAGTATTTTTCTAATTGAGATTTAAGAACCATAAACTAGAGTTCGCAGGTGAAAAGATTTTAGGGTTTATTCAATTTTTAATGAATAAAAATGAAAATCAATTTAAATTTTAATGAATTGAATTAAAATGACCAATTTTAACATTTTTCGTTTGAAAATTTATATTTTTTAAAGAATTATGGACAGAAATGTAAAAAGAATCCAAATTTAGAATTTATTAAATGTTTTATTTGTTAATAATAATCAATAATAATTTGTTTGATTAAAATTTTAAACTAACCAAAATTAGAATTAATTGGAATTCAAACTTAAGTAATACTTAAATCAATCAAAAATTGTACAAATTTAAATTTGGAACAAATGAATTTGAGGTTTATTAAAACCATATTAACTGAAAATTGTTTCCTTTAAAAACATGATCAACGACTAATAAAAAAGTAAAATTAAAATAATTAATAAAATTTTTAATTGAATCAGAAATTGGATAAATTTACGTTGGAACGATTCAATTTGAAGTTGATTAAAATTAGAATGATTATTGGACATTTTTCTGATTTAAAATTTAATAAATGAATTAAAAACGAGGAAAGAAATTTTGTAGAAATTGAAATTTTGATTAATTAAATACATCCATTACAAATTATCGGATTTTTCGATAGATAAAGATTTAGACCAATAAGAACATGCTACTAAAATTTGATACATTTGTTTATACTTTTTTTAATCAAATATCGTCTTTGCAGATTTTTAACATCTCAAATACCTGCCAAATTTTTCAATTTACCTAAAATAAATAAAACTAGGTCCGTATCTGTTTCAGAAAAACCTCATTTTATTATTCGCCTGTAAAATACCCATTATTTAATACTCGCATTAGAAGTGATAATTCACGATTAAGATTCACTCTTAATCAAATAATTACTGGGTTATTTCGAGAAAAGCAGTATTAGTTGAGCCAAAATTCCGGTAATTAATTTTCTATTATAGATGTAATTGACCTAATATAGAACTGTAGTGATTAATGTTATGTTCATTTATATCTATTATTATTCTATATCCCAATAACGATGTAATTAATTTATTCCCAATTTACTTCTCTATAGTCAATTTTCTATTATTCGCTCGTACATTATTATATTATTCTAAATGACAAAATGATAGAATATGCGACATTTTTCAAAACCTTGGAAAATTTTGCATTATCAAGAGGGTAAATAAAGGTAAATAAAGTTCTAATTACAGTCCCATTCCACTTTTTGCAAAAAGAAAATCTCAACAATACGTAACGAGAGTTTCCTGTTCGGGCGTTATAAGTAATATACGAATATCAGTTGATCATTAATAATTAACGAGCGCGTTATGAGAAATTGGATATTTTCTCGAATCAGTCGCTATATTATGTATCTATATTATATATTTATACAAAAATCGAAAGAGAAAAAGTAGACAATTAACTCGAGACGCATACCTTGTACAATGTATAGGCGAATGCATACCTTTTCGCCGATTTATTTAGAGTTGCGCGAATGCGAATTTTCCCCACGGGGAATGAATGCAAATAGGTACCGGGGCGCCTCTGTACTTTTTACCGTCCCTTTTGTGCAAAATTAATTCCGACTACAGTTTTTAATAAAGCCACAGCGAGCGACGGCCATGAATCACGAGAAATTACTATGTCGCGAGAGTGGGCCAATAAACGCGACACTTTTTGTTTGGGTCGTCTACGCCGAAAAGCTCTCAATGGCGAGGGACGAACGAGACGGGATATTATTCCCAGGGTATCAGGATCGTTTTTCCGACAATCTCTCCTCTCTGTACACGCTTGTGTACTAAACTAGGTGAAAAGTCACGAAAAACAGTGACCTATTCTGCCGGCATTAAAAAAGCAGAAAAAAACATCAAAATTTTCTACACGAACGCACTCGTCATTATTCCTATAAATGGCGAGAATAAAAGCCCCATTCAAACGCATAATAATAGTGAGCATTCGCATTTTGCCACGATTTTTAACTCGATTTATGTGTAGCTTTACAATAACATTTTTTTTCAACTTAATGCGCATTATTAACCGGACAATAAACAATTCTCGGTTATTTTGTTCTATATGATACGTTTATTTGCAAAAAATCGAGCAATTGAGTGTTACCCTCGACTTAAAACTTAAGGGTACTTCTCCAATTTTTAAATTATAAAAGCTAGGGACATAAAAGTTTCCACTAGGGGGAGATACAGATGTTTTAATAAAATTTAGACAAAAATCGTGGTTATATAAAAAAATAGCAACACTGTTAAAAAAGAAGCATAGAATCCTTTACAACTTAACACCGAGTGTGAAGTTGTAAGACTAAAGTGTTCGTAATTTGGTGCGAAGATGCATGCATCCACACTAACCAAGTGTGAACTTCAGAAAAGTTAGCTTTTACACCTGCGCGGTGTGAAAGCACTATCAGTCACACTCACAAGTGTGATTGTCTATTTCTTTGTCTACCCTTTCCTCCCTTCGTTCCCCTTACCAATGTCTATGACGCTTGCCATTACCTGAAATTCCTATAATTTTCGTATTTCACTGATTCTACGTGACCAACATATATATGACTGGAAGAGTACCACGCACGCACGGGTGGCAGACTTGCATCGCGCTAAAATTTAAAAAACCGTAACAATTGTTATTAAATAACTAATAAATATTCAAATCAGTTAAATCCAATTAATCAAAAAGATAACCTCATATGCACTACAATATAATTATTAAAAAATAAAACAAATAACTAAATAATAAAAACGAAATAAGATTACGTATCAACATAACCTTCAAATATTATATAAATATAAAATTTTTTTTTAATTTTAACCAAACACAAGAGAAGATTTAAAATATGATAGAGAATTTAGAAAATCATATGGGCACACTTGAACTATAAGAGGAAAAAAAATTGGCAAATAATATATTTTTACAAAAATTTATATTTTTCATCATCCTGAGAACAGTTTTTTTCACTCGAAATTAAAAAAATATTTTTTAATTTAGCCAACTTCGTAAATTGGTTTAAAACATGATACAGAGTTAAAAAATTATTTGAAGAATGTTAATCTCCAATAAAACAAAATTTAACAAAAAATATCTGTTTTGACAAAAATTGAATTTTTTCAGGATCTTGAAAATAATTTTTTCCCTTTAAAATTAAACAAATATTTTTTAATTTTAATCAATTAGGAAAATTAATTTAAAACATTATAGGGAGGTTAAAAAATTTTTAAGGGATAAATATTCTCAAGTAGAAAAAAATTTGGCAAAAAATATCTGTTTTTACAAAAATTTAATTTTTTCAGGTTCTTGAAAACAATTTTTTTTCCTCAAAATTAGAATATTATTTTTTAATTTTAGTTAATTACAAAAATCAGTTTAAAACATAATACAGACTCTAAAGAATTTTCCGTGGACTATTAATCTTAAATATTATAAAATTTGGCAAAAAATTAGAGTTTTTACACAAATTCAATTTTTTTAGGATTTTGAAAACTATTTATTTTCCTCAAAATTAGAATATTATTTTTTAATTTTAGCTACTTGCGAAAATCAGTTTTAAACATAATACAGACTTTAAAGAATTTTTCGCGGACAATGTATATTAAATAGAACAAAATTTGGCAAAAAATATCTATTTAACAAAAATTGAATTTTTTCAGAATCTTGCAAAGATTTTCTTTCCCATCAAAATTTTTAAAAATTATTTAAAATTAACCAATTTTAAAAATTAGTTTAAATCATAATACAGAGTCTAGAGATTTATTCACGGACAAATAATCTCAAATAGAACAAAATATGTCAAAAAATATCTGTTTTTACAAAAATTAAATTTTTTCAGGATCTTGAAAACAATTTTTCTTCCTCAATATTAGAAAATTATTTTTTAATTTTAGCCAATTACAAATATCGGTTTTAAACATAATACAGACTCTAAAGAATTTTCCGTGGACTATTAATCTTAAAAATTATAAAATTTGGCAAAAAATATCTATTTAACAAAAATTGATTATTTTGAGCATCTTAAAAATAATTTTTTTCCCTACAAAATTAGACAAATATTTTTTAATTTTAACCAATACTGAAAATTAGTTTAAAAAATAATGGAAAGTTAAAAAACTTTAACAGAGACAAATATTCTCAGGTAGAAGAAAATTTGGCAAAAGATATCTGTTTTTACAAAAATTGAATTTTTTCAGCATCTTAAAAATAATTTTTTTCCCTTGAAAATTAAACAAATATTTTTTTTTTTAACCAATTATGAAAATTAGTTTAAAACATAAAAGAAATTTAAAAAAAAAAATTTTTCAGGGACTAATATTCTCAAGTAGAACAAAAAAGGCAAAAAATATGTATTTAATAAATATTGAATTTTTTCAGCATCTTGAAAATAATTTTTTCTCCTCAAAATTAAAATAATATTTTTTAATTTAGGCAATTTCGAAAATAAGTTTAATACATGATACAGAGTTTAAAAAATTATTCGGGGATAAATATTCTCAAATAGAACAATATTTGACAAAAAATATCTGTTTTTACAAAAATCTTTTTTTTTCAGCATTTTGAAAACAAGTTTTTTCACCACAAAATTAGAATTTTTTTTTTTTATTTGAACTAATTACAAAAATGATTTTAATAGATAATACAGAGTTTAAAGAATTATTCGAGGAAAAATATTCTCAAATAGAACAACATTTGGAACATAATATCTGTTTTTACAAAAATTGTTATTTTTAGCATTTTGAAAACAGTTTTTTTCTTTTAAAAATTATAAAATATTTTTGAATTTTGACTAGTTACAAGAATTGGTTTGAAATATGATTGACAATTCAGGAAATCATTTGGAGACTGTTAAACTATAATATGAAAAAATTTGTCAAGTAATATATGTTTTTACAAGTATTTATATTTTTTAGCATTTTAAGAACTGTTTTTTTCCGTAAAATTATAAGTTTTTCATTTAATTTTTACTAATTGCAAGGATTAGTTTAAAGTATGATAGAGATTTTATAAAATCTTGTGGAAACTGTTCAACTCTAATAAAACAAAATTTTTCAAACAATTTTTTTTTTTCAAAAATTGATATTCTTTAATTTCTTTTTAAAACAGTTTTGATTTCCTTAAAACTATAAAAATCTTTTATATTTATTTAACACAAGACTGGGTTTAGAATATGATCTTGAAAAACTATTTGTTAACTAGTAATTTCTAATAGAACATAATTTCCAAACAAATTTCTATTTTACAAGAATTGGTAGATTTTTATTGTTTACAAAACTATTTTTTATTTGCTTAAAATTAGAAAAAAATATAATTTTTTTTAACTGTAAACCTCGGTTTAAAATATACTACAAATGTGAGTAAATTCAATTGGAGCTTTTTTTTCTTATAGAACGAGATTTGTAGAAAACGTTCTATTTAACAAAAATTGATTTTTCTTCATATCTGTAAAACAGTTTTTATTTTCTCAAAATTATAAAAATATTTTTTAATTTCCCCAATTTTATAAGTCGTTTTAAAATATTCTAAATATAAAAGAAATTTTTTCAGGAACTGTAATTGTCACATAAAATAAAACACTGTTTAAAATATGCATAAGATGTTAAAAATTTATTTTTGAACTCTTAATATCTCCTGCAAAAAAAATTTGGATAAAATTATATTTTTTTAAAGGAATTTTGATTTATTATATATCTTTTTAGAGGAGTTTTAAATTTTTTTAAAATTAAAAAAGAAGTTTTGTTTGTTTTCAAAATCTAAAAATCATTTTAGAAATACTAGCTAAAATGGTAACTAATATAATGCGAATAGTTTATTTCCTTTTTTGTTTTATTTTATCGTTACCTGCTTTGTCCAAAATTTTTAATATTTGATAGAAATATTTGAATTATTTGTTATTTAGGTTGAACTGACTTTAGTTTCGATTTCGATTTATTGTAAATATTGAAAATTTCGCGCTCTACGTATTTTCACGTACATGTTGAATCACGTGATCGTTTTACCTACCCTATAATATCTGCGTAATTGTGCTTAACTTTTTACATTTATGTGTCAAAGTTGTTACTTATTTGTGGAATAATATTAATCTTTTGAAAAATTAAAATATTAACTTCAGTGTGTATTTGTGTCAGTAAAAATTTGTATTTATAGTTTAAAAAGTTAAGAATTTGTGTTTAGATGGAAAAATAAGGTTAAGTGTAATCACCCGTGCTCACTTTTAGCACTCGCACCGTGCGGTGTTAATGTCACGTAAGCTGTGGGAACTTCGCACCGTAACACTGGCATTAAACCTTGAAAGTGTGATTGACATAAAATTCACACTTTTAAGGATGTTTGCACATTTTTCACACTTTCTGGTGTAAAGCGTGTTTCTTATTTTTAACAGTGAACTCTTTTCAAAAAATTAAACTGTTTACGGACATCTGTTTTATATTAAAATAATAAATAAGATGATAATTAGCAAAACGTTCAAATATATTACTAAAGAGAACAAAATTTTAAAATTAGAAAAATTAGAGAATTACACAGCCACACAAAAAAAATAAACTTCTTTGTCCGAGACACTACACTAGTGTATTCTTCCGTATTTTTTTCCGCTGAATCCAAATCCAAAGTCAGAATTGCTAGATTGGCTAAATTTTTTTGAGATAATCTCAAAAAACTCGATTTTTTCGTGTTTTTGAGTAGTTTTTTGAAAATATCTCAAAAATTTTAGCCAAATTGGTTATTTTGAATTCGGATTCGGATTCAGCGGAAAAAAATACGTAGGAAAACACTATCATAGTGTCTCGGACAAAAAAAATTTTTTTTAGATTTTAATTGGGGATGTTTTTTTTATCTTTTTTAAGATAATTTTCAAAAATTTAGCTAATCTGCAAATTCTAATCTCTGATTTACATTCGTCAGAGAAAAATACATAAAAATACATTAGTGTAGTGTCCCGGCTAAAAAAAATTTTTTTTAGCCAATCTAGCAATTCTGACTTCGGATTCGGATTCAGCGGAAAAAATACGTAAGAATACACTAGTGTAGTGTCTCGGACAAAGAAGTTTATTTTTTTTGTGTGGCTGTGTTATTTGACAAATTGAATAAAAAAAAAATGAATAAAATTTTTGATAATTTAAAAAAAAATTTAAAGAAAAAAAATTTTTATGAAATAGATGAAACGATGTTCAAATGGGAATATTTAGTACAAGATTAAATTTGCATAATATAAAATAAAAGAATAAAATAAAAACTTTCAAAAAAATAGAAAATTGAGAAATTTAAAAAATGTAAATAGAAGCATAGAATAAATGTTTTCAAAAATTCGTAATTGAAGGATAAAAACTAAACAATTGAAAAGAAGGAAAAATGTTCCTAAAAAATGGAAAAATGATGACAAAAATTAAAGAATTAATTAAAGCGCAAAGAAGGAGTAAAAAATAGTGAAACATCAAAAAAATTAAATAAATAGGAAGAAAATGGAGAAATGTTTTTTTTTCCTTAATCCAACAAACTGTAAAAAAATATCTGAAGTACAAAAAAAAATTTGGTTAGAATCTACTAAACAATTAGAATTAATAAAAATAAAATAAAAAAATGTATATTTAAAGATAAATAAAAAATCGACATGAGAAATTTAAAAATCCTTTAAAAATAAAAAAGTTTAAGTAAATTAAACCAAAAACATTTTTATAATATTACATTCAAAACGAGGCTAACAATAAATTTAGAAAAATAAAGAAAATCTAAAAATTTTATGGAGAAATAAGTAAATTTGCAAAAAATCTTGGAAAAAATAGACAAGATGTGAAAACAAAGTAAATAAATTCACAAAAAAATGAGCGTATTTATTTTTAAAAATTTGAAAATAGTTATAAAAATCAACGAAATAAAAAGCTTAGTGAATGTTATAATAACAAAATTGTGTAAAATAATATTAAATACTTTGCATAAAAAGAAGAGAATTAATGAAAAGTCTAAAATAAAAACACAAATACAAAAAAAGAATTAAAAGTTAAAGAAGAAAGAATAATTAATATTATTAAAATTTAATTATTATGCATTTAAATTTGAGTTAATATTTTTTTAAAATTTTATAAAGATTAAAATATTAAAATTGAAATTTTAAAGATTTATCCACAATTTTGTGGATTTTGTTTATGGTTTGCGATGTTTTACATGCAGTATTAGACATCCGGAAATTTGTTAAGTTTTTTTAATTGAAATCATAATTTTAATGCAAATTCACGATTTCTTTTAAATTTCAGAACACATGCATTCTGATTAATTCATTTGCTCTATAAATTTCAATAATAAATAAAATTTTAGTTTTAATGGGCTATTACATAGAATTTGAAATTAAGTATACAAATGTATATCATTAAAATATTATTTTTTATACTAATAATATTAAAAGTTTTCATCTAAGAATTGAAAAAATAGATAATCGTATAAACTTAAAATGAACGTTCAAATGAACCAAATTATTATTTTGAGATTTTTTTAAGTCAAACTTGATCAAAAGTAATGTTTTAATGCTAATTAATTAATTGGAATATTTTGAGAATTATATTTTTTTTTATATTTTGTGTATCAAAAGTTATTTTTGAAAAAAGTTTCGGTGAATTCAAAACTGCAGAATTAGAGATTTCTAATATCGTTTTTAGACATAAGAATATGTGTTCTTTATATTATTAATATTTTAATCAGATATAAATCTTTATTTTAATTTAGTAAAGAATTAATTACATTTTACTTTTGTTTTTAGAGATAGTTTCCGTCCACACCTCAAATTTGTCACTAGATGTTTTTTTCTTTTAAAATTTTAAATAATATTTCACCTTTTTCAAATGTTCTTAAATTTCTAATTTATAGCAATTTTAATTTCTTCAAATTTCACTTAATGTGAACTTGCATTGACTAAAAGTTCAATTACTCCACGTTTCAAAAATACCTAATTTGAAGTGATTTAAAAATTTCTTAATTTTTAATAATTCTTTTCTATTACGATTTTAATTACATAAAATACAATTTTGTACTATTTTTATCATTTTTTAACTATATGCTACAATATTTATTTATTTTAATTGCTTTTAAATTGTTTCCCTAAATTTTAAATTTATCTTCCTCAAATTTCAATTATTTTGTTTAGTTTTCTCAATCACTTTTAAAATTTTAATTATTTTTGATATGCCATTTCGTCAATTTAATTATTTATTCATAAATTTTATATTATTCATCGCAAATTGAAGTTAATTTTTTTAATTTACCATTATTTTTGTCATTTGCAACTATTATTTTTAATTTTTAATATTCTATTAATTTCTCAATTAATTTACTGAACTTTCAAATATCCTATATCTTAATTTTCAACTATTTTGTTCAATTTTCCATGTTTTAAACAATTTTTCAATTTTTTTCATTTCATATTTCATTCAGTTTCGATTACTTTTGTAATTTTTAAATATTCTCTTTAATTAAAAAATGTTAAGTAATATCGTAATTATTTTCTTTTTTTAAACATATATTCTATAAATTTAACAACTATTTATCAAAAATTTTATTAACTGTTTTCAATCTTTCATATTTAAATTACTTTCATCATATTTCATTTTTTTTCAGTCTTAAATTAAATTTTCAATTTTCAAAAATTGCAATTATTTATCTGAAGTTTCAATAATTCTTTTCATCAATTTTCTTTATTTTTTCGGCGATTTTTTAATTATTTACTTTGTTTAAAATTTTTAAGTATTTTTGTAATTATTTTCTTCTTTTAAACATATATTCTATGATTTTTTCAATTATTTCTCTCAAATTTTATTTACTGTTTTCAATCTTTCATATTTAAATTATTTTCATCATATTTCAATTATTTTTCTCAATCTTAAATTATTTTTACCATATTTCAATTATTGTCTCACCTTTTAATTAATTATATCATTCTTCAATTATTTTCCTCAATTGTTAATTTTTATTCTCAATTTCTAAAATTTTTAAGCATTTTTCTAAAATTTTAATTATTTTCTTCAATTTTTAATTATTTTCATTTGTTTTCATAATTTCTAAATTTTATTATTAATTATCGTAAATTTAATTTATTTTTAGCTTTCCTCAATTCTTTTCTTTAATTTTTAGTTATTCTCATTTTTGTCAATCGATTTCTAAGATCTTCATGTATTTTTTTAAAATTCAACTAATTTTTTTTATTCAAAACAAAATTATGTAATTTTCTCAATTATTTCACTCAAATGTGATTTTTTTTACAACTTATCATTATTTATATCATATTTAAATTATTTTCTTCAAGTTTTAAATTGTAAAATCATTTTTCAATTATTTTCCAAAATTTATATCCTTCAATTTTCAATTTTTTTCATTTCTTTTACAATTTCTAAAAATTTAAACTATTTATCTGTGATTCGAATTATTTATTCAATCTTTAATTATTCATATGAGTTTGTATATTATTTTCTTCAATTTCCAATTACTTTTGTTCTTTTTGCTAATTTCCAAAGTGTTTAATTATTATCTTTTTTTTTCAATGAACTTCTGAAAGTTTTGAGTATTTTTCTGAAATTTTCTTTAACTTTTATTTATTTAAAATATATTATGTAATTTTTTCAATTATTTTCTTAAATTTTAATTATGTTTTTCAATTTTATATTATTTATCTGAATTTGCAATAATTGTTTTTTCAATTTTCAATTACTTTCCCTAATTTTTCATTATTTAATTTTTTTCAATTTATTTTTAAGATTTTTAAGTAATTTTCTCAAATTTAAATTATTTTCTTTATTATTAAAACATTTCTATAATTCTTTAAATTATTTTCCCGAATTTCTAATTGATTTCATTTTTTTAAATTAATTTGACAAATTTGCAGTTGTTTTGTTTAATTTCAATTATTTTTTGCAATTTTTTTTAATTCTAAAATTTTATAAATTGTTTCCTGAAAAAAAAGGTTTAATAAGCTTAACTGAGAGACCCCTGAGCTCAAGGGCCCCGGGGCACTGGCCCACTTTGCCCCTTAATAGTTACGCCACTGGTTTAAGCTTGAATCTCATATTAAATGTCAAGTATAAATATTAATTTGTTTTCGTGTACATCCCTATACGTAACAAATTACATCTATCTAGGTCAGATACTTTGCCTGATAAAAGAGGGAGGACAATACATTTTTTTCAAATTTGCCTTGAAAATCCTATAGAACATAGCCTCATATTACATTTTCTATTATATCATTTTCTCTAATTTAATGTCAAATTACACATGTGTACCAAATTTTAAATCTTTAACTTAGATAATTTGAAGTTCGAGAGGGTGCTAAAAAGATCATGTGGTGATTTTAATACGGTTAGAATGATACATAACTCTAAAATCTAACATTTCTAAATTGTCAACTTGAGAGAAATTTTGATAAAAATTGTAGACTTTAGAGACGTCTTTGAGATCAGGGTCAGTAATAAATTTTCGTAATTGATGGTGTCCCGGGAAACTCAATCTTGCGCGCTTTTCTAATCTTCGCACCTTTTGAGATTGTGTTGAAGAATAAAAAAAGAAAATGAGAATGACGGTTGCCGAGGGAGTTCTCTTCATTGGAGAATGATCGATCTTCATTAAACAGTAAAAAAACTGTTCGTCATTGACTTTCTCAACTGTCCTGAAAATGATACGAGCCCGGTGATATCTGTTGGGATCTGCGTTAGACTGGGGATCGATCTCTTGTGATAGGCTAAATTAACAGGATGCTCAAATTAATTCGCTGTGAATGACCCATGAACCCATCCATCTTGCCGCTACAGGAAACTCCTTATGGTGTGTGTTCTGCTTCCGTTGCGGCGGACCTTGTCTTTATCACTACCACATTCAACCCTTCGCCCTCGAAACTCAAACCCCAGCACCATTATCTCGTAAGATATTGAATTACGAGAGTCCGGACGTGCCTTGCTCTTTTTTAAAATTTATCTCCAAAAAGAGATCTGATCAAAATTAATAGGTGACTCGATTTTTCCTTAGTTGAATTCAAGAGAAAATTGTGTCTTTTCAGGAAAATTTAACTTCTTTTGGCCAAATTGGACACTAAATTGTTTATTTGCTTGATAATATTTAACTAAAAATTTTCTATGATGAAGTAATTAGATGGTCTAAAACTGGGACAGGTCAACTCAACATTGTCCTAGATTCCGTTCACTGCTTGATTTCTCATATAAACACTAGGGTGGCCCAAAAAAAAAAATTTCGATTTTCATAAACCTTACCCCCCAATTTTGTTCTTTGGCGAAAAATATGAGATACGTATTTTTTTATTTTTTTATTTTTTAATATTAATCCGTGCCGCAAAGCCCTTGAAAATTACCATTCAATTCCCATAGGAAAAATGCACATTTTCGTATATTTGACATAAAATCGTGAAAAATTGACCTTTTTCTTTCTGTAAACGATATTTTTGTTAATGAATGTCCAAATAATAAAAATATGTCGTATATTTATTAAATAAATTATTTCAACTATTTTTTATATGACTGTAAACAAACCCCATAAACGTAAAAAAAACCTTGAATTTATTAAAAAAAATATTAATTATTATTTTAAATGCTTTTTCTTCATTCATTGATGTTATTATCAAAATATATATTATTGTTTATGTTTTACCATGTTACATAATTTGTTTAAACAATTTATTGTTGCTATTTCCTTACAAAATGACAAATAAATCGAGCGTTTTTGCAATTTTCTTAAACTTTCTAACTTTAGACGCCTAATAAAAACATAAATTTATATATATTTATGTTATATAAATATTTATTATCAAATTAAGACGCTAGCAATTGTTTAAACAAATTATTGTTGTTATTAATTAACTTTTTCAGAATTGCTTAAAAAGAGTTGTAGTTTTTTCTTAATTTTGCAACTTGCTTTTCTTGAATCAACCACATTTTAATAAAATAAAAAAAAATTATTATTATAACAATTATTTAAACAAATTATTGTTATTATTTTTATTAACTTTTTTAAAAATGCTTATAAAGAGTTGTATTTTTTTTTTAGTTTTGCAAATTGATTTTCTTTAACCAAGCACTTGTTAATAAATTAAATAAAATTATTATAAAAACAGTTATTTAAACAAATTATTGTTGTTATTTATTTATTTTTTCAATTTTGCAAATTGATTTTATTAAACCAACGACATGTTAATAAAATAATTAAAATTATGATTATAACAATTAAACAACTTATTCTTGTTATTTATTAACTTTTTTACAAATGCATTAAAAGAGTTGTAATTTATTCTTAATTTCGCAAATTACTTTTCTTAAGTCAACCACAATTTAAAAAAATTGATAAATTTTTAACATAACAAATTATTAAACAAACTGTTTAACTCTTTATTTAGCATTTATTAAAAATTTTATAAATAACAACAATAATTTGTTTAAATAACTGTTTTTATAATAATTTTATTTAATTTATTGACAAGTGCTTGGTTAAAGAAAATCAATTTGCAAAACTAAAAAAAAATACAACTCTTTATAAGCATTTTTAAAAAAGTTAATAAAAATAATAACAATAATTTGTTTAAATAATTGTTATAATAATAATTTTTTTTTATTTTATTAAAATGTGGTTGATTCAAGAAAAGCAAGTTGCAAAATTAAGAAAAAACAACAACTCTTTTTAAGCAATTCTGAAAAAGTTAATTAATAACAACAATAATTTGTTTAAACAATTGTTAGCGTCTTAATTAGATAATAAATATTTATATAACATAAATATATATAAATTTATGTTTTTATTAGGCGTCTAAAGTTAGAAAGTTTAAGAAAATTGCAAAAACGCTCGATTTATTTGTCATTTTGTAAGGAAATAGCAACAATAAATTGTTTAAACAAATTATGTAACATGGTAAAACATAAACAATAATATATATTTTGATAATAACATCAATGAATGAAGAAATGAATGAAGTTTACAGTCATATAAAAAATAGTTGAAATAATTTATTTAATAAATATACGACATATTTTTATTATTTGGACATTCATGAACAAAAATATCGTTTACAGAAAGAAAAAGGTCAATTTTTCACGATTTTATGTCAAATTTACGAAAAAGTGCATTTTTCCTATGGGAATTGAATGGTAATTTTCAAGGGCTTTGCGGCACGGGTTAATATTAAAAAATAAAAAAATAAAAAAATACGTATCTCATATTTTTCGCCAAAGAACAAAATTGGGGGGTAAGATTTATGAAAATCAAAATTTTTTTTTTTTGGGCCACCCTAATAAACGCCAAAAGTAAAATTCCAATTATTATAACTGATTATTTTGTTTTTTAAGTAATCTGTCCACGGTGGTTTACTAGACATAGGTTATTTTTTAGGTGAGTTTTCAAAATGAGAAAAACAAATTTGTGATTTTTGAATTTTGTAATACTTATATTCTGTTTTTCCTGAGGTTTTTCCAATAATCTGCAGAGCTTTAAATATTTTCTATAGATATATTTTTCAAAACATTCTGGTACACGGAAAGAAAATTAATTATAAATTTTATAAAAGTGTTTTACAATTTAAGGAAAAAGAATCAAAAAGAGAAAATTTTAGTTGAATAATTTTAAAATTTAAAAAAATTATATTAAATTTGCTATACAGATTATATTTAAGTTTAAAATTATTTAAAAATTAGTAATGATTCGACTGGTTTTTCTAAAGCTTTAAATTCCTTATATAAAAATTTCGCTTTTTGGCACTTTCTCCCTGAATTATAAAAATTCCAATAAAATTTTTAATTAATTTTCTTTTCGTGTAGTTTTTATTATACACAGTTACTTTTTACACTTCCTAGCTAATTTTTTAAAAAAAGGTATTATTTTCTAAATTATTTTGCTTCTTCATAGAGGAAGTTTTGTAATCGTTAAGATTTACAATTTTCCAAAACTAATCTAAATCGGCATATTTTAATCTAAGAAGCCTAAATTTTCATTTTTAAGAAAAAGTCCAGATGTGTGTGTGTCAACGGATTTTAATCAAATTTGTACAGCTAATTAAGCTCATAAATATATAAATTTGGATATAGGTATTTTTGAAAATTCCCAATCACATTTTTTAAGAACCATTTTTCATAAAAAAAATAGTGTGATTTTCCAAAAATTTTTTTCACGCGTAAAATACAACTTAATAAATAAAAAAATCATACTCCTTATCTCAAAGCGATTTGATTTACTTATATAAAGTATGTAATTTGCCAAAAATTTGCATAATTAATTCATAATTTTTCATTTCTTTTTATATTAAAATTTTTTTTTTTTTCTACATCTCCAATTTTTATTTTTTAATCTTAGGGTCCTTTGGATAAAATATTCTAGATTAAAAGACGAACTAATTGGTCTATTTAAATTATATATTTTTCTGGAAATTTATAGAATTAATGACTATTTCTCATTTTTTACGAAATTCAAATTATATTTCTTTTTTGCATTATAATCTATTGTTTGTATTGAAGCAAATTATTTTCCTTACAATTTTGCTTAGCCATAGAGGAAGCTCTGTGATCGTTAAGATTTTCGATTTTCCAAAACTAGATTTAATTGACGCATTCTTATTTAAAAAAGTTATCCTTTTTCAAATCTAGTTATTTTCTACTTTACAGTAAATCCTTTTATTCTTATTTTTAATAATAAAAATTTAAAAATAATATAATAATTTAAATTAAATTACTGTCATGAATAATTAAATTGTCTACACCAGTTTCAATTTATTTTTGTCATTTTAAAATTTTTTTCTTCAAACTTAAATTACTTTTGTCATTGTTTAATTAATTTTGCTGTTTTTTTAATTATTTTCTACATATTTCTATTATTTTTGTCATTTCAAAATTGTTTTCTACAAATTTCAATTATTTTATTCAATATTTTTATTGTCATGAATTTTTAAATTTTTTACACCAGTTTCAAATTACTTTTTTCAAATTTCAATCATTTTTGTCATTCATTTTACTATTGTCATAAATTTATTCGTTTTTTATACTTTTTTCAATTATTTTCTATAATGTTCAATTATGATTCTAAAACTTGAATTACTTTCTACATAATTACATTTTTTTGACATTTTTGAATTATTCTCTTCAAATTTCCATTATTTTCTTCAAAGTTCAATTAATTTTTTCAACGTTCAATTATTTTTCTAAATAATAATCAATTAGTTTCTTCAAATTTTAATTATTTTGTCAATATCTCAATTATCGTTCTCAAAATTTTATTTTTTTACACCTGTCTCGAACAATTTTTTCAAATTTTAATTTTTTTTTTGTAATTTCAATTATTTTTAAAACTTTTCAATTATGTTCTTCAAATTTCAATTATTTTGTTCCAATTTTTTAAAGTTTGTTTTCATTTTTTGATTTTTAATCAAATTTTTATTTAGTGTTGTCATTTTACAATTGTTTTTTCAAATTTGAATTATTTTTGTCGTTTTTAAATTATTCTGTTCAAAATTTTATTAATTTCTTCATATTATTATTGTTATTATTATTATTATTATTATAAAAGAAATAAATATTTAAGTTTCTTTAATATTTTTAAATTATTTTCATCAAATTATAAATATTATCTTAAAACTTCAATTAATTTCTTTAACTTTCAATTATTTTCCTTAAACTTTTTCATATTTTGTTCAATTTTTCAATTATTGTCTATAAATTTTTTATTTTTACACCAGCTTTCATTTATTTATGTCATAATTCAATTAGTTAATTGAATTAACTAAAATTAATAATTAATTTAAGATTATTAAAGAATTTTCAGATTTATACGAAAACAATAGATTTTTTTAAAACTTGGCCTGGAATTTATTTATTGTCATGAATTTTTAAATTTCCTACACCAGTTTTCAATTATTTTCTTCAAATTTCAACCAATTTTTTCATTCTTATTATTAATCTTACGAATTTATTAATCTTTACTCGTTTTTCAATTATTTTCTACAAATTTCAATTATTAGCTTCAAACTTCAATTACATTCTTGATATTTAAAATTTTTTGACATTTTTGAATTATTATCTTCAAATTTCAATTATTTTCTTCAAACTTCTATTCATTTCTTCACTTTCAATTATTTTCCTCAAGTTTCGAATCTATTTTTTTCAATTTTTCAATTACTTTTGTCAATATTCAAATATTTATGACATTGTGAAATTAATTTCTTTTAATTTTATTTTCTTCAATCATTTTCTTATTGTCATAAGATTATTAACTTTTACATCAGATTTCAATTATTTGTGTCATTCAATTAGTTTCTCCACATTTTCATTATATTGATAAGTTTTTTAATTATTGTATGAAAGTGTTTATTTTAGACTCCATTTTTGAATTATACTTATCATTTTTTATTAATTTTTTTTCCAAATTTCAGGTATTTTTAGCATTTTTTAATTCTTGTCTTCAAGTTTCAATTATTATTATTATTATTTTTTTAATCTTCTAATATTTTTCTTAATTTTTCAATATTGTTTATAAAATTTTAATTTTTACATCAGTTCATTTATTTATGTCATTATTCAATCAGTTAATTGAATTAACTAAAATTAATAAAACAATGGATTTTTTTGAAAATTGTCCTGGAATTTATTTATTGTCACGAATTTTTTATTTTCCTACACCAGTTTTCAATTATTTTCTTCAAATTTCAATAATTTTTTTCATTCTTATTATTATTGTTACAAATTTAATATTTTTTTACTCGTTTTCAATTATTTTCTACAAATTTCAATTATTAGATTCAAACTTCAATTACTTTCTTCATATTTAAAATTTTTTGCCATTTTTGAATTATTATCTTCAAATTTCAATTATTTTCTTCAAACTTCTATTCATTTCTTCACTTTCAATTATTTTCTTCAAGTTTCGAATCTATTTTTTTCAATTTTTCAATTAATTTTGTAAATATTAAAATATTTTTGACATTTTGGAATTATTTTCTTTAAATCTCATTTTCTTCAATCATTTTATTATTGTCTTAAATTTATTAACTTTTACATCAGATTTCAGTTATTTGTGTCATTATTCAATTAGTTTCTCCACATTTTCATTATATTGTTAATTTTTCAATTAATGTATTAAAGTTTTTATTTTTAACTCCATTTCAATTAATTAATTAATTAATTAATTAACTTTAATTAATTTTTCATTAATTTTTTTTCCAAATTCCAGGTATTTTTAACATTTTTTAATTCTTGTCTTCAAGTTTCAATTATTATTTTTTTTTAAACTTCTAATATTTTTCTCAACTTTTTTAATATTATTGTCTATAAATTTTTAATTTTTACACCAGTTCATTTAGTTATGACATTATTCAATTGGTAATTAAATTAAAACTAAAAACTAAAATTTTTAATTTCTACTTATTCTCTTTTAAAAAATGTTTTATCTACCTAGTAATTTTTCCTTTATTTTCTAATTATCCTATCTTTAATATCTAAATATTTTTTCTGTTCTATTTATTGATATTTCTAATTATTTTTCATTAATTTAATTTCCTTAATTTTCTAATTAACAAAAATCAACTTTTACTTTTTATTTTTAGGTACGTGCGAGGTTATTTTTTCTCAGGTGAGAGGCAAATACTACTTCCTGCGTCACTGGAAGGAAAATGTTCCAATTACCGAAAGGTAATGTAATTTATGATTTCTGAATTCCCTAAAGTGAGAATAGTACAGAAAGAGTAGTAAAAGTCGGGAAATTCGTGAATAAAATAACGCACTCTCTAAATCTGAATTAGTTAAAAATAACTAATAATTAGTAAAATCGTGCCTGAGTTTTTTTTTTAATTAGTTTTTTTTAATTAGTTAAAAATAACTAATTATTAGTTAAAAAATGACTAATTTTTAGTAAAAACATAACTAAAAAATAGTTAAAATTCGACTAATTGAATTAGTAAACAGAATTTTACTAAAATATTAGTCATTTGACTAATAATTAGTTATTTTTTACTAAATGATTAGTAGATATATAACTATTTTAATTAGTGACTGAGTTTTTGCTTTCAAATTAGTTATTTTTAACTAATTCAGATTTAGAGAGCAATGTGTACACCGGCCGCTTTTTTTTCGCAAGCATTTTTAATCAATTCAACTTTCAAAATTATTTATCACCACGAACGAATTAAATTAAAGAAAAATCGAAATTTACTAAATCAAAGCAAGTTAGTGTCTTGGGGAAAATAGGTTTCAAGGATCCTTGCCTGTGAATTATGTGTTTTATGAAAGGCGATGAAAGTTCGAGAGGGAGCAATTTCAAGTTGGTTCGCTTGCATTCTAATCCCATGAGACTATTCAAAATTCAACCGTGTCCTATGCCGAAGTTGTTGAGAGGAAGGAAGTACACCCTTGCTTTTGATCCCTCTTATATTGCGCTCGCAAAATTAATGTTTTCTTCCTTCAAACAATTTCTAAGTCCGTTGTGTGAGTTGGCCCTTTATCGTAGAAGTATCTCCCAACACTATCGGTTTATATGAGGTGTCCGGAGATAAAAGCTGCCGGGCTTTAGAGAATAATCCTGTAACGATGAAAACCGAATCCCTCCTGTCGTGAAATTCGTTCACACCGGAAAAATAATGAGGAGCACACTAACCCAAAAAAAAGAACTTCTTTTACACGCACCATCAAGTTTCCGAAGCTCCTCTTTCAAAAAAAGTCACAGCCAACAGAATTGAAATTTAGACAGTTTTAACGAAATTTAAAATTGCTTTAAATATTTTAGTACGTTGTAATAATAATATTGATAATTATATCTAATAATTTTAACAAGTTTCTTTCTTTCATTCATTCTTTCATTCACCTGAAGTTTATCACTAGATGTTTTTTTGGGTTTAATTTTTTACATCATATTTTTCACCTTTTCAAAATGTTCTTAAATTTTAAATTTATAGCTATTTTAATTTTTTTAAATTTCCGTTAAGGGCATGTGATGGAGTATGACGTCACTGGTTTAGGCAAAATTTGTCTGTAAAGTTTCTCCTAAAATAATAAATATTTTGACACCATACTTTGTGGAATTACTTAAAATATCGTTAAGAACGTCTCTCTGACCCAAGTTTGTTTGCATTTTGCCTTAACTTTTTAAAAAACTAGCTGATTTTCGGAGAATTAAAAAAATTAAATTTGAGGCAAAATTTAAAGAAACTTGGGTCAGAGAAACCTTCTTAATGATATTTTAAGTAGTTCCACAAAGTTTAGTGTCAAAATATTTATTACTTTAGGAGAAAGTTTACGGACAAATTTTGCCTAAACCAGTGACATCATACTCCACCACATGCCCTTAATTTGAACTTGAATTGATTTTAAGTTCAATTAATCCACAGTTAAAATATACTAAATCTGAAGTGATTTACAAATTTTTAAAATTTTTAATGATTTTTTTTTTCTTATGATTTTAATTACTAAAACTACAATTTTCAAGTATTTTTATTATTTTTCAATTATTTTCTGCTATTTTTAACTTTTTTCATTATTTCTCACTTTTCCCTCCTAAATCTTAAATCTGCTTTCCGCAAATTTTAATTATTTTCTCTAATTTTTTCAATCATTTTTTCAATTTTAATTATTTTTTCTTCGACAATAAAACAATTTCATTATTTATTGCTAAATTTTATATTATTTATCGCACTCTCTAAAACTGAAACAGTCTATTTTTGACTGATTGCAACCAGTCAAAATTTGACTGATTCAGTTTTATAGAGCAAATTTAAATTAAAATTTTTATTTTACTACTATTATTTTCATTTTGTAATTATTATCTTAAAATTTTAATCATTTTAATTATTTCTAAATTAATACCCTGAACTTTCAAATAATATATATCTCAATTTTCGATTATTTTGTTTAATATTTTTTTTTAACATTTTGCAATTAATTTCTTCATCTTTTAACTATTTGAATTATTTTTCAATTAATTTCCTAAATTTTCAGTTATTATCTCAAATTTAGATTATTGTCTTCAATTTTCAATTTTTTAAATAATTTTTCAATTCTTTTCTTTTGCTTAAAAATAAATTCTGTAATTTTTCTATTATTTTCATTCATTTGGCATAATTTTCAGAAACTTCAATTATTTATCTGAAATTTAAATTATTTTCATCATATTTCAATTATTCTTTTCAATTTTAAACCATTTTTATCATATTTTAATTATTTTTTCTAATTTTAAAATATTTTTATCATTTCTCATTTATTTCTCTCAATTCTCAATTATTATTCTCATTCTGTTAAATTATTTTTTAAGATTTTTAAATATTTTTCTCAAATTTCAATTATTCTCTTCAATTTTGAATTATTTTCATTTAATTTCATAATTTCCAAAAAATTTGATTTATTAGCTTAAGTTTAAATTATTTTTAGCTTTTTTCAATTCTTTTCTTCAATTTTTAATTATTCTCAATTTTTCCAATTAATTCATGAGATTTTTAAGTATTTTTCTCAAATTTCTATTATTTTTTTTATTTTAAAAAAATTTTGCAATTTTTTCCATTATTTAGTTCAAATTTCATTAATTTATTTTTAAATTATCATTGTTTTTATCATATTTCAATTATTGTCTTCAAGTTTCAAACTTTAAAATCATTTTTCAATTATTTCCTCCAATTTTAAATTATTCTTATTTTTTAAAATTATTTTCTAAAACTTTTAAATATTTTTCTTCAATTTCCAATTATTTTCAATTATTTTCAAAGTTTTAAAAATTTTAAACTATTTATCTGATATTTCAATCATTGAATTCAATTTTCAATTATTTATATTATTTTCTTATTATTTTCTTCAATTTTCAATTACTTACCTACGGCCTTTTTCATAATTTCCAAAAATTTTTATTAATTATCTTAAATTTGAATTATTTTTAGTTTTCTTCAATTATTTTCTTCAATTTCTAATTATTTTTAAAATTTTTCCATAGTTTTCAAAATTTTAAACTATTTCTGTGATATTTCAAGTATTGAAATTCAATTTTTAATTTTTTTAAATTATTTTTTTAAAATTTTTTTAATTATTTTTTAATAATTTTCTTTAATTTTTAATTACTTACCTACCTTCGTTCTTTTTCATAATTTCCAGAAAGTTTAATTAACTATCTTAAATTTTAATTATTTTTAGCTTTCTTCAATTCTTTTCTTCAATTTTTAATTATTGTCATTTTTTTTCAATTAATTTATGAGATTTTCAAGTATTTTTCTCAAATTTCAATTTCTTTTTTATTTAAAAAAAATTTGCAATTTTTTCAATTACCTATTTATATTAAAATTCATTAATTTATTTCAACTTATCATTGTTTTTATCACATTTCAATTATTGTCTTCAAATTTGAAATTTGAAAATAATTTATCAATTATTTTCCCCAATTTTTAATTATTCTTATTTTTTAAAATTATTTTATAAGATTTTTAAATATTTTCCCCAAATTTCCCATTATTTTCTTCAAATTTTAATTATTTTTCATTTTTTTCATAATTTTCAAATTTTTAAACTATTTATCTGCTATTTCAATTATTTAATTCAATTGTCAATTTTTTAGATTATTGTTTTATTACTTTCTTCAATTTTCAATTACTGACGTTCTTTTTCATAATTTCCAAAAAGTGTTTAATTATTTATCTGAAATTTCCATTATTTTATACAATTTTCAACTAACATCTTTGATTTTCTTGTATTTTCTGTATATTTTGTATTTTTTGCAATTATTTCTCTTAAATTAAAAATTTTTCTCTTCAATTTTAAATTATGTTAATTTTTTCTTTTTTTTGCAATGAACTTTTTAAAGTTTTAAGTATATTTGTGAAATTTTCTTCGACTTTCCCTTTATTTAAAATATACCTACTATGTAATTTTTTCAATTATTTCTTCAAATTTTAATTATTTTCTTCAATTTTAAATTATTTATATTATTTTTTCTTTATTTTCTTAAATTATTAATCATTTTCATTATTTCTTAATTAATTTTTTAAAATTTTAATTATTTATTTCAATGTAAATTTTAAATTATTATTTATAAAAATTCCATTTTTTTCAATTTTCAATAATTTTTTTCAACTTTTTATTATACAATTTTTTCCTAATTTTTTTTCTAAGATTTTCAAGTATTTTTCTTAAATTTCAATTATTTTTTTTACCTAAAAAAAATTCTGTAAAATTTTTTTTAATTATTCATTTCGAATTTCATTATTTTTTTTTAACTTATCATTGTTTTTTAGCATATTTATATTATTTAACTCAATTTTCAATTATTGTATTCAATTTTCAATTGTATCTATGATTTTCTTGTATTTTATGTATTTTCTGTATTTTTTGCCATTATTTCTCTTAAATTAAAAATTGTTATCTTAAATTTTTAATTTTTATTTCGTAATATTCTAAAAGCTTAAGTATTTTAAAATTTTTCTTTATTTGTAGTAATTTTTTCATTTTCTCCAATTTTAATTAGTGTTTTTAATTTTATGTATATATTATGTTTTTACTATTTTCTTGAATTTTTAATCATTTTCATTATTTTTGAATTAATTTTCTAAATTGTTAATCATTTTTCTCAATTTTAATCTCTTCTTTCAATTTTCAATTATTTTTTCCAATTTTTCATTATTCTAATTCTTTTCAATTTATTTCTAAGATTTTCAAGTATTTTTCTCAGATTTAAATTACTTTCTTTACTTTTCAAACATTTCTATGATTTTATAAGTTACCTATTTTCAACAATTTTTAATTACATTTATTATTCTTTTTTTGCAATTAATTTGTAAAATTGGCAATTATTTTTTAAATTTCAATTACTTTTCGCTATTTTTTTTTAATTCTAAAATTTTATAAATTTTGTCGTATGAAAATAAAACTTGTTTTTATATATTTTTAACTATTTAATTCAACTATTTATTTTTAAAATATTTATAAAATAATTATTTATAATTATTGATAACATAAGGTGTGGAAACTACACTGTAAAAACAAGTGTCTTATTTTAAGACATTTTTGTCCTCACTTTTAAGACGTTTTAAGGTGTCTTAATTTTAAGCCAATGAGAAAGCACCTTTCAAAATTATTAACCAATGAAATAGCTTGAAATAACCGTAAGACGCTTTCTTAATGTCTTGTGTCTTAAAATAATACACTTAGAAGACAGCAGTTTTTGCAGTGTAATCGTGCGCTAGCGCACTTTATTTAATCTAATTTAATAATAACAATAATAATAAATTACGAGAAAGAACAGTTTAATTATCTCACATCCCTGAAATGAAAAAAGGCTTTCCACTTGAGAAATTTTCAGCAAAATGAAGATCTTTAATTTGCTAGTGCAAGAGTAATTGAATCTTGACAATACAGGGGAAAAGCTAGAGACAAATTTTCTCTTGTAACAACATGAGTAACATCTAGCTATTTCACGCAACACAAGAGTGAGTACATTTTACCAAGACTGGGGACAAAAAGCGTGGAGTGAAACAGGTCAGCAAAAACTGACTTTGATGACAGAAACCTCCGGCGCCAGTGCAATTAACTCAGTTTATCAGACCCTCTGTTAAGCTGAACGGCTGATATCCACTCTTTAGTTGAGCAATCTAATTAGGAGCTAGAAACGGGGAAGCGGCTGTAAGGGCCCGGAGAAAATTATGGTGCTTAACTTGGGGTTAATTCACCCCGGATGCAGCAAGATTTTGCCGAAAATCCGATTCCTGAAATCCGACAGAGACACATTAACAGTGAATCTGCGGCTGCCTAAAGAACAAGACCAAAGATTCATTTCCATACCTAACGATTTATCATGGGGATCATTCCAGGCAAAATTATCCAGTCCTAGTTTTACTAGATAATTTTTTCTTTATTCTGTCATTCTCAGAAATATGTATTTATTGTATTTATCAGAATTACCATTTATCTGAATTTTTACATAAGGGTCAAACCATTATATTTCGCACGGTCATTTTTTACTAATTTTTAAAATTGATGAAACTTAGCAAAAGTAATTTTGGAAGTATCTAGAACACGAAATGAATATTATTTTGCCAAACTTTTTATTATTTTTCGTAAAATATGAATTTGAAATGAAGAAAGTATGGAAAACTGTCACTTTTTAAGACATTTGAAAATATTTTTAAAAAAAATTTAATTAGTGTTCAAAGAATAAAAAAATGATCGGTATTTATTCAAAACAAGTCAATTTATTGTTTTTAAGGGCATGTGATGATAATGCTAAATTTGTCCGTAAACTTTCTCTTAAAGTACTCAATATTTTGACACCAAACTTTGTAGAATTACTCAAAATACCATTAGAATGGTCTCTCAGACCCAAATTTATTTCATTTTTATCTTTAAACTAATTTTTTTTTTCAATTTTACAATTTTTGGAAAATTTTGAAAAAAAAGTAAATTTGAAAAATATTTAGTATAAAGACAAAAATGAAACAAAATTGGGTCAGAGAGACCATTCAAATGGTGTTTTGAGTAATTCTACAAAGTTTGGTGTCAAAACATTGAGTACTTTAAGAGAAAGTTTACGGAAAAATTTAGCATTATCATCACATGCCCTTAACTGATTAAAGCATATATGGTCGAGTCCATACCAAGTGATCACACCAATTTCAGTCATATTGAGTAATATTTACGAAATTGATATTTTGGGTTCCTTTAGGAGTAAAAAAAATAAATTTTAATTATTTTTAAAAAATTCAAAATATTTTCGAAAATATTCAAATTTGAAATTTTATGTACTATTTTTTTTGTGTTATCATAACTTCTGTAATTTTGAAGCAATTGAGAAAAATTTTTCAAGAAAAATTATAATAATTAAGAAATTGTTTATAATTAAATTTTTATTAAAAAAATTAAATTATTTATTTAAACAAAATCTAAAGTATATCATCGTTCTTTTTCAAAAAATTCATAAACATAGCCTATAATGTGCTTAAAAATTTAAGCCAAAGAAAAAGATGGTATGTATTATAGTTTTTGAGAAAAAAATTATTAAGTTATGCTAGCGCGGCAAGGACCGGTGTCACCGCTACTCAACGTGTAGTTCCGTAGTAACCGAAATGTATGTATATTTTTACATAATGTAAATATAGTTAGTGTATTATATTTAAATTATAAGCTTCAGAAAGTCACACTGATCTTTTCATAGTACATGGACATCAAACTTTAGAATTAAAAAAATCGGAGAAAATAATTAAAGTAATAAAAGTAATTAAAAAATTGGTAATTTATAGAAAAATAATAAAAATAACTAAAAATTGGGAAAATTATTAAAATTTAAGAATAATAATTGAAAATTTGTTAAATCAATTGAAAAATAATTAATATAATTAAAAACTGGTAAAAATAAGTGAAAATAAGTGAATAATTAAAATAATTTAAAATTGAAGAAAGAAAAATAATGGACTGGTAAAATTATCAAAATTCGCGATGTTCAGGGGTGTTAATTTTTTTTCTTATGCAATTTTAGACCTAAAATTATGGGGTAATGTCAAAAATAGAGAAACAAATAATTTGCGGAGTTTGAGAAATTTATTCTAA
Organism: Ganaspis brasiliensis; assembly: GCA_037103525.1. Taxonomy (NCBI): domain Eukaryota; kingdom Metazoa; phylum Arthropoda; class Insecta; order Hymenoptera; family Figitidae; genus Ganaspis; species Ganaspis brasiliensis. The sequence goes on from JAZKLR010000435.1 coordinate 759,298, forward strand.
GAAAAACTTAAATTTTAAAAATTAAACCTCTTTCACAATTTTCATTTTTTCCATCGACAATTTTTTTGTGGGATTTTTAAATGATTTTCTACAATCCATCGTATGGATTTTGAAAAATAAAATTTCGAAAATGACCAAAAAAATATTGTTTTTTAATTTTTATGTAATACCATAATTCTACATCTTAATTGATGTAAGAAAAAAAATGACACCTCTGAGCATCAAAAATTTTGTTGAGTTAAAATTTCACCTATCTCTCCCCTTAAAGAATGATAAAAATAGTTTGAAAATAGTTGAAAGAAGCAAGTTTACAACGACCATTAAACAATCAAATTGTTACTCCTCTTGACTTATACGAGTGGGCAAAATCCAGTTTAGAGAAAATTAATGTAGAATTTTGTAATTACGCAGAATATGAAGCTGAAAAACAATTGTTAAGTGAAAGATTTAATCAAGCTATGACCATTAAAGGTACACAAAAATGTCATTCCTTCGTACCCCTGGAGAATAAAATTGAAACAAAAATTTTTTCAAATTCTGTGCACAGCACAATTTGTAAAATAAAAAAATAAACATGACGATTAACTGTATTTATATTATGTAATAATATACATACATTTCGGTTACTACGGAACTTCGCGTTGAGTAGCGGTGACACCGGTCTGCGCCGCGCTAGCATAACTTAATAATTTTTTTCTCAAAAACTATAATACATACCATCTTTTTCTTTGGCTTAAATTTTTAAGCACATTATAGGCTATGTTTATGAATTTTTTGAAAAAGATCGATGATATACTTTAGATTTTGTTTAAATAAATAATTTAATTTTTTTAATAAAAATTTAATTATAAACAATTTCTTAATTATTATAATTTTTCTTGAAAGAGTATTTAAATACGAGTAATTTAAAAAAAAATGATCTCAATTGCTTCAAAATTACAGAAGTTATTATAAAACAAAAAAAATAGTACTCAAAATTTTGAATTTGAATATTTTCGAAAATATTTTGAATTTTTTAAAAATAATTAAAATTTTTTTTTTTACTCCTAAAGGAACCCAAAATATCAATTTCGTAAATATTACTCAATATGACTGAAATTGGTGTGATCACTTGGTATGGACTCGACCATATAAAGATGTAAAATAATGAACAAAATATGTTTTTAAAGTTGATCTGTCAAACATCGAAATTTCGTGATTCTTAGCAATTAATTATAAACTCGTTAAATTATTAAAATGAATTAAAACTTACCTGAAAGATAGTATTCCATATAAACTTTCAGATTTTCTTTCACTTTTCTTCGTTTTAATTTGTAAACACTGAAATATTTCAATCAAAAGTTTGCACTTTATGAATTATCCCGACTTTCAAACGCGAATAATTCTTTTGGAAAAAAATAAAAAAATTCCAAACTTTGGGACTATTTAAATCATCACTAATTAAATGCGTACCAAAAGTTTCGCGTTGGTCCCAAGACTAAATCAATGCGATTAAATCCTTTGAAAATTTTAACCTTTTTTGTGGTTAAAAGGGTTAAAAGATACACTGAGAAAAAATTTTGTTTGAATCAAACATAATATGTTTGATTTAAACTTAATTTCACTTTGTTATACAGTCAAACATAATTAAGTTTGATTTGAACAAATTTAGTGGTTGATCATTTATGTTTGATTAAAAGATATTTTTTGTTTGATTCAAACAAAATTTTCATTTACTTTAAACAAAATATTATTTTTCATTTTAAACAAAGTAAATTTTATTTCAAATAAAAGAAATTTTTATTCTTATCATATTATCCTTTTTATTTTTAACATAAAATTTGTTTATTTTAAACACAAAATATGTTCCGCGATAGTTTAATTTTTGTTTGTTGCTTTTATATGAAGCATCCTTTATGTTTGAGATTACTTTAAGTGTTTACATATAAACTATAAAATCCTAAGAAAATTACACTTTTCATTATAACTGCACACAATTCTGGAAATGTGGAACTTTTAATCAGTCTAATTTTAAAGAAAAATGCTCAAAAGAAACAATATCTTTAGTATAAACTCACTTGTGCACAAAAGTTTTAATCACTTCAGATATACCTCAATTTTTCGATAAAATGATAACAGTTACACTTTTAAGAAATCACTTTAATAAAAACAAAACCACGATTGTAAACATTTTTTTCCAAAAAAGCGACAAACACACTAGAAACGACGCGACGCGTTCATGTCTTGCAGAAAACGTAAACTAACGTCAGAATCAGTAACGACGCCATATTGAATGCGCAAAGACCTCTGCGCATTCAATATGTTTGAATCAAACATAAAATATATTTCTTTCAAGTATGAAGACTTCAGATACAAATTTGGTTTAATTTGAATAAAATTTAGTTTTTAATCAAACAAACAGAAAATTATCTTCAAACATAAAATATATTTTAATCAAAACTTCAGATATTTCTAATATATTGAAATTAAACTTAAAAACATTATTCATTCAATCAAAATCATTCAAACAAATATTTATATTTAAATCAAGAAAATATTTTTCTCAGTGTATACTTGCGTTTATAACTTGAAGTTGACTTACAGAAATATTAACATTAAATGACATTACTATTTATATAATCAAATGTAGATAAACCAACTTCAAGTTATAAACAAGTATATCTTTTAACCACAAAAAAGGTTAAAATTTTCAAAGGATTTAATCACATTGATTTATTCTTGGGACCAACGCGAAACTTTTGGTACGCATTTAATTAGTGATGATTTAAATAGTCCCAAAGTTTGGAATTTTTTTATTTTTTTCCAAAAGAATTATTCGCGTTTGAAAGTCGGGATAATTCATAAAGTGCAAACTTTTGATTGAAATATTTCAGTGTTTACAAATTAAAACGAAGAAAAGTGAAAGAAAATCTGAAAGTTTATATGGAATACTATCTTTCAGGTAAGTTTTAATTCATTTTAATAATTTAACGAGTTTATAATTAATTGCTAAGAATCACGAAATTTCGATGTTTGACAGATCAACTTTAAAAACATATTTTGTTCATTATTTTACATCTTTATATGCTTTAATCAGTTAAAAACAATAAATTGACTTGTTTTGAATAAATACCGATCATTTTTAGGGTTCCGTACCGTAAAACGGAACCCTATTAAAATCACTATGTGTGTCCGTTTTCGCACCCCCCTTTCATTTATTTATTCTTTTAACACTAATTAAATGTGTTTTAAAAATATTTTCAAATGTCTTAAAAAGTGACAGTTTTCCATACTTTCTTCATTTCAAATTCATATTTTACGAAAAATAATAAAAAGTTTGGCAAAATAATATTCATTTCGTGTTCTAGATACTTCCAAAATTACTTTTGCTAAGTTTCATCAATTTTAAAAATTAGTAAAAAATGACCGTGCGAAATATAATGGTTTGACCCATATAATCAAAATTCCGAATTTGCGTTTTTTAGAAATTGTATCCAGGTATAAAATAATTCGTCCGAATATTAACTTCCGGAAACTCCATTTGTCTGAATATTTAATTTCACGATTTCATGTACAATATTTATTTTTCCGAGTTTGCACTTGTTAGAAATTGTATTTATCAGATATGAAATTTGACGAAATATTTAAGGACGCTTATACACTCAAGCGGTTCTCATTCTATCGGACCATGATAGTCAATACTTTTTTAATTTAATTTCTTCTTAAAATTTGATTTCTAAATAGTATTTTGTAGTTAAAATCATTACACAAACAAATTTTTATGAAAAAAAATTTTGTCGTTTAAAATTTCAAGGTATTAAAATTTTTTCTTTCTCATTATTTAAAAAAAGTGAGGAGTTACTGCTACCCTTAAATAACATTTTCTTAACAACGGTACGGTAAATTAATTAAATATTGTTGTAAAAGTTGTATTGTATTACAGTTTAAAATATATTAGTTTTTTTAAAAAGCTTGTAGAACCCTGTTTTTTTAATTAAGTAAAATTTAGTAATTTTGCGCGTTTTGTTACTGTTTCCATGGAAAAGTCCCAATTTTATAAATTTATATCTTAAAAACAAAACGGTAAAATTCAATAAAATTGTAACAGTACATGTAGTTTACCCGTTACAAGGAATGTAAAATTTCTAAAAGGGCTTTCTGATTGGCTGATGATCTTTTCGGAAATGTTACTAGCCAATCAGAAATTAGAGAAGTTAAGAAGAAATTAAATACGAAAACCGCGAAAATCAGTCCAACTGTATATTTTTGTATATATTTTAAATACAAGAACTATGTAATTTTTAAAAGCGTTTTGGTGAATTGGTAAACAATTTTAATTGTACAATTTTGATCAATTCAAAGTTAAATTTGAATAACAATAAAAATTTTCTTTTTATTGCAAATTTTGTAGATAAAATAACCTAAAATTTGACAATCGCTTCCAATACAGTGGCGTAACTAGAAGTTTTTTTCTTTTAAAATTTTAAATCATATTTCACCTTTTTTAAATGTTCTTAAATTTTAAATTTGTAGCAATTTTAATTTCTTCAAAGTATACATATAAGGTGAACTTGCATTGACTATAAGTTCAATGAATCAATGTTTCAAAACTACTAAATTTAAAGTAATTTAAAAATTTCTTAATTTTTAATCATTCTTTTCTATTATGATTTCAATTACATAAAATAAAATTTTGTACTATTTTTATAATTTTTTTAAAATATTTTCGACAATTCTTAATTATTTCAATTGCTTTTAAATTGTTTCCTTACTTCTTAAATTTACCTTTCTCAAATTCAAATTATTTTGTTTAGTTTTCTCAATCACTTTTTCAATTTTAATTATTTTTGCCTTGTCATAAAATCAATTTAATTATTTATTTATAAATTTTAATTATTCATCGCAAATTTAAATTAATTCTTTTAATTTTTTCTTTTTTTTTCTTTTTTTCCATTTTTTTTGTCATTTTGCAATTATTATTTAATTATTTTCAATTTTTAATCATTTTCATAATATCTGAATTAATTTACTGAACTATCAATTATACATATCAATTTTCAATTATTTTGTTCAATTTCCATTTCTTTTTATTATTTTGCAATTATTGTTTTAATCTTTTAATATTTTCTTTAGTTTTCAATTAATTTCCTAAATTTTCAGTTATTATCTCAAATTTAGATTATTGTCATTAAATCCCCATGTTTTAAACGATTTTTCAATTATTTTCATTATTTTGGTATAATTTTAAAAAATTTCGATTATTTATCTGAAATTTCAATTCTTTTCGTCAATTTTCGATTATTTTTGCAATTTTTTAATTATTCTTTTTAAGTAACAAATTTTAAATAATATCGTAATTATTTTCTTTTTTTAAACATAAATTCTAAGATTTTTTCAATTATTTCTCTCAAATTTTATTTACTGTCTTCAATATTTTCATATTTAAAATATTTTTATCATATTTCAATGTTTTTTCTTAGTCTTAAGTTATTTTCAGCATATTTCAATTATTTTTTAAATTTTGAATTAAGTTTATTATTTTTTAATTATTTTCCTCGATTATTAATTATAATTTTCATTTTCTAAAATTATTTTCTAAGATTTTTAAGTATTTTTCTAAAATTTCAATTATTTTCTTCAATTTTTTTCAATTTTCATTTGTTTTCATAATTTCTGAACTAATTTACTAAACTATCAAAAATATATATTTATTTTAATTTTCAATTATTTTGTTTAATTGACATTTCTTTTTATTATTTTACAATTATTTTCTCCATCTTTTAATATTTTCATTATTTTTCAATAAATTTCTTAAATTTTTAATTACTATCTGAAATTTTGATTATTGTCTTCAATTTACAATTTTTTAAACGAGTTTTTAATTATTTTTTTGTTATATGATTTTTTATATTATTTTCTTCAAGTTTCAATCAGTTTCGTTCTTTTTCGTAATTTCCAAAAAGTTTTGAATTATTTCTGTTTAATTAAAAAGAATTCTCTTTATTTTTAAATTATGTTTATCTTGTTTCATTTATTTCCTCTAATTTTTAATTATTTTCTTTTTTCTTCAATGAACTTCTGAAAATTTTAAGTATTTTTCAGAAATTTTCTTCAATTTTCCTTCATTTAAAATAAATTATGTAATTTTTTCAATTATTTTCTCAAATTTTAATTATTTTTGTTCAATTTATTATTTATAATACACAAAAATATGGATTTTCCGATTGTTTGTCTGATTCCTGCTTAAAAGTTCCGACAAGTGAAGTTTCGGAAAGTTAAATATTCGGACAAATTCGGACAAATATATACAATTTCTCCCAACTGTATATTCGAAGAAATAAATATTCTAACAAATATAAATTCGGAAAATTATATGTTCTGAAAAATGTAAATATGCAAAGATCAACTTCCGACAAATCGAGTTTCGGAAAGTTAAATATTCCGACAAATTGTATATCTGATAAATACAATTTCTGACAAATAGACATTTTCTAATTAGACGTATAAATTTGATCCATACCATATTCTGTCAACTGACTTTTGGAGAAAATAATGTCGACAAAAAAAATATGCGTAAAAAAGAAACCATTTACATTATTCTCCCTATAATGACCCATAATAAGCCACAAATTTTTCACCGCAAAAGATGAGAAGAATATTTCTCCGCATTGATAATTGCATTTAAATTCTGTAAAAAGGTACATGAGCTTTTTGAATTGATCCATCACTGGCGCAATTACCCTATATTTTGTGTAAAAACCTTTTTGTTTTCACTAAAGCTTTATCTAAAAAAACCTTAGTTTCAGTTTTTTATACACTTTGTCGGTTCATATTTCAAGGTAGGTATATAATTTCAAAGCTACAATATTAACGAAGATAATAAATTTCAATTGCATGTAAAATTGCCTTTAAATTAAGTTCAAGAACGTAGGAAAATTGACTCTTGCTTGTTAAATATTGAAAAAAACAAAATATTTTTATAGTTCCTTTAGGGGCTTGAAAGAAACTTAAAGTCAAAGAGTGTAAATTGGAGGGCTTTAAACTTAAAGTTTAACTTGAAAGAAAGCAGTTTGACTTTCATAGCCGCAAATAAAATGAGACAACTCGATGAATTTAAAATTGTAAAAAAAAAAACACACAATAAAACCTTTCATTTAATATTTTTGCTGAGATTTGCTAACATTTTGAAAGTGTTCTTATTTTCTCGAAAATTTTCATACAAAATGTTCTTCATGTGACGTGAATTGAGGTTAGAGGTTTGCACTCAATTATCCCAATTAAAATATTTAAATCGTGCGTAAAGCTTGATTTAAATCGTTGCCAAGGTTAACTTCTCAGTGGATAGAATACGATTACTTACACATAGTGGTTGTCTTCATCCCAGGAGATAATTTCTGTGACAACAAAGGTTCCGGAAGTTAGTGCCGTGGTTTTGGTCTCTGCGGTTGCATTTGTAACAAGTACTAAATGCTTCCAATCGCCACTGTCTCCTTGTTTCTGCGGCAAGATCAAAAGGAACGCTGTTCCATCTTTGCTAAATACTGGCGGCTCAAATTGATCCACCCAACCTTTTGCCTCTGCATATGATAGTACCTTTAACCAGATAAAGCAGACTCATTGAAGTAGGTTAGAATCATTGAGATCAAAGAGAATTATTAATATCGGAAGCACACTTTCACAAAGCTCCGCTAATACTAATTTAATACCCTAATTATGTATTTTACATTCAGTACAATTTATACAAGTTTAAAAAGATTTAAATAATAGAAACATTTAGATATTCCAATCCTTAAGAATAATTTTACAATTTTCAATATTTAAATGTTTTAATTATACGAATTGAAAAAGCAAAGAAATAAAGAATTAAACAGTTTGATAGTTAAAAATAATCTAGTATTATTGGATGAAATCATAGATCTGATGTAATTAAAGAAATAGTTAATTTTAAAATATTCCAGATTCAATATCTCGGAATTCGGAATCCACATTCCAGATTCAACGTATTGTATTCTGTATCCCAAATTCCAGAATTCACATCGAAGAACACTTATTCCAGACTCCACATTCTGGATTCCGAATTTCAGATTATATATTCCAGATTTCAAATTCTGCATAAAAAGTTCCACATTTCTTATTGCAGACTTTAAACACCACATCCAACATTCCAGATTATATACTCTCTAAATCTGAATTAGTGATTTTCTACTAATGATTTAACGAGAAATCGGTTACTATTGAATAGTGAAAAAATTCACTAATATTTAGTAGAAAACTACTAACACTGTAGAACAATGTAAAATTAGTGTGAATCGGACCTAGACTAAGTTTTTCGTCATGAAAAACTAAAAAAAAAATAGGTATTAAATTCCCACCTCCCCACTTCAAAAATTGCATTTTAGAACTAAAAGCCGTTTTTCTGCAGTTTTTGTATAAAATATACTGTTACTTCGTCATTTTTGATCCGATTAAATTTTTTTTTTATTTTAAAGCTTAATAACAAGGCTTCCTATACCTACACTGAAAACAAAATTATTTGGATCAAATAAAAATTATTTGATCCAATTAAATTATTTACTTGTCTATTATCCAATAAATCTATATTTGAACCAAATAACTATTTATTAGACCTAAGTATTTTATTTGATTGTATTAAGTAAAGACTAATTTGTATCAAATACAAATTACTTGAGTCAAATAAATGGAATAATTGGAGCTAGTACATAATGTTTTGAATCAATTATGAAAATTATTTCATTCAAATAATATTTTATTTAACCTGAGTATTTTATTTTATCGCATTAAATAAACAGTAATTTGTGTCAAATAAATTAAATATTTGGAGCTAGTAACTAATGTTTTAAATCAATTATGAAAATTATTCCATTCAAATAATATTTTATTCGACCTAAGTATTTTATTTTATCGCATTAAATAAACAGTAATCTGTGTCAAATAAATTAAATATTTGGAGCTAATAACTGATAATTTAAATCAATTAAAAAAATTATTTCATTTGGGTCAGGCTTTGCCAAGCGGATCGGCTAAAATTAATTATAAAAATTCTGTTTCTAATGAGACATCATTTTTGTTATCCTTAAACTATGTAAATTAGGCTCCAAAATTATTAGAAAAAAAAAAAATTTTTTTTCGAAGTTATTAGTGATTGAAATTTTTAATAGTGCAAAATAAAAACATATTTTTCTCGAGATCTTCTTAACCGATTTTAAAAGTTAAAACAGCATTTTAATTGTCTTGAAGCGTAGTTTTTAAAAATATTTTTTGTTCGCAAGAATTTTTAATTTTTATCGTTTTTTAAATTATTTATTTAATAAATGTTAATAAAAAACATGTTTCTGCGTGCATTACGTATAATTTTAAAATACTGTTGTATTCTTTACACTTTTTTGATAATAAAACCGTTAAGAAAAAAAATGGCCCGCTATTAGACACAAATATATTAAATTTTTTTTTCAGCGTGCAAAAAACATTTTAAACTTAATTACATAAATCCGTTGACAATAAAAACCATTGAAAACAAAAGAAAACTTAAACATACATAATTTTTAAACTTTCATTCACTACCTATGCAAACAAAATTTTGAACGACGAAAAAAAAATTTAATATCTTTGTTCCTAATCGCGGGCCATTTTTTTTCTTAACGATTTTATTTTCAAAAAAGTGTGAAGAATACAACAGTATTTTAAAATTTCAAGTAATGCACGCAGAAACCTGTTTTTTATTAACATTTATTAAATAAATAATGTAAAAAACAATAAAAATTAAAAATTCTTAAAAACAAAATTTTTTTTTAAAAACTACGTTTCAAGACAATTAAAATGCTTTTTTAACTTTTAAAATCGCTTAAGAAGATCTCGAGAAAAATATGTTTTCATTTTGCACTATTAAAAATTTCAATCACTAATAACTTCGAAAAAAAAATTTTGTTTGTTCTAATAATTTTAGAGCTTAATTTACATAGTTTAAGGATAACAAAAATTATGTCTTATGAGAAATAGAATTTTTACAATTTTAGCCGATCCGCTTGGCGAAGCCTGACCCATTTATATTTTTAAAGCAAATAAATATTTGTTTGCATGAATAAAATGTAACCCCTCTTTTGTTTTTGAGTTTACTCTCATTTAATTGTATTGTAAGTATGGTGATTTTCATTCATAACATTCTTATTATTTATTATTTATTTAAATACTGATTATTTTACACTTATTTACTTATATTTAGTTAACACTTATTATAACCTAACATATAAACTATGAAATAAAATTTCGCACGGATGGTGGGATTGAGCCCGCGACGCACGCAATACGAGACTTTTACGCTACCCACGAAGCCACGCTGACTTGACTTCAAAATTACAAAAACACCTATTTAGCCTCACACATTAGTTATAATAAATTATTTACTTGATCCAAATTCTTTTTATTTGTTTTTAAAAAAGGAAATATTAGCATTAAATAATTTGATTTAATATGACTCATCACATAATTTAATTGTGTTAAATAACTTTTATTAACGTTAAAAACTCAAATATTTGAGTGAAATAAATAAATGAATAGTATTAAATAACTCACAAATTTCGTTAAAATAAATTATTTATTTGACTGAAATACTTTTCATTTGTTTTTATAAAATAATATATTAGCATTAAATAATATATTATTTATATTAAATAATTTGGTTAACTTTAATCCATAAAATAAATTAATTGTTTTAAATAATTTTTATTTGTCTCAAAAACCCAAATACTTGAGTGAAATAATTAAATGAATATGTTTTAAATAACTCACAAATTTCGTTTCAATAAATTATTTATTTGACTGACATACTTTTTATTTGTTATTATAAAATAATATATTAGCATTAAATAATACATTATTTATATTAAATAATTCGGTTTGCTTTAATCCATAAAATAAATTAATTGTGAAAATAATTTTTATTTGTGTCCAAAAACCTAAATACTTGAGTGAAATAAATAAATGAATAGTTTCAAATAATTTAGCATTTGTATTAAATATATTCGTTTATTAGATTAAATTAATTATTTACTTGATCCAAAGAAGATTTATTTGGTTTAAATAAACGTGATTCAAATAATTCAAGTTATTTGAATCAAATACATATTTTTTAGATCCAACTAAAAAATATTTGAACGAAGTAAATATTTATCAAATAATTTGAATTAATTGAGTCAAATAATTTTTTTTTCAGTGTAATAGGGTAAAAGTACCAATTACTGCGATGTGAAGTCGAAGTCCGATAAAATATTGGAAAAGAAGATAAATATAAATGAAAGATAAATATTTGACTGATAGTAAAAACACCCTTGTTATCTATTGAAGTAGAAATCACTAAAATTATGTATTCTTAAAAATAACAAATTTATAAATAATACTCTGTGCTGGTATTACTACTAGTCTGCACCAATTACTGTGTCCCAATTACTGCGACGAGAATAAGGTGTATTTGAAGGTTAGGTTGTTCGCAGTAATAGAAACACGTGCATGTTCCAATTACTGCGATAGGTTGTAATTTAAACGTGAATAATTAAATAATAATTGATTTAAATGTACATCTTTATTGGCAATTGTGTTGAGTAAGGTTTTAAATAATTTTTTAAATTAATTTTAAACTCTTAAAAAGTGCATAATAACGTTTTTCAAAAAAATTGCAGTAATTAGTGCATTTACAGTAATAGGTACATCTACCCTAGAGGCTTTATGTTTTAAATAAAATTTATGGTAGAAATGAGAAAAAAATTCGAAAATTAGCATTTTTTAAAATTTTTTTAAATTTGGCAATGATTTAAGGTCCAATTTTATTTACAATACTTTTTTATGTGCTGAATTATCTAAAGTGTTTTTAATTTTGCGTCGAATGAGCTTTTTTGGATTTAAATTGGTAAAAAAATGGCTGAATTAATGTATTTTTTGCCCTTATAATCACAGTATTTTTCGGGAAAATCAATTTTCAAAAATTTTGCTGCCATTCTTAATTTTCAAAATTTTACCGTTTTTACTAAAATAAATATAAAACAGTTGTTGGAAGATGATAAGTACAACTTGCATTAATTAAAGAAAGCAAAAAAAAAGTAGTGTTTTAATCAAATAAAATACTGTGATTATAAGGACAAAAAATGCAGAACTCAGCTAGTTTTTCACCAATTCAATTAAAAAAAAAGTTCATTCGATGCAGAATTCAATACACTTTAAATAATTCATCACAGAAAAACACATTCTAAGTAAAATTGGACCGTAAATTATTGCCAAAGTTGAAAAAATTAAAAAAAAAATGGACAATTTTCAAACTTTTTTACTCTTTTTCAACAGTAAATTTTACTTGAAACAAAACACCTCTATTAAGTATAGAAATCCTTGTTTTACAGCATTAAATTAAAAAAAAAAATTGAAATCCTACCAAAAATGACGAAGTAACAGTATATTTTATACAAAAACTGCAGCAAATCTGTTTTTTAGCTCTAAAATTACTACTATTAATTAGTAGTTTTCTAATAAAAAATAGTGAAATTTTTCCCTATTTAATAGTAACCGATTTCTCGCTAATTTATTAGTACACCGAAAAAAATATATTCTTCTTTTGAGCGTATTTTCACTGCAATATGGTATTAAAATTCAATCATCTGAAATTGAGAAAAATTCTACTTGTTTTAAGAGAAATATACTTAATTTGAGAGCATTTATTCTTTGTTTGAGAGGAATATTGTTTATTTGAGAGGGATACTTTTAATTAAGAAGATTCTCTTAAAAATGGTATCACAAGTAAATTGTCTAAAATTAAAAGTACTCCTCTCAAATGATATTAATATATCAATTAATAAAAAGGAAATATCCCTATTTTTATTAATAAAATTAAAATTGTACATGATATAAAATTTATTTTATATAATTATTAATCTAATAGAATAAAATAATACTATTGAATACCTAATTCTTTCAATCAAAAAATATTATATAAATCTATCATTAAATTAATTTTTATAAATATTAAATATAATAAAAGGAATAAAAGAAATTATATTAATTTTAACACAAACTCAAAAAAATTAAATTGAATTAGAATTAACACTAACTAAAATTCTAAATATTAACACAAAAAACAGTTATATTTAGTTAGAGTATTCCACTCAAATTAAGAATATTATTTGCTAATGTAGAAAAACTCCTTTCAACACTGTAAAAATAAAGTTTTATTTTAAGACGCAAGATTTTTAAGACAACTTTTGCTGAATTTACAGATTTTTCTTTTGCCTTAAATAGTACCAAAAAAAAAAATTGAAAACTTAAAATTTGCATAAAAAGGTGATGTACTAATCAGTTTAAAACCATTAATTTGTAATTATTGTAAATTCATCTTCATTAAAACAGTATTTTTTACATAAACATTTATATAGCAGGGCTTGCTGAATTGAAATCATGGAATTTTGATACCATATTGTAGGGGAAGTTCGCTCAAAAGAATAATATTTTTTTTCGGTGTATGTGGAATAAAATTGTAGAATCTGTAATGTTGACTTTGGCTTGAGAATTTTAGAATATAAAATATTACATTTAAAATCTAAAATGTAGGATTTGGAATCAGGAATTTGGAATATGGAATCTAGTCTAGGATGTGGAATCTAAGAGATGGAAACTGATATAAGCACCGGAAAAAATTCTTCTTTTGAGCGTTTTTTCTCTACAATATGGTATCAAAATTCCATCTTCTAAAATTAAGAGGAATTCTTCTTGTTTTAAAAGGAATATACTTAATTTGAGAGGAATTATTGTTTATTAGAAAGCAATATTCTTCATTTGAGAAAAAAATTCTTTATTTGAGAAAAATGTTCTTCATTTGAGAGGGATGTTTTTAATTGAAGAGGTTCCTTTTAAAAATCCACTTAGATTAAAATTACTCCTTTCAAATGAAGAACAACACTATCAAATTCAGAATATTCCTCTCAAATGAAGAAGATTTTTTCTTTAATTAAGTAGCATATTCCTCTTAAAAGAAGTAGAATTCCTCTCAATTTGAGATGATGGGATTTTGATAACATATTATTGTAGAATATTGATAGAAGTCTGAAATATAAAATATTGGATACAAAGTCTAGAATCTAGGTCTAGAATAGAAAATCTACCATATTGAATACTCTCTAAATTTGGATTTAGAGAATCCTGAATTTAGTATATAGAATTAAGAATCAGGAATGATAAATCTGAAATTTTTGTTGTGGAATCTGGTATGTGGAATTTGGAACGCAGAATGTGTAATTTAAAATCTAAAATGGGGAATCCGGAGTCTTGAATGTAGAAACCGGAATATTAAATCTCGAATGTAAAATCTGGGATGCGTAAATAGGATTGTGAAATCTGGAATATGAAATCCGAGATAAATTACGTAATTAACCTCTTAATGAAACTAATATACTCTTGAGAATTAAATTCCTAATAGTAATAATTATAATTTTATTTCTATATCATGTGACCAAACAGAGGATGTGACCATTTTTATTCTTCAAGAATCCACCCTGATCCTGTCTCATTAGGAGTTTTAGTGTATAGATGTAATTGAAAATTAAATTTTAATTTAAACAAAAGTAAAATTCTCTTACCGTTGTGCAATTTTGTGTAATAACATCACAAAGATGAAAATAGGATTCGTTTTGAACTCTATTCATCCAGGTTGCTGATACAATATTCTCAGTTGGAAAATTCACCGCAGCAAGAATAGATTCTCGGCCATCCAGAAGAGGTGGTGCCTCTAATTCAATTAGAGTTGCATTTTCTATTAGTACTTTCTCTAAATCGACATAGTACAATTTCACTGTCGGATTCGTTGTTCCACTCTGAAACAGAAACATGTTTTAATTAAAACTTCCGTATTAATTTGATGGTTATTTGCGGTTTCTAAAAGCTAAATTAATTCTATAAATTGTGTTATGCACGTTTATATATATTTTTTTAATATAAGAAAATTAAAGATATTTTTTTCATAAATAAACTCTCTCTTTTCAAGAAGTAATACTTTTTCTGTTGGTTTTTGAAAATGTTCATTTTTAAAAAAAGTTTCTCTTTATGAAAAATTCACCTGTACGAACAGATTTATATATATATTTGTAATCCTTTGGAAAAACTCACTCTTTGATTAAATTTATGAAAAATTATCTCAATAGATTTATTTAATACTCTTCCATATTTCAAAGATTAGGGGAATAAAAGTTGTTTTCAACTTTAAAAAGTAAATTATTTTCAAATATGGGTCTCTGCTCAGAGAACAGGTAGTAAGTAATTGGATTGTTGATATTTTTGAAAGGGAAGAAACTGTTTACACTGAAATATTCAAAGCTGCCTTTGAAGAATTTTCGTTGAAAAAGCTCCTCCTTTTTTGCGCGTACTGATTCTGTTTCACTTTGGGATTTCGTATCTCTCAAGGCAGCATTTTATCCACTTTATTCAAATCGTGCTACATTTTCAGGGAGAAACAATTTACTTCCTTCTTGAGTTTTAAAATTTTATGCCTCGGTTTTTATTAAGTACAACGATATATAGAGACTATATTGATTCAAAAAATATTGCTCAATTTTTTAAAAGCGTGAAAAATTCTCTGACTTATTTTAATTCTATATATATATTGAGATTTTAAAACTCCCTCGGATATTTTTATTGTTTTCATTAAATACATATTGATTTAAAATACTTTTAAGTAGAAATTTTCATTGTCTGTTGGAATGTTTGATTCTGCTGAATAGTTGGGTAGACCTACTTAAACCATATAACGTTATTATTACTATTATTCTAGTCTGTATACCATTATTGACTTTGCCATTGTCGACACTATTGAATTCAAGGGAAATTGCTCAGGGAGTTCAAGTCGCGAATGTTTCTCGCGATTAACTTCTCGGATCGTTAGCTTTTACGACTAAGCATCTACTTTCCAGGAAATGTTCTCTGAGGGTTCCTTCCATTTTTTACTCTACTCTTTTATACATAATAATGCCTCTCTCTACAAATTATGAACCTGTGGTTGTTTAATAACACGTCAAAGTAGAAAATAACCTCTTTGTCTCCCTTCATTTTTACACTTTTCTTATTTCTATTCTTTTTGCTTATATTTTTTCATTTTTAAAAACTAACTAAATTTGTGACCAGTGACCTTAAAAAATCCCAAGTAACGATTTTAAGAGAATTCTGATGATTTTTAAAAAATCGTATGTTGTATCCGCCATTTTAAATTAAAAACAACTAATATTGGATTCTTAATCAGCGACTCCAAAAATCCGAAGTTTCAATTTTTTTGAAAACTCTGTCAATTTTCAAAAATCCCTTCGCTATTTTGAATTTTAAAATATCGAATTCGTAATCAATGATCTCAAAAACTCGAAGTAGTTTCAAGCGAATTTAGTTAATTGGAAAAAATTTATTCACCGCGTTGGATCTATTATTTTGAATTTTAAAAAACTAATATTTTTGATATTTTCTTAAACGACTTTATTTTCCTTAATATTTTTTCATTTTTTCATAATCTTTAAATTCATTTAGATCATTGAATATTTTTCCTTTTGTTTTTTGAGTTGGTTTTCAACATTTTTAAATATTTTTAAACATTTTTAAAAACATTTTCAGGCTTTTATAGTTTTCCATTTATTGATCAATTATATTGTGCTAATTCCTTACTTAATTGAAAAATTTATTAGTTTTTTATTTTTTCGTTACCGGATTTTTTCAAAATTTCTTAATTTTTATCATTTTTAAAAACATGTTCTTCTTTTAAATTTTCTCTTTTTATTTTAATTCTTAAAATTTTTCTTTTTGAATTTTATTGTTCCTCTCTTTTTTTTTACTAGAAGAAGAGGAGATTTTCATTCTTGCCTTAATTAATTAATTTATTTTAGATCTGCTTATCCCTTTGTAGATTTTCTTCAATTTTTAATAATTTTTCTGTTTTAACGAAATTTTATTCTCCTACAAAAATTGTCTACCGTTCTTTGAATCAGAAAAATAAATTTTAACTGGCACAATTTTTTAAGAGAATTCTGCTAATTTTTCAAAAATTCGTCCGCCATTTTGAATTAAAAACAACTAATATTGGATTCTAATTCAGCGAACCCAAAAATTCGAAACTTTAAGTTTCAAGAAAACTTTGTCAATTTTCAAAAATCCCTTCACTGTTTTGGATTTTAAAAAAACGAATTCGTAATTACCGACCTCAAAAACTAGAAGTAACAAGTTTTAAGCTAATATAGTTAATTTGAAAAAATTCGTTCACCGAATTGGATCCGCCAATCTGAATTTTAAAAAACTAATATTTTTAATATTAGTTTTCTTAAATGACTTTATTTTTCTGCATATTTTTTTAATTATTTCATAATCTTTAAATTCTTTTAGATCATTGAATATGTTTCCTTTTGTTTTTTGAGGTACTTTTCAACATTTTTAAATATTTTTTACCTTCTTTAAAAACATTTTCAGCAAGGCTGTTATTGATTTAAGTAAAAAAAAAATTACTATACTACAGACGTCTAATACTGCATATATAAAAAATCGCAAATATTAAAAAAACCCAGAAATTTGTGGATAAATATCATAAAAATTTTAATTTTAATATTTTATTCCTTATAAAATTTCAAAAATTGTGCTAATACTGATGAACAAAATACCTGCGATATAAAAATTTTTGGTGTGAAGATATAGCCCAAAATAGTATTAAATTTAAATATATCTTTAAGTCATTATAATTTAAATAAATTCCAAACGTCAATTAACTCATATTCCAATTTGTTCAAACTTTTAAATTTCAATTAATTCAAATTTAAATGTATATTAATTATTATCTAATGTAAAATAATTAAACAATATTAATTATTTTCCAAATTCACAATAATTTTGTTATTATAACATTGACTAAATTTTTTATTTCGTTGACTTTCATAATTATGTATTTCCATATTTTTAAAAATAAATACGCTCATTTTTTTGTAAATTTATTCAGTTTGTTTTCACATCTTGCCTATTTTTTTGCGAGATTTTTTGCAAACTTACTTATTCTTTCATAAAATTATCAGATTTTCTTTATTTTTCTAAATTTATTGTTGGACTTGTTTTAAGTGTAATATTATAAAAATATTTTTGGTTTAATTTGATTAAACTATTTTATTCTTAAGAGATTTTTTAATTTCTTTTGTGGCCTTTTTATTGATCTTTATATACATATTCTTTTATTTTTATTAATTCTAATTTTTTAGTAGATTCTAAGAAAATTTTATTATTTTTTGTACTTTTTACTTTTTTTTACAGTTTTTGTTAGATTAAGGAGAAAAACATTACTCCAATTTATTTAGTTTGATGAATTTATCATTATTATCACTATCATTATTATTATTATAATATTACTCTGTTTTCTTCCTATTTATTGAATTTTTTTGATGTTTCACTATATTTTTTTAGTACATCCTTGCGTTTTAATGAATTTTTTAACTTTCGGCATAATTTTCCCATTTCTTAGAAACATTTTTCCTACATTTAAATTTTTTAGTTTTTATCTTGTATAATTACGAATTTTTGAAAATATTTGTTGGATGCTTTTATCATTTTTTAAATTTCCCAATTTTCTACTTTTTTGCAGACTTTTATTCCTGTAAATTGCAGCTTGAACTAAATATTCTCATATTAACACAGTTCTTTCATTTCATAGAATTTTTTTTCTTTTACAATTTTTTAAGATTTTCCAAAATTTTATTAATTTTTTTTTCAATTTGTGAAATAAGTCTCTAATTTTCTAATTTTACAATTTTATTCTCTTTAGTAATATATTGTGTTGTTTTTTAATTTTTTTTTCATTTCTTTAATAATGTCCATACCCTATTTTTTATTTATAAGAAATTTCTCATTTTTTTAATTGACTGTCTTCTTATCTTTTTACTTTCTTATTTTCTTTTTTTATAATTTATTATTTTTTCGTTGCTTTTACCTAATTTTCTTAATTTTGCGATGACATGAATTTGAAGATATTTTGTGTTTGAAATTTTCTCATTTATTCGACATAATTTATCTGATTTTGATTTAATGTATTATTATTAATTATTTCTTATTAAATGTTCTTAGTTTGAAAAATGAAATTGTAGTTACTTACAAATAAATATTTGGAAATTTTATATACTGATTGTATTTAAAAAAAATCCGATTTTTTTATTTTTTTAAAAAATTATGATTTTTATCAGCCCTGATTTTCAGGCTTTTCCAGTTTTTCCATTCATTGATCAATTTTTTTCTGCTAATTCCTTACATAATTAAAAAATCTATTAGTTCTTTATTTTATTTTATACATATATTTTAAAAAATCCTGACAGTTAAAATTTATTTTTCTGAATCAAAGAACGGTGGACAATTTTTGTTTGAGAACAAAATTTCTCAGTAGTCTGTCCGTTACTATATTTTTCATAATTTCTTAATTTTCATCATTTTTAAAGGAGGAGGAGGGGTAATTTTGATTCGTGCTTTAATTATTTAATTTATTTTAGATCCACTTATCATTTTGTAGATTTTTTTCAATTTTTTATCTTTTTTCTGTTTTGTCGAAATTTTATTCTCCTACAAAAATTATCCACCGTTCTTTGATTTAGAAAAATAAATTTTAACTGTCAGGATTTTTTAAAAAATGTTTTACAATTTCAATATTTTTTGTTGTTTGCAAGTTACTTTTGTATTTGTCTCAATTTCCGTATTTTTAAAAGTAATTTCCATTTTTTGAAAATAAATTAAAAAACTTATTTTTATTTTGCAGTTTTACTTTTATTTATAAAATTTTGTTTTATTCTTATGTTACCTACTTTTACTTTTCATATTTTCAGTATTATCTTTTTTCCATTCTTCTTATTTTTCGATCATAATAGTTTTATTTGTAAACAAAATTATTGTGAGTATTTATTATAAACAAGTTTGTTTTTATTTAGATGGTATTTGCTAATTTTTTTTTATAATGCTCTTTTAAAAAGAGCTTTTATAATAAGATTCTCAAAATAAATGCAAAATTTTCGTCCGTTTAAACCCTAATGGTTTAAATTTTTCTTTTGTTTAAATGTATTTTCATCTTTAGTTTATATAAATTTTCTCTTTGCGCTTGATTCAGAGTTGGTGTGTTGAAATATCCGTTAACTTGATTGAGTGTTCATTTTAGTTTAGAATCCAATTACTCGCTAATTCCAAAGTGGAATCAAAAGCATGTAATCATCATTTGGTCCAATTCTCAAAGCATCCTTGTACATAAACTGTCAAGGAGTTTAAACAATCTTGCCAAGTGTAGGGTGTAGATTAAATAGCAAAGACATTCCTCCAACTGTGTAATTCCAGAATGAGTGACGTACGGATATTGCGGTACGTTTTCCGTGTTACGGGACAAATTCCTAAGAAATTCCACACAAGACTGAACAACATTGGAACAAGGAAGTCTCTCGGTGCTATTATAAGGAATCTATAAATATTATATTTAAGAGCATACTTGTTTAGATTCTCAATCTCTCTTCAAATACGGAATTTGTTTTCAAATTCAAAACAAAATAAACTTAATTAACATACTTTTTTCTTTCTTTTAGGATTATCTTGTTATATTAAAGTTTTAATGGAAAATACTATATCGTCTATAAAAGAACGGGAAAAGGTAAATAAATTCTGTTCAGTAATTTCGTGAACTTTGTATTGAAAGTAAATATTTGCATAGGGAAGATATAATACGGGAATTAATAGGTTTCCTGCATGCGCTGAATATGATATTGTTTATTAAATTCAGCTTTTCTCTTTACGGAGTTTATATTCCGATTGGATAAAGTATCTGTAATATAGAGTTCCTTTTGCAAATTTTGTATTTCAGTAAAACGAGTCTCATTTATAAACTGACCCGATCCAAACTTCTTTAGAACCTTAAGAATAAAACTGACAAGAGAAAACTCGTAAAATATACTGTTTATAATTTGTTTTAAAATCTTCAAGTTTTGAAATATGTTTAAAAGTTTTTAAAATTAATATTACGCGAAAATATATACAAGAAAATCAGTTTTACTGAGTCAAAAGTAACGAGTTTTAAACTGTTCTGGACAGGTTTAAACAGGTTGCTAATTGCTTTCAACTTGTTTAACTAAGTATACGTTCATTTCATTAATACTTGACTTCCATGTAAAGAAAATAATTTGCTTCCTCATAGAGGAAATAATAGATTTAAATTATAAAAAGAAATAAAAGCAGATCATGATTCTAACTCATATGTTTTGCGATATATAGAGATAAACGTAATGTTAACACACACACAAACACATACGAAAGAACATTTTTTAAAAACATAATTTTCGACATTCTGTGGTCGAAATATGTCGAGATATGTAATAAATCGCAATTGTTAATAATTTGGGGGTAAAACAATACTTTCTCTATAAAGAAGCAATATTTTGGACTCATTTTAGATTAGTTTGAAACTAGATTAAAATTGACAGAAACTGATTGTAAATCGGATTTTAAGACTGTCAAAAGCCAGTCGAAAATTTTTTCAAACTGCTTTGAAACCGTTCAAGACTCATTTAAAATTTTAAAAAATTCAAAACTGTTTTAAGGTCGTTCGCAGTGGCGGCGACTTGTATATGGTACGTCTGCAAATTCCATTTAGAGCAAAAAAAGTCGCCCTATGAAATTCCATATGGCAAAATTATACCGACAAAACATAAATTTCTTAATAAGAATCTGGTTAAATGAATTTACAATTTGAAGAAAAAGATTAAAATTTAAAAAACAAAAATCATATTTTGCAAAAATAATTAAAAAATAACGAAAGAAATTGAAAATTAATTAATAAATAATGAAACTAATTTGATATTAAAGGAAATAATTAAAAATGAGAAATTTTTATTTGAAAAAATTAAAGAAAATAATTGAAAATTGCAGAAATTGATTTTAAAATTAAGGGGAAAAATTAAAAAATAATAAAAGTAATTAGAAATTGAAGAAAGTATTTGAAAAATAATAAAAAACTGCTGCTAAGTTGTATCTCAAGTATTTATTTGGTATGAGGTATTTTTGGTATACTACAAACATCACTAGGTTTTAATTAATAGCTCGCAAAAAATATTAAAGAGACCAATTGATGCTTTTTTGAATTGTCTACAAAACGAGTAAAAATTATTCTGTATAAAATTTATATAAAACGCAAAAAAACATCAAAAAATTAATTTTTATAAAAATTTTCAATTTTTGAAACCTTGATAACTTGGAACAGGATTACAGTAGGAGGTTCTGAAATAGCTTATTCGATGTGTTTTTGAATTACCTACATAATAATGAAAATATTTTGAAGCTTGTAATAGAGCATAAGAATAAAATTATTAAAAAACAAGTTTTGCAAAATTTTCGATTTTTGTTTAACTCATTTCTTCTTCTTCTTCTTTATATTTCTTCGTCTTTCTTCTTTTCACCTTAATAATTTTTACTATAATTTGGCTCAAGATAATCATATTAATATTTTTATTTAATTAATTGTTAAATTTCGAATTTTAACAATAACAAAAGAAATATCAATTTATTAAAACAGTTTACTGAAAATAGCAAAAACATTTATATAAATTAACTGTACATTTTCTTATTATAACTTTATTTCTAAATTCAGTGGTTCGCCACGCTAGATTTTTTTCCGTGTAATTATTTAAAAAATGATTGAGTAAAAAAAAAAGACTGAGTTGTTTCTTTGAATAGACAAGTTTTATGTTTCCTATTGATCGTCTTTTAGGCGAATCTGATAAAAAATAGAGAAACTAGACACTTGGAGGCCCTCGGGGTAGGAATTTAGGATTTAAAGGTTCGTAAGGTTCGTAAGGTGGATAGTAAAGAAGTGAAACCACCTTCTGCTTGTCAGGAGAGAAGGTAAGCCCCCAAGAGATAGCTATCTTTCACCACAGGGATTCGCCCTTAAAATCACTTTAAGGTGCAGTTCACTCTTCCTTTTTATAGGCACGAATGGATATTTCTTCTCCTGGTGCGAAGATCTGCCTCTGTAGACTTATTCCCGCTCATTCGACCTGAAAATCCGTTCATTGCGTGAACGCCGTAGAATTCTATTATCTAGCCAGGATAGCGTGCTACTGAAATTGGCTATCGAATTGCTTGCCAAGACGAGGTCGTAAAGCATCGAAATTGTCAACTATGTCCCGATTCAGATCGATTGGACATCTTGTTAAGGATTTCAATGTATTTTCAATACAAAACCAGAACAATGCGTTCATTGTGCCATTTTTGATTGGATTCTTGCCTTTAATTGAAATTCTCCTCGCTTTTTGTCAATTTAAACATTAACTCTAATTACAGAAATCAGTTTCACAAAGAGAATGACAGAGAGACACACGTTCTCTTCAAGAAATTAGCTTCAGGTTAAAAACTTTTCATTTAAGAAAGTAGTTTTTTATTTTATTTTATGGAATTGGAGTTTCCTTCTCGTTTCTCATTTTTGATTTACTCTCTTCAATTAAACTGTGTTTTACGAGACTTGCCAGTTTCTTTTGTGTTCATTAGGTAATTTTACGATTTATTATTATGAAATTAAATGAAACGAAAAAGATGATAAAAACCCAAGGAAATCTGATGAAGATAATTGGAAATTTATCATTATTTTGGGTTTCTAAAATCGGGCTCTAGATTTGTGATTAGCGATCTAAAAAAGTTTCGAGGATAAAGTTTTGAGCGAATAAAAATTATCAGTCATTTTGAGTTTTGGAAAACAAACTGAAAATTGTCAGAGTGTTAAAATCAGGGTTGCTACGCTTTCTGAAAATCTGGAAAAGTTAGGGAATTTTATTTAGTATGAAAAAGTTAGGGAAAAAGTAAAGTTAGACTGGAAAATAATTTTCCACCAGAATTTTAAAATTGATCGGGAAATCCGAGAATTACCCATGAAATTACTTATTAAACAGGGAATTTCTTTATACTTGTGAATAAGTTTTAAAATTCATAAGCTATAATTTTCAATTGGTAGAATATCATTAGGAAGAATTTTCTTAGCTAAATTTTCATTTTTCGAATTTGTTTTTTATCGAAATCCAATAAATCAGAATTTTTAGTTAACGTAAGTTTTAGGTCACCGAATTCATCTTTAATACAATTTTTATTTTAAT
This sequence comes from Ganaspis brasiliensis, assembly GCA_037103525.1. Taxonomy (NCBI): domain Eukaryota; kingdom Metazoa; phylum Arthropoda; class Insecta; order Hymenoptera; family Figitidae; genus Ganaspis; species Ganaspis brasiliensis. The sequence continues at coordinate 783,435 of JAZKLR010000435.1, forward strand.
CAATTTCGTTTTAACCTACTTTTTAAACCTACGTTTAAAAGAATTCCAATTTAACCGAATTTTTATGTAATCAAATTATTATTGAATAGAATTTTAAGCCAGTTCGATGTTTTAAAAATTCTATCAAATATCAATTCAGATAAATAAAGAGTTGGTGATATAGATATTCTAGCATATTTAATCATTCTACTGTTTAATCATCTTGCTTAAAATTCTGTTAAAAGAATATTCTGCTAAATTAAAATTTGGTTGAATTGAAATTTTATTAAGTAAAAAGTTTGATTAAACAAAAATTCTGTCACATATATGAACTGTCTGATCTAAAAATTCTGTGAGGTAGAAATTCAGACTTATGTAAATTTGATTAAAAATAAATTCGAAGAATTATAATTCGTCTAGAAGAAAATTTTATCTAATGAAATTCTCAAAAATTAAAATTATAAATAATCAGTGGCGTAACTGAGAGAGCAAGGGCCCTGGGGCAAAAAGGAAAATGGGGCCCTAATTATACATTATTATTTAAATAGATGTTATTCTTTTAAAATGTTAAATCATATTTCACCTTTTAAAAATGTTTTAAAATTTTAAATTTATAGCAATCTAAATTTCTTCAAATTCTAGTTAAGGTGAACTTGCATTAATTAAAAGTTCAATAAATCCACGTTTCAAAAATACTAAATTTGAAGTGATTTACAATTTTCTTCAATTTTTAATAATTCTTTTCTATTATGATTTCATTTGCTTAAAATAAAAAAATTGTACTATTTTTATCAATTTTTCACTATTTTCTACAATTCTTAATTATTTCAATTGTTTTTAAATTGTTTTCCTAAATATTAAACTTAAGTTCCTCAAATTTCAATTATTTTGTTTAGATTTCTCAATCACTTTTTCAATTTTTTTTTATTTTATTTTCTTGACATTAAGTCAATTTAATTATTTATTCCTAAACTTTATATTATTTATCGCAAATTTAAATAAATTTTTTTAATTTACTATTAGTTTTGTCATTTTGCTATTATTATTTTCAATTTTTAATCATTATTTTAATTTTTAAATTAATTTACTAAAGTTTCAAATATATATCTCAATTTTCAATTATTTTATTCAGTTTCCATTATTTTTTTTATTATTTTGCAAAATTATTTTCTCCGTTTTTTAATATTTTCATTATTTTTTAATTAATTTCCTAAATTTTTAGACATTATCTCAAATTCAGATTGTTGTCTTTAATTATAAATTTTTTTAAACGATTTGTAATTATTTTCTTTTGCTTAAAAACAAATTAAGTAATTTTATATTATTTTCTCAGATTTTTAATTCTTTTCTTTCTTTTGGCAAAATTTTAAAAATTTTCAATTATTTATCCGAAATTTCAATTCTTATTCTCATCATATTTGGATAATTTCTGCTATTTTTTAATTAATCTCTTTAAACATATATTCTTTTAATTATTTCTCTCAAATTTTATTGATTGTTTTCAATCTTTCATATTTAATTTATTTGTAATATATTTCCATTATTTTTCTCAATCTTAAATTATTTTCAGCATATTTTAATTATTTTTTTCAATTATGAATTAATTTCATCTTTTTTCAATTATTCTCCTCGATTGTTATTTTTTAAAAATTTTAAGTATTTTTCTAACGTTTCAATTATTTTTTTCTTAATTTCTAATTATTTTTATTTGCTTTCATAATTTCCCAATTTTTTTAAATTAATTATCGTAAATTTCATTTATTTTTACAAAAAATTCTGTAATTTTTTCAATTATTTTACTTAAATGTAATTTATTTTTTACAACTTATCATTGTTTGTATCATATTTTAATTATTTTCTTTAAGTTTCAAATTGTAAAATCATTTTTCAATTATTTTCTATAATCTATATCCAATTTTCAACTTTTTTCATTTGTTTTATAATTTCAAAAATTTTAAGTTATTTATCTGAGATTTTAATTATTTCATTCAATTTTCAATTATTTATATAATTTTTTATATTATTTTCTTTAATTTTCAATTACTTTCGTTCTTTTTCGTAATTTCTAAATAGTTTTTAATTATTTCTGCTTAATTAAAAATTATCCTCTTCAATTTTAAATTATGTTTATCTTGTTTCATTTATTTCCTCTAATTTTTATATATTTTCTTTTTCTCAATGAGCTTCTGAAAGTTTAAAGTATTTTTTTGAATTTTTTTTCAACTTTTCTTTATTTAAAATATGTAAATTATGTTCTCAAACTTTTTTCAATTTTATATTATTTATCTTAATTTTCAATCATTTTTTTTAAAACATTTCTATGATTCTTTAAACTACTTTCCCCAATTTTTAGTTGAATTAATTTTTTTTCAATTAATTTGTAAAATTTGCAATTATTTTGTTTAATTTCAATTGTTTTTTTCAATTTTTTTTTAATTCTAAAATTTTATAAATTTTGTCCTAAAAAGAAAGGTTTATTAGAGGGTTGATAATGAATTTTTTGAACTTATTTATGCGTCCTAGTTTCTTGGCTTTTCTAAAAAACTTGAAAATTTAAAAAAATATGACCGGGAAATACAAAAATGGACTGGAAAATCCGGGAAATATTATAATCATAAAAAGTATCGTCACCCTGATCTTTTACATTTTCTTATTTTGTATTTTTAAAGTTTAAAATATATTTGAAAATTTTCTTAATTTTTTATTATTTACAGTATAGTTATTATTTGATTATTAGAAGGGCAAAAAGGGGAATATTACATTTTACGACTTATTAATTCTGAAAAGGTTGGAATAATTTGTAATTCTAAAAAAATGTTAATAATTTCAAAAGAATGTAAGTCTACTTCCAAGTTAAATTCTTTAACTCTTTTAAAGTTGACATTTTTTTAAACCTGAACCTACAACTGACGTTGATTCCTTTAATTTTGTTTACATTAAAACTCCCTTAAATCGCATTACATTTGCACGTTAGAAACGTCGAAATAATCACTATTTATAATATTTATTTGAACCAAGGAGTATAAATTCTAAATGGGTTTTTAAAGTTTCATGAAAATAAATTGCCAGCTTTCTTCGGGAATTGGCAACATGACGTTAGAGGTAAAATCGTTTTTGAGGAAAACGGATTTTCTTGGAAGGAAAAGGAAAACGAACTTCTATTTGATTTCAAAGTAAAAATTACTTTTACAACTCTACCTCTAGTGGACATCCTTGTGGATTCTTGAAACTAGTTTTAGCGGCAAAATATTACAATTCCACTGTACAATAATATTTTTCATGTACTTAATTTCACGTTTTACGACATTTCTGACATTCTCGACCCCTGGCAGTTGCAAAACCTTTATTTCCGCTCAACAATTTCACTGAGACTGTTTATCGTTCCGAATAACTGGCTAAATGTGCGTGATATTACGTCTAGAATCTTTTTACTCCCTTTTCTTCCGACTATTTTCCTCCTCCTAATTTTAGCCCCGTGTTTGACCTGTCACTTAATAAACGCCAGCTTAATAAGTTACAGGCCAATAAAAGCGTTTTACTTCTCGTGATGCTAAAAATTTCACTTCTAATTATGCAAATTTTTATGTTATTCTACTTTTGTGGATTTCCTTCTTTTTTAATTTTCATTTTATTATTTGTCTGTCTAGATTGTCATTTTACAGCTTTTTAACACAAGATTTCATTTTATTATTTTAAAATTTCCATTTCATCATTCTTCTGGCAAAATTCTCATTTCATCATTTTTATGTCACAAATGTTCATTTCATTGCTTTTTTTATATAAATTTTCATATTAACATTTTTCTTGCAAAACTTTCATTTCATCATGGTTCTGTTCAATTTTCATTGCGTTGTTTTTCCTTAAAAAATTAGATATTTTTTTAGCAACATTTTTCTTTTCATTATTTTTTATTGCCTATAATATTATTATTATTTTATCATTATTTTTTCAACATTTTCATTTCTTCGTTTTTACGTTTGAATTTTCATTTTATAACATTTTTTGCTGAAAATGTTCAGCATTTTTCCAGCGAAATGTTGATTTTATCCTTGTTCTGTAACAATATTCATTTCATCATTTTTTCTAGAAAAATTTATATTTCAATTTTTTTTATAACAAATTTTTATTTCTTCATGATTGTGTCAAAATTTTAATTTTCTTTTTTCTTTAAAAACTTTCAATTAATTAATTATTAGGGAAATGTTATGTACCATGTAACATAATTTATAACAGATTTTGTACCTCACTATAATGATAATAACAATAATAATAATAGAATTATTAGTGAATTTTTCAAGGCCCATTTCAAATAAAATTTGTTATTTCATCATTTTTTATTAAAATTTGCATTTTATCATTTTTCTGTCAAAAATTTCGTTTTTATAATTTTTTTTGTCAATAATAATATACATTTTATAACTTTAGTGTAAAGAATTTTCATTTCAGAATTTTTCAACAAAATTAATAATTTCTCCATTTTGCTATATAAATGTTAATTTCATCATTTTTCCGTCACAATTTTCATTTCTTTCTTTCTTTTACTCTAAAGCGTTTAGGTAATTGCCTTTCTATCAAAATTTTTAATTCGACATTCTTCTAGCGAAATTGTCATTTTATCAATATTAAAAATTTCAATTATTATATAATTAATAATAAATATATTTAATAAAACAAGAATTTATTCAATAATTATGTATTTGATTGTAATTGGTTGATTTTTAATTTTATTTTTATATTTTAATAGTTTTATTATAAATGAAAATATATTAATATTAATAAAAATAAATATTAAGTTTTTTTTTAATTTTGTTTTAAAATAATTTACTATTTTAATATAATATAATAAATAATAATAACAAATATAATATTAATTTCAAATAATGAAATTTTGCATTTCCATTTCATTGTTTCTTTTATATTATCAATATTTTTCTTCAAAAATTTTAATTTTATCATTTTTCTTTTACAATTTTCGTTTCGTCATGTTTCTGTTTAATTTTCATTAAAAACTGTCATTCATTTTCAAGCAACATTTTTATTTTTTTTTTATTGCATAATATTATTATTATTATTATTTTATCGTTATTTTGTCTAATTTTTCATTTCTTCGTTTTTACGTTTAAATTTTCATTTTATAAGTTTTCTGACAAAAATGTTTAGCATTTTCCCAGCGACATGTTGATTTTGCTCTCTTTCTGTAACAATATTCATTTCAACGTTTTCCAAGAAAAATTTATATTTCAATTTTGTTATGCCAAATTTTTATTTCTTTAAGATTAAGTCAAAATTTTAATTTCGTCTCTTCCTTAAAAACCTTTAAATCATTAAATTATTAGGAAAACATTCATTTCGGCATTTATCTAGTAAAATTATCATTTCCATATTTTTATATAAAATTTTATATATCATAATTTTTTATGATAAAAAAACCTTTTTCCTTAAAAACCTTTAATTCATTAAATTATAAGGAAAACATTCATTTCGGCATTTATCTAGTAAAATTATCATTTCCTTATTTTTATATAAAATTTTATATACCATAATTTTTTATTAAAATCTCCATTTTATCATTTTTCTGTCAAAAATTTGCAGTTCATAATTTTTATCTCAATTTAATTATATACATTTCATAACTTTTGTTTAAAAAATGTACATTTCAAAATTTTTCAATAAAAATTAATAACTTCTCCATTTTTCTATATGAATGTTGATTTCATAATTTTTCCGTAATAATTTTATTTACTTTTTTTTTAAAGCGTTTAAGTAATTGACTTTTTAGAAAAAATTTTATTCAATTGTTTCTTTTACATAAATTTTCATATCTACATTTTTCTTGCAAAACTTTCATTTCATCATGTTTCTTCTACAATTTTCATTTCATCATGCTTCTGTACAATGTTCATAGCATTACTTTTCCTTAAAAACTGTTATTCTTTTTCAAGCAATATTTTTTTTTATTGCATAATATTATTATTATTTTATCATTATTTTGTCTAAATTTTCATTTCATCGTTTTTACGTTTAAATTTTCATTTTATAACTTTTCTGCCAAAAATGTTTATCATTTTCCCAGTGACATATTGATTTTACTCTCTTTCTGTAACTATATTCATTTCATCATTTTTCTAGATAAATTTATATTTAAATTTTTTTATGCCAAATTTTTATTTCTTCAAGATTGATTCAAAAGTTAAATTTCGTTTCTTTTTTAAAAATCTTTAATTTATTAATTATTAGTGCACTTTTCATTTCGGCATTTATCTAGTAAAATTAGTATTATTATATAAAATTTTGTATTTCACCATTTTTCATCAAAATCTTCATTTTGTCATTTTTCTGACAACAATTTGCATTCGATAATTTTTTTTTGACAGATTTAATATACACTTTATAACTTTTGCGTTAAAAAAATGTTCATTTCAGTATTTTCCAATTAAAATGAATAATTTCTCCATTTTTCTACATAAATGTTATATTCCCTTCCTAATTTTCATTTCTTTCTTTTTCTTCAAAAACGTTTAGTTAATCGATTTTCTAGTAAAATTTAAATTCATCATTTATCCAGCAAAATTATCATTTCATTATTTTCCCGTAAAAATGTTGATGTTACTACAAAAATTTTCATTTCATTCAAATTCTTATACACAAATTTTTCTCTCTCATACAAATTTTCATTTCATCATTCTTCCAGCAAAATATTCATTGAATCATTTTCTCATCAAAATATTCGTTTCAGCATCTTTCCATCAAATAATTCTCACTGCAATAATTTTCCAACAAATTGTCATTTAGAAAAGGGATTATTTCTGGTAATTTGTATGTGGGAACTTTTCAAACAAGGTTTCTCGTTTTCTTTTAACTGTTTGTTATATCCATGGCTTAGACCCGCGAATTGACTTTTAAATTACACAAGTTCGAAGGCAGATAATTTTTGTCGCTCGACAAACTTTTGATGAAAGACGATGAAACGAAGCTGGGGGGATGGTAACTTGGTGAAAAATTTACATAGAAGTTGCAGCACTTATCTTGACTTTGGAATTTCTCAACGAACTAGCTTTTCATTTTCTCGACAAGGACGACATTAATAAAGGCTCTTTAAAACCGACTTTGATGATATGAGGAAAAATCTTTATAAAACGTGTTCCTTATGCCCTCCCCTATTTCTCGTCTCTTCCTCGAATTTCTCAACTCTCTCGTGCCTTTTAAATCTTTCGTGAAACTAGCCAAAGCAAAGGAAACGTTTCTTTGCACAGAGGAGAGACTTCCTCCTTACTGAGGTGCGCCAACGTTAAAAATTTCAGCGAGCAACAAATCGCAAATTCCTCTCGTGTTTCTGCGTCGCAAACGAGGAAAACTTAGAGATAAAAGGAGAAAACGATTACGATCTTGGAATACCTGACGTTTACCTGGTGCTTAAAAAAAATATATTTCTTTCCTCTGTCAGACTTTCGCTTTATCAAAGAGACAATTTTACTCGAATTTTAAAGATTTTGTTGCAGTAAATGAAATTGTGAATATTTTCGGTACTTCAATCTCTGCAGGGAAAGAAATTTTGTGGCATAATTTAATATTTTGAAATTTACTTTTATTATAGTTAGTTACGCTTTAGGAAAATTAAGGATGCTATGAATTATTGTTATCATTTCAGTGGCGTTACTATTAAATAATTAAAATTGTTCAAATTAATTGAAAAAAAAAAATGAAATTAATTAAAAATTGGGGAAAGTGATACGAAATAATTATAGATATGTTTTACAAATAAAGAAAATAACTTAAATTTGGAAAAATTATTTAAAAATCTTACATATAAATTGAAAAAAATTGAATAATGAAAAATTAGGGAAAATAATTGAAAATTGAGATAAATAATATAAAATTGAAAAAAATAATTAAAATTAAAAAAAAATAATTGAAAAAATTACATAGTATATTTTAAATAAAGTAAAGTTAAAGAAAATTTCAGAAAAATACTTAAGGTATTTCTCCGATGGGCAGTCCCTGTCAAAAGTTAGTATTTCAGTTAATTGCAATTATTAATTAAAATAATTTATTTCTTGACTTATTATTAACTGTTAATATTTAATCGGCCATCGGCCAATATTTTTTTAATGAAAATGTTTCAAAAATGAACAAATGTTGTTAAATTTTTAACATTTTTCAAAGTTTCCTTTTTTACAAGACTATCTTTTCTTCTCATTTTTGGAAAAATGATTCAATTTAAATAAATAATAGCTTATTTTCTTTAGAAAAACAAACTCTACAACTTCACCTTGTCAGATTTTTGAAAAAGTGGATCGTTTTTTAAATAAAGCAGTTTGTTTATAAATATTTAGAAATATGTTTTTAAATAAATTACTATAATTAAAAAATGGTCCACTTTTTCAAAAATCTAACGAGGTTTCGTTGTAGAGTTTCTTTTTCTGAAGAAAATAAGCTATTATTTACTTTAATTGAACCATTTTTAAAAAAATGGTAAGAAAAGATAGACTTGTAAAAAAGGTATATTTGAAAAACGTTAAAAGTTTAACAACATTTGTTCATTTTTAAAACATTTTCATTAAAAAACTATTGGCCGATGACCGATTAACTATTAACAGTAAATAATAAGTTAAGAAATAAATTATTTTAATTAATAATTGCTATTAACTGAAATACTAACTTTTGACAGGGACTGCCTATCGGAGAAATAGCTTAAAACTTTCAGAAACTCATTGAAAAAAAGAAAATATATAAAAATTAGAGAAAATAAATGAAACACGATAAACATAATTTAAAATTAAAGAGGATAATTTTTAATTAAACAGAAATAATTGAAAACTTTTTAGAAATTACGAAAAAGAACGAAAGTAATTGAAAATTGAAGAAAATAATATAAAAAATCATAGAAATAATAGAAATTTGAATGAAATAATTGAAATTCAAGATAAACAGTTTAAAATTTTGGAAAATAATTGAAAAATTATTTTACAATTTGAAACTTGAAGAAAATAATTGAAATAAGATACAATCAATGATAAGTTGTTAAAAAATAAATCACATTTGAGTGAAATCATGGAAAAAATAACAGAATTTGGTTTTAAATAAAAAAAAAAAATTAGAATTGAAATTTGACAAAAATACATGAAGATCTTAGAAATCAATTGAAAAAAATGAGAAAAGCTAAAAATTGGGGAAAAAAGAATTGAAGTTAAAAATAATTGAAATTTATTATAATTAATAAAAACATTTGAAAATTATAAAAATAAATGAAAGTAATTAAAGATTGAAGAAAATAATTGAAAATTTAAAATATTACTTCAAAATTTTAGAAAATAAGAATAAAACTTAACAATCGGAGAAAATAATTGAAAAATTATAAAATTAATTAAAAATTGAAAAAAATAGTTGAAATATGCTGAAAATAATTTAAAAATGAGAAAAATAATTGAAATATGATGAAAATAATTGAAATATGAAACATTGAAAACAGTAAATAAAATTTGAGAGAAATAATTGAAAAAATTATAGAATATATGTTTAAAAAAAGAAAATAATTACAAAATTATTTTAAAATTTTAATTAAACAGAATATGTAATTAAAAATCGTAGATACTTAAAACTTTCTGAAGTTCAATGAAAAAAAAAGATAATAATTAAATACTTTTTAGAAATTACCAAAAAGAAAGAAAGTAATTGGAAATTGAAGAAAATAATATAAAAAATCATATAAATAATTTAAGATTGAATAAATATTTGAAATCACACATAAATATATACCCGTATATACTGAAATAAATTTCAACTATAAATTTTGGAAAATAATTGAAAAATGATTTTACAATTTGAAACTCGAAAAAAATAATAATTTAAATATGATACAAATAATGATAAGTTGTAAAAAATAAATCGCATTTGAGTGAAATAATTGAAAAAAATACATTATTTTGTTTTGAATAAAAAAAAATTGAGTTTCAAAAAAATACATGAAGATCTTAGAAATCAATTGAAAAAAATTAGAATAACTAAAAATTAAAGAAAAGAATTAAGGAAAGCTAAAAATAAATGAAATTTACGATAATTAATAAAATTTGGAAATTATGAAAACAAATGAAAGTAATTAAAAATTGAAGAAAATAATTGGAAATTTAGAATATTACTTCAAAATTTTAATTAAAGAGAATATGTAATTAAAAATCGTAGAAATAATCGAAAGTTGATGAAAAGAAGAATTATTTAAATTTCAGATAAATAATTGAAATTTTTGAAAATTATGCTAAAAGAAAACAAATAATTCAAAATCGCAAAAAATAATATAAAATTACAGAATTTGATTTTAAGCGACAGAAAATAATTGAAAAATCGTTTAAAAAATTGAAAATTTAAAGACAATAAATTTAAAGAGATAAAAACTGAAAATTTAGGAAATTAATTGAAAAATAATGAATATATTAAAAGACGAAGAAAATTATTGCAAAAAAATAAATAGAAATGAAAATTGAACAAAATAATTGAAAATTGAGATATATATTTGAAAGTTTAGTAAATTAATTCAGAAATTATGATAATGATTAAAAATTGAAAATAATAATTGCAAAATGACAAAAATAATGGTAAATTAAAAAAATTAATTTAAATTTGCAATGAATATTATAAATTTTAGGAATAAATAATCAAATTTATTTAATCATAAGGCAAAAATATTTAAAATTAAAAAAGTGATTGAGAAATTTAAACAAAATAATTGAAATTTGAGGAAGGTAAATTTAAGATTTAGGGAAACAGTTTAAAATCAATTAAAATAATTAAGAATTGTAGAAAATAGTAGAGAAATGATAAAAATAGTACTAAGTTGTATTTTAAGTATGTAATTAAAATCATAAAAGAAAAGAATTATGAAAAATTGAAGAAATTTTTAAATCACTTCAAATTTAGTATTTTTGAAACGGGGAAATTTGAACTTTTAATCAATGCAAGTTTACATTGACTGAAATTTGAAGAAATTAACGTTGCTATAAATTTAAAATTTAAGAACATTTTGATAAGGTGAAATATGATTTAAAAATTTTAAAAGAAAACATCTAGTGACAAATTTCAGGTGTGGACAGAATGAATGAATAAATAAATTAATTAAACTTGTAAATTATTATTTATAATTGGGGCCCCATTTTTCTTTTTGACCTAGGGCCCGTGCTCTCCCTGTTACGCCACTGTATCATTGTTAAGAACGTCTGAAATTAAAATAGTATTGTTTTATTTTTCAACAAAACAAAAATTAATATAGAAATTAGAAAAGTTGGAATTTTAGTGTGAAAACATTAAATGATAAATAATTAGTTTTAATAATTTTTAAAACTCTTACATGAAATACATTTTTAGAAGCTTTTAATAAAATTATATGAATTTTTAATACGTACAGTACACTGAGAGACAGCTTGTATGATTAAATAATATGACTATATCAAAGTTTAGTATAAAACCGTTTGAATTTAGGGATAACGTGAAAAACTATAAATACTAGGTATATTTGTATCAATATTTGAAATAGGAACATTGGAATTTGATATAATGCATGCGAAAGACCATAACACTATATCAATCTTTCGCACGCATTATATCAAATTCCAATGTTCCTATTTCAAATATTGATACAAATATACCTAGTATTATTCATCGCTTGTCTTCCTCGATAATTACACTATGTAGTATACGTATATTTACACCCAATGGTACAAGTTCAAAGTACTGCCGGATCGCCGGCAGGTAGAATTTTTGAAATTTCCTTTTTCCCCCACTCTCGGATCTCACGGACTCTCTGCCATTTTCCTCACTTCGTTATTTGTACCCGAAGAGACAAGTTCAACAAATCATCAGGAAAAACCTTTATTGAAAAATGAAGCACAAACGCTCAAGATCTCAAAATAAAGTAAAAAGCCACAAAAGGGCAAAGTACGATAAACTTTTACGGGACATTCATAAATTAAAAAGTGAGTTATCCGGTAGTTCAAGTGATAGTGATAGTTCGAGTGAATACGAGAGCAGCAACGAGAGCACAAACTCATCACGTAAGTACATAAGTGCAATTAAAAAAGAAAAACCGAAAACCTCGCTAAAGGTTGTAATATTTAAATAGAAAAGGAAAAACCTCGCTATAGGTTTTAATATTTAAAAAAAAAAAAAAAAAAAAAAAAAAACACAAAACGTGAAACCTCGCTATAGGTTTTAATATTCAAATAAAAATGAATAACCTCGCTATAGGTTTTAATGTCCAAATAACAATAATTAATGTTTAATATTCATGAAAAAAAAAAAAAAAAAAAAAAAAAATCAAATTCAAATAAAAATGTAAAACCTCGCTATAGATTTTAATGCTGAAACAGTGAAAAAACCTCGCTATAGGTTCTAAAATTTAAACAAAAACTCAAAAAACCTCGCTATAGGTTTGAATATCAAAATAAAAATGTGAAAACCTCGCTATAGGTTTCAAATTAAATAAAAATTGGAAGATCTCGCTATAGATTTTCAACAAATAAAATTAGAAAATTTTCAATTTTTCAGATGCCAACACGGAACTAATTGATTCACGCTCAAGGTCAACATCAAAGACACCAGATAAGGAAATTATACCTGGCCAAAACAAAGAGAACCTAACTGACCTTCTAGGGTCAAACCCGGACAATAGAGCAAAACAATCAAAGCCTCTTCATGAAGAAATTTGTGTACGATGGAATAGCTACCTGAAAGAAGGTCTCAGCAGAGAACAAAAGAAAGAAATAATTGATAAATATCCGACTTTCGAAAACTGCCAGCTATTAACGCCCCCAAAACTGAATATTGAAGTCCAAGATTGTCTTAATAATAGAGCCCTGAGACATGACCAGTTTATGGAAAGTTTGCAAACACAGATAGCACATACATTATCAGCAATTGGAGTGGAATTAAATAAAATCCTGGATCTCGAAGATAAAGAGCCGGCAAAACAAACATGCAGCACTCTTGCAGACGCAGGACAACTCCTCTGTAACGTACATCAAGCAATCTAAACCAGTCGAAAATATAATATTTTACCTTTCCTTAATTACAATACAAGAAAACTCGTGGAAAACAGCACCAGAGACACTCTTCTACTAGGCTCGAAGTTCGCGGAAGAGGTCAAATCAAAGGATGCAGTAAAAAGAGCAGCTAAAAATCTAAAAATTAACAAATCCCAAAATTATAATAAACCTAGCACCTCGAAAGGATTTAAGGAGCAACAGCCTTTAAACTACCGACGACAGAGCTCGAACTTCAAGAAAAAACCGTACAAACCGAGAGATCAACAGAAACCGAGCTACCCCAGGAAACGCTAGTAGAGGTAAGTCCTCAAGCAGGTCGTCTCCAACATTTCACTAAAAACTGGTCCGATCTTACAAAAAATAAAATTGTCTTAAATTGGACAAAGGGAGTAAAAATACCATTTATTCAAATACCTTATCAATCAAAAAAACCAGAGGTCGCTATACCTCTTTCTCAAGAGGCTAAATATAATAAAGCTATTAAAAAATTAGAAAAGAAAGGAGCAATATTAGAATGCATTCCCAAAAAAGGAGAATTTCTCTCCACATACTTTCTAAACGTTAAACCTAATGGTAAACTCAGATTCATTTTAAATCTCCAAGAATTGAATAAATTTATACAAACCACACACTTTAAACTCGAAGATTACAGAACAGCCACGAAATTAATTACAAAAAACTGTTTTCTGTCGACAATCGATATGAAAGACGCGTATTACCTGCTTCCAATGAATAATAACTATAAAAAATTCTTAAGATTCCAATACAAAAACAAAATATTCGAGTTCCAGTGTCTACCTTTTGGTCTAAATATTGCTCCTTATATTTTCACTAAACTTTTAAAACCGGTTGTACAATATCTCCGAGAGAGATTTTACATTCTCTGCGTTATATACCTTGACGACATATTGATAATAGGGAAAACTAAGGAAGAGTGTACCAGGTCAATAAAAATTGTAATTATGCTCCTAACAGACCTAGGATTTTTAATAAATACAAAAAAAAGTCAACTCACACCTACGAAAAACATTAAATTCCTTGGCTTTAATTACAATACTTCAAATTTAACAATAACATTACCGGACGACAAGAAACATAACATATCTAAAGCGCTTAAAAAATTAAAAGAAAACCCCCTTTGCTCAGTCCGCGACTTCGCTAAAATTATTGGTAAGCTAGTGGCAGCCTGCCCCGCAGTAAAATATGGGTGGGCACACATTAAAAACTTAGAAAGGGCTAAATTCCAAGCGTTACATCAATGCAACGATTACAATAAACAAATTAAAATCCCTCTTTACGTACTAGATGACCTACAGTGGTGGATAAAAAACTTAAAAAATTCCTATCAAAAAATGAAAGAACCGGTAGAATTCGCGGTAGAAATCTTCAGTGACGCTTCTAACACCGGTTGGGGGGCACATGCAAATAACAGCGTAACAAAAGGTTTTTGGTCCATAGAAGAACAGCTCTTACACATAAATGAACTAGAATTACGCGCAACATTTTACGGATTGAAATCCTTAGCAAAGCAGTATAAAAACTGTTCAATCTTGTTACGAATAGACAATCAAACAGCGATTGCCTGCATAAACAAAAGGGGAAGTGTACGCTATAAAAATTTAAATCAAATCACTATGAAAATATGGAGGTGGTGTGAATCAAAAAATATTGAGGTATTTGCTTCATACATTCCTAGTAAGGAAAATTATATTGCAGATCGTCAATCTAGAGCCCACTACATAGAAACAGAATACTCCTTAAACAATTCGGTATTTCAGAAAATTCGTTTTACCCTCGGTTGTCCAACTATTGACCTTTTTGCATCGAGAATTAATAACAAATGTACTAAATACATATCATGGGGACCAGATCCAGATTCAATACACATAGATGCCTTTACAGTCAGCTGGAAAAATGAATTTTTTTACGCGTTTCCGCCTTTCTCTTTAATCGCAAGGGTTATAGATAAAATAATCAGAGAAAAAGCCGAAGGAATCTTAATAGTACCAAAGTGGACCTCTCAACCTTGGTTTCCCCTATTTTCAAAAATATTAATCGCAAAACCACTCTACTTTGGCCCTCAAAAAGACCTTATTCTTTCTCCTCTCAGGAACCCTCACGGCTTGCAGAAGAGTCTTATCCTGGTTGCAGGGAAACTGTCCGGAAAGCTTGGATAAATAGGAAAGTCCCAGAACGAGCAGTCGACCATATGATAAACTCAATATCAAGTGGCACATTGCAACAATATGGCAACGTGTATAAAAAATGGTGGGACTTCTCTAAAAATCGAGGACACAGCCCTGTCATCTACAGTTTCGAAAACACTGTGGAATATTTACTGCAACTGAAAGAACATGGTCTGTCTTACTCCTCTATTAATATTAACAAATCAGCGCTTTCCTTTTTATTTTCCATTAAACAGGAAGAAGAAAAAATATTTAAAAAAATTCTTAAAGGTATCTACAATCAAAATCCCCCTGCACCAAAATACCAAACAACGTGGAACCCCAGCCCCGTACTGGAATATTTAAAAACGTTGTACCCACTAGATTCGCTAAACCTCCAAAAATTAACATTAAAACTAATTATGTTGTTGGCTCTGACCACAGGTCACAGAATCTAAACACTGTCACTTATCCACTTGGAAAACATATTCATTTCCCAGGAAAAAATAGAAATTAAAATACCAGACAAAATTAAAACATCCGGAAGAAATAAACTCCAACCCTTGCTAACCCTGCCCTTTTTCGCTGAATGCCCTCAACTCTGTGTAGCCTCAACACTAAAAACATACATAAAAGCAACAAAAACTTTACGACCAAAAGATGAAAAATACCTCATTCTGACTTATAAAAAACCCTTTCATAGGGCTACAACCCAATCTATTAGCAGATGGCTTAAATCAGTCTTAAAAGAAAGTGGCATAGATACACAAACTTTTACAGGATACTCAACCAGACATGCATCCACATCCTCAGCTCATAGACAGGGCGTCAACATCGAAATCATTAGAAAAACGGCAGGATGGACCGACTCTTCAGAGATCTTTAATAAATTTTATAATAAACCTCTAGCGACGAACCCAGATATATTTGCTAGAGCAGTACTACAGCTATAGTATTATAAACAAACAAAAAAGTTTTTTCTTTTCTCAAAATGTTTTCTATTAAACATCGTTTTGTTCAAATTAAGCATTTACAAAAAAAAAAAAATTATTTTCCACTAAAAGCAAATTATAATTAAGTTATTTCTTAAAAAAAAAAAAAAAAAAAAAAAACATTTTCTTTTTCTTTCCAATCAAGAAAGATTTAACAAAATTGTTAATGTAGTTACAATTGTAACATCAAAATAAATAGTTATCAGATCATAATATGACTTCTTTCAACATCTACATAGTGTAATTATCGAGGAAGACAAGCGATGAATAATTGATAGATTGATCGACTTACCTGTAAGGAAGGTCAATCAAAATTATTCGAGCTTGTCTTCCGAAGATAATTACTTACCCTCCCCCCCCATTCAGTTCTTCACCCGTTATGATCAGATACATCAAACAACGAAGTGAGGAAAATGGCAGAGAGTCCGTGAGATCCGAGAGTGGGGGAAAAAGGAAATTTCAAAAATTCTACCTGCCGGCGATCCGGCAGTACTTTGAACTTGTACCATTGGGTGTAAATATACGTATACTACATAGTGTAATTATCTTCGGAAGACAAGCTCGAATAATTTTGATTGACCTTCCTTACAGGTAAGTCGATCAATCTATCAATTTATAGTTTTTCACGTTATCCCTAAATTCAAACGGTTTTATACTAAACTTTGATATAGTCATATTATTTAATCATACAAGCTGTCTCTCAGTGTACCGTCGGGAATTGTCAGTCCACCTATTTTTTAAGGTTTGAAAAACGTCTTTAAACGTACAAAGTATAAGTATTAAAATTTTTCTGTGTTTATTTCCTTAAAGTAGATAAAATTTTGAGGAAAATCAGGCCTGAGTGAAGTAAGTTAGTTAATTTTTCATTGAAATATGTTAAAAAATGTGGAATTTTTAATGTTTTACAAAAATTAAAATTACTCTTGAAATAATAAAGGTTTTTTAAAGTTCCTATGCTTGTTTTAAAGGGAATTTATGGAGAATAATATTGTTGTTTAAGCATTAATGTGCAATTTTTTTCCTAGCATATGCAAGGCTCGAAAGTTGGACCAAAAAATATAAAAAAATTATTGTTTATATCTTGATATCAAATACCGCTATATAAAATATACCAAGGTCATAATTGTCAATAACTTTCGGAAGGAAGTAATATAATATATATATTGGAATTTTAAAAATTATTTTTATGTCAAAATAGTGTCTTCAAAATTTGATAAATTTTTTGGTCCAACTTCCGAGCCTTGCATATGCTAGGAAAAAAATTGCACATTAATGCTTAAACAACAATGTTATTCTCCAGTAAATTCCCTTTAAAACAAGCATAGGAACTTTAAAAAACCTTTATTATTTCAAGAGTAATTTCAATTTTTGTAAAACATTAAAAATTTAACATTTTTTAACATATTTCAAAGAAAAATTGACTAACTCACTTCACTCAAGCCTTATTTTCCTCAAAATTTTATCTACTTTAAGGAAATAAACACAGAAAAATTTTAATATATGTACTTTGTACGTTTAAAGATGTTTTTCAAACCTTAAAAAATGGGTGGACTGACAATTTCCGACGGTACTGTATCCTCAATTTCCCTAAATTTAAATACTAAGATTTTATGTCACTTTTAACAAATATTATCAGGAAATTTTTTTGCGTGTACAATTTTTTTTACAATTTTTCAACTAGTTTGAGGAATATCTTCGCATTATTTTTGACAGTGACGTGAAATTCATGCTATGCAGGAAAAATGAATTATGGAAATTAAGAATCGATAAAATTTCAAGTACGTTGTATATTGATGAGTCAAATTATCCTAAAATATTGCTTCCTATTATCGAATTTTTTACCATTGTGGATATTCTGCTTGTTTATTCTGAGAATTTGTCAATTCTTGGAATAAATTTAGAGCTGCACTTAAATTACGTAAATGATGGTTGCGATACTCACTTTGGGATAATGAATGGGAATGACAGACGTATATTGGAATGTTATGCTGCCTGGATATCCGTAATATGGGAGGTTCATTATCGGAGTATACGTGTCGTCAAAGTAGCCAAACGCCATTTTCGTGCCGCTTGGTGAGAACCATATTGCCTTGTTGGAGCTGAACACTTCCTCTGAAAAAGAAAATAACAAGAAAAAATTGAAAAATAGAATATAAAATTTAAAAAATGTATTTATTTCAATTTTAAGGTATATTTGTCACTTAAATACAGGCTATCAGAAAAAAAACTGCAGTGTCTTCTAAAGGATTCAAAACTTTTTGGAAACTACGTTTTTGAAAATAGAAAACATCCTTTTTTAGGAAATAAAATTTGTAATGTTAAAAGTTGTTTATTTACATATATTTCTAGTTAATAACTTTTCTCTCACATCGCTTCTTTGTAAATTTTTGAAATTGGTGCGATTTTGATTTATAATTTTCTTCAGAAATAGATTATCCACAAATTCACGAAAACGAGTTTTCAAAGAGGGTATATATTTGAAAAATTATAAATTTCAAAAATGTATAGAACCGAAAGAAGAAAGTTGTAAATATTCTATTATACATATAAAATAAAAGTAAATCAATAAAATGTAGAATCGAGGTTTCTTATTTTGATACTAGGGGTTTTTGAGAGGTGAATCGATTTTATGTAGGGATTCGAAGAAGATACGTAAATCAGCCTTTATTTTAAAATCTAGCGTGGAAAATCCCTCAACTGGTTTCGCCTGAATCGGAAAAGGATACAGGCGTTGTCAACGAGAAACTCTCGGGCCGAGTTGGAACAAAATACAAGACGCTGAAAAGTTTTTGGCACACACTGCGGTTTACTTCCCTTTCATATCCACAAAACAAGAAATAAGACGAATAAAATTATCGAAAATCGTGCTCTTCCTGAATAACCGAATGCTCATGAATTTTTGTTTTGATTCTACTGCAATCGAAACAGAAAAAACATTTTTGGTACTTGGAATCGTTTGAGAAAAACAAATCTTGATAATTAAAGAGATTTGTTTAATTTTGTGAGAATTGTTAATAAAAGGTAGAAATTGTTTACACCGGTGGATTAAAGGAGGCGTAAAATAGGAAGCTAGATTCTAGATTCCACATTTTATATTCTAGATTACAAATCCAAAATCTCACATTTTATATCACAGATTCCATATTTCCGTTTTCAGGGTTGCGGCGTTTTAAAAATTTAAAAATTCCATGACATTTCCAGGTTTTCCAGACCATTTTTCATCAACTTCCATGACCAAATATAAAATAAGTGACAACAATAGAGAAACTTTGCATTGTTGTTAGTCATTTAAAACTATAAATTTTTAAAAATGCCATAAATAATGAAAATTACGAGAATAATTACAAAATTGAAGAAAATATCTGAAAAATGACAAAAATAATAAACAATTAAAAACCAAATTAAAAAAATGGATAGATTAATACACAACCGAACAAAAAAATTAAAAAAATCGAAGAATAATTATACAATTTTAAGACAATAACTAAAAATTAACAAAAATTGTAGGAAATAATAGAAAAATTCCGGAAATCAATTGAAAATTGAAGAAAGTTATTAAGAATTGTAAGAAATAATTGAAAAATGATGAAAATACTTAAAAAATTGAAGAAAGTATTAAAAAAAAAAATTGACATTTAAAAACAAAATTCGACAAATGATTAGATTAATAGACAACTGGAAAAAATAATTGAAAAAATTAAATAAGGAATAAAATTAATATTTAAATTAAATTAAATTATTAAATTAATCTAATTAATATTAGATTAATAGACAACTGGAAAAAATAATTTAAAAAATTAAACAAAAAATTTCAAATATCAAATGGGTTCTTAGTAACCCGTATATATGTATTAAATATTAAATTAATAAATAAATGAACATTAGATTAAGAATTTAAGAAACAAGAAAAATAAAGAAAACTATAGAAATAATTGTTGTAAATAATTACCTACAAATTGAACAACTGGATTGAAAATCGAAAAAACATTGAAAATTGACAAATGAAATGAAATTTAAGGAATATAATTAAAAATTGAAAAAAGTAATTAGAAAAGCTGAGAATTATTGCATATTGAACTAAATAATTCAAATTTACAGACTACTATTTCAATTTGAAAATAATAATTGAGAAATGAAGAAAATAATTAAAACTTGAAGAATTAAATTAAAGATTTAGGAATTATATTAAAATTTTAAGAAAATAATTGACAAATGAAAAAAAAATTAGAAAACTGTCGAAAAAAATCGATAAAAAAATAAAAAAATAATTTTAAAAATTAAAGAATGATAAGAAAATTAAAGAAAAATAATTGTAAATTAAAAAATTTGTAGAAACTAATTGAAAATTGCGGAAAAAAATTAATAATTAAAAGTAATAATTAAAAAATGATCAGAATAAACGAAAAGTTGAAAAAAATATCTGAAAAATGACGAAAATAATAGACAATTGAAAACAAAATTCGAAAAATGACTAGACTAATAGACAAGAAAACAAAAAAATTTAAAAAATTAAAGAATAGTTATAAAATTTTGAGAGAATAATTGAAATAATTATAGGAAATAATTGTAAATTGTGGAAAATAGTTTATAATTAAAAGAAATAATTAAAGAAATGACGAGAATAATAATTGGAGAAAATATTAAAAAATTGAAGATTATAGAATTAAGTTGAAATTGTAAGAAAATAATTGATGATTAAAAGAAAAATTACTAAATGACTAAAATAATTAAATATGATGATAAATACTTGATAATTGAAAAAAAAGTAAAACAAAAAGTTCGTAAAATGGCGAGATTATTGAAATATTTGAAAAAATTAAAGAAAAATTATAAAACTGGAGGATAATATTAAATTGGCAATTAAAAACTGAAGAAAATAATAGAAAAATTTTCAGAAAATAAATGAAAATTGAAGAAATCAATTGAAAATTAAAGAAGATATATAATTAAAGAATTGTATTGAAATTTCAAAAAAATGATTGATAATTGAAAAAGGACGGGAATTATTGAACATTGAATAAAATAATTGAGAATTGAAGAAAATAATTAAAAATGGAGGAAATAAATTGAAAATTAAAGAATTAATTTGAAGTCTGAAGAAAATAATTGATAATTGAAAGAAAAATTACAAAATGAATGTGAAGTCTTAGATAGGGAATGTAGAATCTGGAATCTGGGAGATGGAAGCTGGAATTTGGTCTGGAATAGGATTTTGGGAAATAGAATCTGTAATATAGAATCTGTGATTTAGAATTTGGGATGTGGAATTTTTTATTTGGAATCTGCTCTCTAAATCTGAATTAGTCAAAAATAACTAATTTAAAAGCAAAAACTCTGTCACTAATTCAAATAGTTACTTTTCTACTAATCATTTAGTAAGAAATAACTAATTATTAGTCAAATTCATTTTTAGGTTATGTCACAATAACTAATACTTTAGTTAAATTTTGATTACTAATATAATTTGTCAAATTTCAACTATTTTTTCATTTTTTTTACTTATAATTAATTTTTTTTAACTAATGCAGATTTAGAGAGTGAATTGTAAAATTTGAGAAAAGGAATGTAATATTTTAAGGACGGAAGCTGGAATTTTAGAAAAGCAATCAAGAATGTGGAGTCTTAGATAATGTGGAATCTGGGATACAAAATCTAAATAATTGAATCTGGGATAAGGAATCTGGGACTTTGAGTTGGGGTAAATTTACGTAACTCTAAAAAACCTTTAAAAAAGTATAAACTTACATTTAAATTAGAAATTAAATTCACGAAAAGCCACACCCAAGATATTAAAGCACAAAATAAAAAAACTGTAAATAAATTAAACTCGCCTGTATTTTAAAATGCACAACTTGTAATTTTTAGGTTATTTTGTAACAGAAAATTCGACCTGGTTTGTTTTTCATCAAGAATCAAATCTATTTATGAAGTGAAATACGAAGATTTAATTAACCACGCGAGCATACGTTAAAAACGTTTTAATTAAACTTTCCTGATTTTCCAATACTTACTAGGTGTGCTGAATATTTGAAAAAAGCTTGAGATCTAAATGAGAAAATATTTGTAAAAGTTGCGAGTTTTAGGGGACAGAATTACTCGGAATTTTCTTTTTACACTTTTCTTTCCACAATGCTAAGACGGAAAAAGTTTTATGATTCTGGAATTATAAATATAAAAGTAAAAAATTTGTTACTTTTTTTAAAAGCAGACCCATTTCAAGGAATGTATGTACTAACATGGGTAGTTACAATAAGAAAAGAATACTTGAAAACTGGAAAGTGTGTAGACGGTAGACGAACCAAGTAGTAAAGACTCCTGTTAGGTCAGACGAAAACTGCTTGCTTACTGAGACTTCATGAGACTTTCAACCTCCCAAGAATGCTAGAAACAGTTCCTCCGGGTATCTCGTACTTTAAGAGTTCTTGTTCTACGATTTTTACAGTACACTCAAATTTATCACTGTCTTTTATATATATATAAAACAAATTTGTTGCTAATTTTAGTTGTGTATTTGCTTCACGTAGCAAAACGATATTCTAATTAAATAATAATAATCTCCGTAAACTCCTGAAGTTAGTTAGTATTTATATTTATGGGGTATTCTATTTCTAAACGACCTCCTTCATAAACAATTGACAATTTCGTCGAATTTGAGACAGATTTTTAAATAAATATTTCTTCTACCTACTGTGGCCAAATTACTTTTGTAATTAGCAATTGGTCGAGTCCATACCAAGTGATCACACCAATTTCAGTCATATTGAGTAATATTTACGAAATTGATATTTTGGGTTCCTTTAGGAGTAAAAAAAATAAATTTTTATTATTTTTAAAAAATTCAAAATATTTTCGAAAATATTCAAATTCGAAATTTTATGTACTATTTTTTTTGTGTTATCATAACTTCTGTAATTTTGAAGCAATTGAGATCATTTTTTTTTAAATTACTCGTATTTAAATACTCTTTCAAGAAAAATTATAATAATTAAGAAATTGTTTATAATTAAATTTTTATTAAAAAAATTAAATTATTTATTTAAACAAAATCTAAAGTATATCATCGTTCTTTTTCAAAAAATTCATAAACATAGCCTATAATGTGCTTAAAAATTTAAGCCAAAGAAAAAGATGGTATGTATTATAGTTTTTGAGAAAAAAATTATTAAGTTATGCTAGCGCGGCGCGGACCGGTGTCACCGCTACTCAACGCGTAGTTCCGTAGTAACCGAAATGTATGTATATTTTTACATAATGTAAATATAGTTAGTGTATTATATTTAAATTATAAGCTTCAGAAAGTCACACTGATCTTTTCATAGTACATGGACATCAAACTTTAGAATTAAAAAAATCGGAGAAAATAATTAAAGTAAAAAAAAGTAATTAAAAAATTGGTAATTTATAGAAAAATAATAAAAATAACTAAAAATTGGGAAAATTATTAAAATTTAAGAATAATAATTGAAAATTTGTTAAATCAATTGAAAAATAATTAATATAATTAAAAACTGGTAAAAATAAGTGAAAATAAGTGAATAATTAAAATAATTTAAAATTGAAGAAAGAAAAATAATGGACTGGTAAAATTATCAAAATTCGCGATGTTCAGGGGTGTTAATTTTTTTTCTTATGCAATTTTAGACCTAAAATTATGGGGTAATGTCAAAAATAGAGAAACAAATAATTTGCGGAGTTTGAGAAATTTATTCTAAGAAAAACTTAAATTTTAAAAATTAAACCTCTTTCACAATTTTCATTTTTTCCATCGACAATTTTTTTGTGGGATTTTTAAATGATTTTCTACAATCCATCGTATGGATTTTGAAAGATAAAATTTCGAAAATGACCAAAAAAATATTGTTTTTTAATTTTTATGTAATACCATAATTCTACATCTTAATTGATGTAAGAAAAAAAATGACACCTCTGAGCATCAAAAATTTTGTTGAATTAAAATTTCACCTATCTCTCCCCTTAAAGAATGATAAAAATAGTTTGAAAATAGTTGAAAGAAGCAAGTTTACAACGACCATTAAACAATCAAATTGTTACTCCTCTTGACTTATACGAGTGGGCAAAATCCAGTTTAGAGAAAATTAATGTAGAATTTTGTAATTACGCAGAATATGAAGCTGAAAAACAATTGTTAAGTGAAAGATTTAATCAAGCTATGACCATTAAAGGTACAAAAAAATTTCATTCCTTCGTACCCCTTGAGAATAAAATTGAAACAAAAATTTTTTCAAATTCTGTGCACAGCACAATT
This sequence comes from Ganaspis brasiliensis, assembly GCA_037103525.1. Taxonomy (NCBI): domain Eukaryota; kingdom Metazoa; phylum Arthropoda; class Insecta; order Hymenoptera; family Figitidae; genus Ganaspis; species Ganaspis brasiliensis. The sequence goes on from JAZKLR010000435.1 coordinate 807,868, forward strand.
TGTAAAATAAAAAAATAAACATGACGATTAACTGTATTTATATTATGTAATAATATACATACATTTCGGTTACTACGGAACTACGCGTTGAGTAGCGGTGACACCGGTCTGCGCCGCGCTAGCATAACTTAATAATTTTTTTCTCAAAAACTATAATACATACCATCTTTTTCTTTGGCTTAAATTTTTAAGCACATTATAGGCTATGTTTATGAATTTTTTGAAAAAGATCGATGATATACTTTAGATTTTGTTTAAATAAATAATTTAATTTTTTTAATAAAAATTTAATTATAAACAATTTCTTAATTATTATAATTTTTCTTGAAAGAGTATTTAAATACGAGTAATTTAAAAAAAAATGATCTCAATTGCTTCAAAATTACAGAAGTTATGATAAAACAAAAAAAATAGTACTCAAAATTTTGAATTTGAATATTTTCGAAAATATTTTGAATTTTTTAAAAATAATTAAAATTTATTTTTTTTACTCCTAAAGGAACCCAAAATATCAATTTCGTAAATATTACTCAATATGACTGAAATTGGTGTGATCACTTGGTATGGACTCGACCAATTTTGAAAGAAAAATTCCTAAATTTTACAATAATAAAAAGAATTTTGTTCAAATATATTTAATTTATATACAAAATTCAGTTTGAAAGTTAATCTTTCAAATATCTCAAAACACGTTGTTTCAGATTTATTAAAAATATATCTTAAAGGAAAGCATAAATATTCTAGTTTTTTTTTTGTTAATCAAATAATGGACATTTCAGGGGATTTTGAGAAATTAATTAAAATTTACAGTCATGTCAGAGGTTAAAATATGTATGAATTGAGAAACATTTTTTGAACAGGGTGGCATTTGTTTTTTCTTTAAATTTTGTATTTTATTAAGTTTCAAATTATATATAATTTTATTTATATATAAATATATATATATTATTTATATATCATTTTATTTTTATTTATTATTTAAATATTATTTCTGTTTAATTTTTAATTCTATTAGTCTTCAAATTATTTATATATACATAATTTTAGAGTTAATAAAATATAAAATTTAAAAAAAGACAAATGCCGCTCTGCTTAAAAAGTGTTTCTCAATTCATACATATTTTAACCCCTGAAATAACAGTAAATTTTAATTAATTCCTCAAAATCCCCTGAAATGTCCATTATAAATATGATTTACAAAAATAAAAACTAGAATATTTAAGCTTTCCTTTAAGATATATTTTTAATAAATCTGAAACAACGTGTTTTGAGATATTTGAAAGGTTAACTTTCAAACTACATTTTGCATATAAATTACATTTGTTTGAAGAAAATTCTTTTTATCATTGTAAAATTTAGGAATTTTTCTTTTAAAACTGCTAATTGCAAAAATAATTTGACCTTTGTAAGTAGAAGAAATAATTTTTCAAAAATTGTCTCATATTGGCAAATGTTTCTGAAGGGGATCGGTTAGAAATAGAATGCCCCTTATTTATCTTTTTCTGTCCACGTTTTGAAAACTGAAGTGAAGTTAGTCTAAGTCCCTGTTATTTTACTGACTTTGACTCTCTTTATCAGGAAATATTTTGAAATTTGAATTGAAAGAATAAGATAACATTTTTCTCTAGTGTCGTGTTGTGCTGGTTTTTAATTCTTTATTATCGTAAATTTCAATTATTTTTAGCTTTCTTACAAACTTTTCTCCAATTTTTAGTTTTTCTCATTTTGTAAAATAAATCTCTGAAGTTTTTTTTAAGTATTTTTCACAAATTTCTATTATTTTTTTCAATTTTTAATTAATTTTCTTTGTTTTCGTAATTTCCAAATTTTTTTTATTAATTATCGTAAATTTTAACTATTTTTAACATTCTTAAAGTCTTTTCTCCAATTTTTAGTTATTCTCATTTTATAAAATTATTTTCTAAGATTTTTAAAAATTTTTCTAAAATTTTAATTTTTTCTCCAATTTTTAATTATTATTATTTGTTTTTATAATTACAAAATTTGTTTATTAATTATCGTAAATTTCAATTATTTTTAGCTTATTTCTTCAATTCTTTTCTCCAATTTTTAGTTATTTTCTTTTTTTTAATTGATTTCTAAGATTTTCATATATTTTTTTCAAATTTCAATAATTTTTTTCTATATTTAAAAAAAAATTCTGTAGTTTTTTCAATTATCACACTTGAATGTCATTTATTTTTTACAACTTATCATTGTTTGTATCATATTTTTATTATTTTCGTCAAGTTATAAAATTTAAAAACATTTTTCAATTATTTTACAAAATTTTTTTCCTTCAATTTTCAATTCTTTATTATCGTAAATTTCAATTATTTTTAGCTTTCTTACAAACTTTTCTTCAATTTTTAGTTTTTCTCATTTTGTAAAATAAATCTCTGAAGTTTTTTTAAGTATTTTTCACAAATTTCTATTATTTTCTTCAATTTTTAATTAATTTTCTTTGTTTTCGTAATTTCCAAAATTTTTTATTAATTATCGTAAATTTCAACTGTTTTTAGCATTCTTCAAGTCTTTTCTCCAATTTTTAGTTATTCTCATTTTCTAAAATTATTTTCTAAGATTTTTAAGAATTATTCTAAAATTTTAATTTTTTTCTTCAATTTTTAATTATTTTTATTTGTTTTCATAATTTCAAAATTTGTTTATTAATTATCGTAAATTTTAAATACTTTTAGCTTATTTCTTCAATTCTATTCTCCAATTTTTAGTTATTTTGTTTTTTTAAATTAATTTCTAAGATCTTAATGTACTTTTTTCAAATTTCAATTATTTTTTCTTTATTTAAAAAAAAATCTGTAGTTTTTTCAATTATCACACTTAAATGTCATTTATTTTTTACAACTTATCTTTGTTTGTATCATAGTTTCATTATTTTCGGCAAGTTATAAATATTAAAAACATTTTTCAATTATTTTTCAAAATTTGTTTCCTTCAATTTTCAGTTCTCTACATTTGTTTCATAATTTCAAAAATTGTTAACTATTTATCTAACTTTTCATTCATTTCATTATTTATATTATTTTTTTATATTATTTTCTTCAATTTTCAATTACTTTCATTCTTTTTCTCGTTCTTTTTCATAATTGCCAAAAAGTTTTTACTTATTTCTCTTAAATTAAAACTTGTTCTGTTCAATTTTGAATTATGTTTATCTTTTTTCATTTATTTCCTCTAATTTTTAATTATTTTCTTTTATTTTAATGAACTTTTGAAAGTTTTAACTATTTTACTCAAATTTTGTTTAACTTTCCTTTATTTAAAATATTTTATGTAATTTGTTTAATTATTTTCTCAAATTTTAATTTTTTTTTTTGATTCTAATTTATTTATCTCCATTTTTAACCATGTTTTTAAAATTTTGAATTATTTTCTCTAATTCTTCATTGTTCAATTTTGTTTTAATTTACTTTTAAGATTCTCAAGTATTTTTCTCAAATTTAAATTATTTTCTTAAAGTTTCAAACATTTTTATGATTGTTGAAATTACTTTCCCCAATTTTCAATTGATTTCATTCTAATTTTGAATTATGTTTATCTTTTTTCATTTATTTCCTCTAATTTTTAATTATTTTCTTTTATTTCAATGAACTTTTGAAAGTTTTAACTATTTTACTCAAATTTTGTTTAACTTTCCTTTATTTAAAATATTTTATGTAATTTGTTTAAATATTATCTTAAATTTTAATTATTTTTTTAAATTTTAATTTATTTATCTCCATTTTTAACTATGTTTTTTCAATTTTCAATTATTTTCTCTAATTCTTCATTGTTCAATTTTGTTTTAATTTACTTTTAAGATTCTCAAGTATTTTTCTCAAACTTAAATTATTTTCTTAAAGTTTCAAACATTTTTATGATTGTTGAAATTACTTTCCCCAATTTTCAATTGATTTCATTCTTTTTTTTCAATCAATTTGCAAAATTTGCAATTCGTTTTAATTCTAAAATATTATAAATTTTGTCCTAAATAAATATTTATTCTATTTATATTAATTGGTTTCTAAATATTATATTTCAAATATTTATTTCTTCTTATTAGATAAATATTATTTACCGATTTGTTATATTTATTATTATATTTTATAATTTCTAAAATGTATGAAAAACTAATCGCGCGCGTTTTATTTTGCTAGTTTTACGAATATTTTCCATTAAATAGCCGCCAAAAATTTATGTATTATTCTCTCAATTTGTATCTGACTTGATTTAAATTTATCTCAATTTAAATCCGTCCTAATTTAAATCTATCTCAATTTAAATTCGTTTTAATTTGAATTTGTCTCAATTTAAATTTATCGCAATTTAAATATAAAAATCTCCACGCTTTTAGAAACTTTGAGACTTTTTTAATATTTCGAATTTGTTATACGTCAAATTTCAAATAGACTCATTTAATTTAAAATACCATAATTACTTAAAGTTGGTGGACAGAAAACAAAATTTACAGTTTTTATTATTTTTCGTTTTTCAATACACTAAAAGGAATAAGTCGGTTTAAATGAACGTACAGAGTTTCAGGTACATAAAGTTAAGTATAACGAAATAACTGAGAAATAAAATATTAACTGTATAGCCTTATATTTGATGAAAGAGAATTCATAAAGTAGTTGATTAAATGAATAAATTCCTGGATAAATTGAGCTGAGGTAAAGTTTCACGTCGAACCGTTTTAAAATCCAATTGCTATTTGATATACAATTCTCTTAGAGTTATTGAGTCACATGTAGAGGACAACTACTCAGAAGGGATGGTAAAATTAAATTGCAAAAATGCGATAGAAGCTGAGCGTCTTGACTTCTTGGCGTCCCAGCGGAAGTCAAGAAGGGAGGAGATAGGGTATGTGCAACGTGCACTTTCGGGTAAGGTTGATGCAGAGAATCCAGAGAAAACTCGTGGGAAAATGCTGTCGCGACTCTTACTCCCATTTCAGTCTGGTGGTAATAATACCTTCGACTAAAATGCCACGTGGTATTATGAAACTTGACAAAAGTGAAAAATAAAGATACCCGAATAACAAATTATTATTTTTCATTTATACATACCTCGAAATGTCAAGAACATTTTACAAAAAGATTCCGGTTGGCTAGAAGAGTATTTCTAGTTTAAATTAATTTTCAAACTTTAGCTGTTATATCTAAGTGCTGTACTGTACCTGTTTTGATTATATTAATTCGAGTTGACCTTAAAAAAAAGAGATGCAACTACATTCAAGTTAAAACAATTTTTTTCAGTTTAAATAGGCACAGTGCAGTACTTATATATAACAGCTAGAGTTTAAAAATTAATTTAAACCAATAATACTCTTTTAGCCAACCGGAATCTTTTTGTTAAATGTCCACTGAGAAAAATGGATATTAGTGGATATTAAAATTTAACATCTAGATATTAAAACTTGGTATTTAAATATTCAAACTTAATATCCAGATATTAAAATTAATATTATTTAATATTTAGGATAGTAAGTTTTAATATTCATTTCTTTCAGTGTTCTTCACATTTCAAGGTATGTATAAATGAAAAATAATAATTTGTTATTCGGGTTCAAATTTATAAAAATGGATCTGTTTCTAAAAAATTGTGTTTTTTTTAAAATATATATATATATTTTCCTTTTTTTGTAAACACTATTTAAAAGTTGAAGAAAAACCTAACTTTTTTTGTATTGGCAAAGATTTTCTAAATTCAATAGGTTCAGAGTTATATGTGATTAAAAAAAGGTCTATTTTTAAAAATCTAGAATTTTGAAAATTTATAACTCGAAAATTTGGCCTCTTATAAAAAAATAAAAAAATATGTATCTAATATTTTTTTATAAGGAACAAATAAAAAATAGATTTAATCGATTTTAAAATGTGGACTGTAAATTTGACATGGAATCGACCATAAATTAAAATTCATAAAACGCGGTCAAAATTTACAAAATTGTAATATTAAGGGGATTGATATTTTGAGTGGACTTTCATTTGAACTGGAGTGAAATTTCACTCTACAAGAGTAAAATCTCACTCTTTCAGAGTGCGTTTCTCACTCTGATTGGAGTGAAAACTCACTCCAAGAAATTAAGAGAGTAAGTCGCAAAAATAGTCAACTTTCGGTACATTTTTCTCGAAAACTATTATTCGAATTGCGATTTTTTCTGATTAATTAACTCAAATCTCCGTTTATAAAACTTAAAATAATGTCAAAAGTTTTATTCGTTGTCTTGTAATATTACAGAACAAATTTAAAAAAAAACTTGTAAATCTGTTAAGTAGTTTGGGAGAAAAGTGTACCGAAAGATAAAATAAAATTAAAAGATCAGATTTTACAGGATTCACGAATAACTGTAGAGAATGAAAAACTCGTGATATTCAGTTTTTGGAAAATACGACCGAAATATTAAATCCGACATTTTAAATTTGTAAATAATGTCGAGAAATATACATGAAGTTTTGATTTCTTCATTTAGAGTACATAAAAATACGAAATATGAATGCAATCGAATTTGTCATTCATTCATGATTTTCAGGAAATTATTTTTTCAGAAAAATTATCTAACTTTAAAAATTTATTGAAGCTACTTCTACTCATCAGAAAAGGTTATAAATAATTTTTTTCTATTTCTAATTGAGTCTACTTTTCAACAACACTGTGTTGCAAAAAATGAGAAACAAAAAATATTTTTAAAGCTGAAAAACAAGGCTTTCTATATCTAATAGAGGTTTTATGTTTCAAGTAAAATTTACTGTTGAAAAAGAGTAAAATAGTTTGAAAATTTGTAATTTTTTTTAATTTTTCAACTTTGTCAATGATTAAAAGTCCAATTTTATTTAGAATATTTTTTCTGTGCTGAATTATGTAAAGTGTATTTAATGGATTTTTTTTTAATTTAATTGGTGAAAAACTGGCTGAGTTTTTGCATTTTTTGTCCTTATAATCAGAGTATTTTATTTAAGTAAAAAACAGTACTCTCTTTTTTTTTGCTTTTTTTAATTGTTGCAAGTGGTACTTATTATCTTCTAACAACTGTTTTATATTTATTTAAGTAAATTTCGGTAAAATTTTGAAAATTAAGAATGCTGGCACCAAAATTTTTAAAAATTGATTTTCCCGAAAAGTACTAAGATTATAAAGACAAAAAATGCAATAAGTCAGTCAGTCTTTCACCAATTTAATTAAAAAAAAACTCATTCGACGCAGAATTAAATACATTTTAAATAATTTAGCACAGAAAAAAACATTCTAAATAAAATTATACCTTAAACTATTGCCAAAGTAGAAAAAATTTTAAAAAATAGTCAATTTTCAAAATTTTTTACTCTTTTTCAACAGTAAATTTTAATTAAAACATAAAATCTCTATTAGATAATTAAACCATAGAAATGGTTCAAAACTGTTAACAAACTTGTTTAAAACTATTTAGAGCTACCCAACATAGTTCAGAACTTGTTAGAGACTGCTAAAAACTGTGTATAAAGACAATTTATAACTAGTTCAAAATTGTTTAAAATTATTTAGAACTTATTTAAAACTGGTTCAAAGCTATCAAAAACTATTTAAATTATTTAAAATTTTTCAGAACTGATTTAAAACTGTTCAAATCTATTTAGAAACAATTAAAACTGTGTTAGAACCTAATAATATTTATAATTTATTAATTTTTAGGGAGTGTTTAAAATTATTTTAAACTATTTAAAACTAATGCAAAACTGTTTAAATCTTTTGACTACTTGTTCACAATTATTTAGAACTTGATATAAACTGTTTTGAACCTGTTTAAAACTGTTTTTAACAACTTAAAACTACTTAAAACTGCTTAAAACTTGTTTAAAATCACTTTAGATTATTTACAACTTGTTTGAAACTGATTAGAACCAGATAAAAGCGATTTAGAAGCTAGAACCGTTTATAACTAGTTAGATCTGCTTGTAACTAGTTCTACACTGTCTAAAACGAGTCTGGAATTGTTTGAAATTAGTTCGAAACTGTTGGAAAATAATTCAGAGCTGTTTCAAACAAATTTAGAATTGTTTGAAAACGAATTCACAAAGTGTTAGAAACTAATTCGAAACTATTCCTAAAGTAGTTCCGAACAAGTTTCAAACTAATTCCAACCTGTTTAAAATTATTAAAGAACTGTTTGAAACTAATTCGAAACTAGTTCTAAAGTAATTCCGAACTAGTTTAAAACTAATTTCAAACTGTTTAAAATTAATAAGGAACTGTATGAAACTGCTTTGATGCCGTTTGCAATTAGTTCGAAGCTGTTTAAAACTAGTTAAAAAATTTTTGAAATTAATTCAAAACTATTAAAAACTTTTTTGAAAGTAGTTCGAAAGGAATTTAGAACTGTTTCAAAACTAGTTTAAAACTGTTAAAAGCTAATGCAGAACTGTTTAGAACTAGTTAAAAATTGTCTGAAAAGAGTTCAAAAGTGTTTGAAGCTAGTTTGAAATTATTCGAAACTAGTTTGAAAGCATTTAAAAATAATTTGAAACTAGTTCGAAATTGTCTGAAACTAGTTTTAGCCTTGGTTGACAAACCGAAGTCAATAAAACATTACTTCAATACAATTAAAATAATAAATTCTTATAAGTTTTTAATTCCATCTAATCCTTAGGTCGAAGGAGTGTTCTATAAATAATATTATTTAAAGGGAAATACGTCTACAAACTTATTCGAAACTAGTTCAGAACCTTTTAAAAATAGTTGAAAAGTGTTTGACACTAGTTCGAAACCATTTGAAACCAACTCGATACCGATTATATCGTCGCCAGAACCGGAAATGCACAGCTACTGGTTGGAAACCACAGACGGACAGACAGACACCAAAGTCTCGTTATAAGGGTTTCAGCCTTTGTCCACGTAACCGTAAAAAGACAGAATTAATTGAAACCTATCCATTTTCGATAAACTTCCTTTGATCGAAACAATTTAATTAACGTGAAAGTTGGATTAATTTTTATTTCACAAATAATTAAAAGTTGAAAAATGTCTTTCTTGAAAGGTTTTATTTGAACAGCTTTGAATGAATTGTGCAATTAAACATTTATCGGAGATTGGATGATGACTGGATGGAAATTGGCAGGAATATTAGAAACCTTTCGATGCGGCAATCTTCTTCATCGATATATGGGAAATGTGCCAGAGATTTATTTGACCTTTCATATATAAGAGAGATGCTGTGAATTCTGACAGGTGTCACTTAGTGCGACGTGACTTTCTTCGTATTTGGGTATATTATGTCCATAGGGGATTGAAATTCGTAACCATGGGAGGCAAAGTTCCCAGGACCAAATTTCTCTGAGCGCTTTAACGTGAGCTTTGTCGTGAAACGACCCTCGGTTAATTTAATCCTTCTAGTACAATCAGGATGTCAACTAACACTCTGATGGCGTTTAACGCTCATGTGTCAACGAGACATTGTTGTCTTCCCAAGATTTCTCTCTTCATCATATTACCCTGGTCACAAAATTAATTATTAAATAATAATAATCTCCGTAAACTCCTGAAGTTAGTTACCATTTATATTTATTCATTTTTTTCTGTCCACGTTTTAAAACTTGAAGTGAAGTTGGTTAGTTTTTATACTTATTCATCTTTTTCTGTCCACGTTTTAAAATCCAAAGTGAAATAAGTCCCTGCCTTTTTTTCATTAATTTTGATTCTCTTTAGGGAGCGTTCACATATGACGTCACGCTATAAGGGGGAGGGGGGGTCTTGATCAAACGTGACAAAACGTGACATGGGGATGGGGGGGTTGTCCTTAACGTGACGTCACGAAAAATTTTTATAAATCGAAAATTAATTTAAACTACCATTTAAATTTTGTAACATCAAATAATTTATCGCAGTATTCTCCTATTTTTTTATATGAATTGTTTAATACTTAAAATTCAAAGTATATGATGTGAACTGGTCCTCAATGTATTTATTGTTGGAAAAATAAGAAAATTCTGTAATCACAATGTAATAATTTATATTAACGAAATATCAGGAATGAAAATGAATGAGTGCAAATTTCAAAAATACGGAAAAAATGTTTCGGGTGACTTTTACTTTATTTATGATAGACCTCAGATTAAGGTAGTATTATACTTTGCATCAATCAAAAAATCGACTTTTTTTTTATTTTATTTTTGTGGTCTACATTACCTCAAGAATATAATTCCCAAATTGCAGATTAAAATTCGAAGAAATAAAAAAGTTATACGCATGTAAAAGTTATACATCTGCACATCGGCTCATTACACACAAAACTTTAAACGCGTTTTTCTCAAAACCATGTTTTTTAAACTGGCGGACAGCATAACTCAAGTTCTTTTTAATCGATTTTAAAAAACTTTAGATCAATTTCTTCGTCATGAAATCCTTCAGGCATCCCCTCTAAATCCGATTATCTACTTCATTTTTTTTGTTTTTTAACAACTCAAAAATGACAAAAAAATACTCATTTTTTGTGATTTTTTTTTTAAATTGGCGCCATTTTTTTATTTTTTCATATTTTTTATCGGGGTTAGGAGGGATGCCTAACCAGATGTATCAGCTTTAAAACCACATTTGAATTTTTCAGATGGGATCTTTCTTGTGAGGCTGTAGCTTGTCTGCCTATTTATAGTTTATTTTTATCTTGACTTTGGCACCCTCTAGTGACGAAACAGGCACAGTAAAAAAATTTTATTTTTTCATTTTTGACAGACAAAAATGTCAAAAATATGATGCAAAAACTTTCAATGCTTCAAATAAAATTATCACCGAGAAAAAAATTGTTTTTTAAAGTCATCTTTGACAACTTACAAAGTATAATACTACCTTAAAGTCGCAAATACAGAATTAAACTCATATTTTAAAAAAATTATTTCCATATTTCTGGTAAATTTGAGCAAAATTATCAGAAACATAAAAATAAGTTTCTAAAAACTAGAGTACAATTTTTCACTTGAGACTTTAATCCGAGGTTTATCAAAAATATGGTAAAAGTTACCCAAAAAATTTTTAAATATTTTTTATTTTCGTAATAAACCGATTGACAATTGTTAGTTTAGAATTTTTATTATTAAAGTTTAAAAAATTAATACAAAAATAGGAGGGGGGGGGTCAAGAAACGTGACGTCCATTTAGGGGTAGGTGTTTACTCTTACGTGACAAGACGTGACAGGAGGGGGGGAGGGGTCAAAAAATTGGAAAAAATGCGTGACATCATATGTGAACGCTCCCTTATCAGGAAATTTTAAAATTGTTTTAACAAAATATGCAGTTGAGGTAGCCTTAATGACGAGCTTATGACTAACAATAAAATTCAAATGAGGTTATTTTACTTCATTGGAAAAAATTAAGATTAAAAAATTAAATACAGTTTAAATTATTTTGTAACTTTTTTAACTCCTAAATACTTATTTATTTCTTCTTATTGCAGGGTGACACACTTTTTTACTTTGACTGACTTTTTTTTAAAATTGCTCACTATTACTCACTTTTTCAAAAAATCTCACTTTTCTCACTTTTTTAGTAAGATGTCTATTCCAAATGCGGGGGGGGGGGGGGAAGTCTTCTGATATTAGGTGCCTGATTAAAAATTTACCTTATATCAAATTAATTAGTTTGTTCATATTCCAATTTCTTCCTCAATTTTTTAATTACAATTTACAAATATGTAATTTCTACACCTCTTTTAAATTATTTTTGTCACTTTTAAAGTACTTTTGTCAACTCTAAACTATTATTGTCAATTTTCAAGTATTTTTGCGATTCTGAATTTAATTTTTACAAATATCAATTATTCTCTTCATTATTTAAATTATTGTCATGAATATTTAAATTTATTACACAAGTTTTCATTTACTTCTGTCATTTTTCAATTATTTTCTCAACATTTTCGATATTTTTTTCTATCTTTTTATTATTGCAAGAAATATTTAAATTTTAAACGCCAGTTTCTATTCTACTTTTGTTAATTTTCAATAATTTTCTTTATATTAAATTTCAATTACTTTTGTTATTATTCAAGTATTTTTATTATTTTAAGATTATTTTCTTCATATCTCTATTATTTTTGCAATTTTAGAATTATTTTCTACAAATTTGAATTATTATTTTATTCAAATTATTGTTGAATGTGACCTATTGGTATTTAATATAGTAATTATTATTGTTAGGAAATTTTTATTTCATTGTTACTTGAAATAATTTTTTTAATTTTATATTGTAATTAAATTTATTACACAAGTTTTCATTTACTTCTGTCATTTTTCAATTATTTTGCCCAAAAATAAATAAATAAATAAATTCAATGTTTTTTATTGACATGAATTTTTAAATTTATTATATTAGTTTTTAATTATTTTCTATAAATTTGAATCATTTTCTTTATTATTTTTAATATTGCCATAACTTTAATATAATTGTACATTTTTTCAATTAATTTCAATAAATTTCCATTATTTTCTTCAAACTTAAATTATTCTTTATAAATTTTCTATTTATACACCAGCTTTCAATTATTTATGTCATTATTCAATCAGTTTCTTAAAATTTCAATTCTTTGTTAAATTTTTCAAGAACTGTATTTAAATTTTTATTTTTATGCACCAGTTATCAAATATTTCTTTCAAGTTCCAATTATTTTTGTTATTGTTCAATTATCTTCTTGTAATTTGAATTATTTTTGAAACTTTTCAATTATTTTTTTTTAAATTTCAATTGTGTTCTTTAATCTTCAAATTATTGTCAGGAATGTCCAAAATTTTTTACACAAGATCAATTCACTTTCCTTATTTTTCAATTATTCTCTTCATTGTTTTATTCAATTTTTTTTATTGTCATAAACTTTTAAATTTCCTAAACCTGTTTGCAATTATTTTAATCATAATTTTTATTATTGTCATGAATTTATTAACTCTTGAAGATCAGTTTTCAATTATTTATGTCATTATTCAATTAGCTTCTTGACATTTAATTATATCGTTAATTTTTCAATTATTTTAGACAATTTTTCAATTAATGTATTAAATTTTTTTATTTTTTTACTTCATTTTTGAATATATTTCTTATTTTTTATTAATTTTTTTTCTAAATTTCAGTCATTTTTGTCATTATTCAACTTTTTCTACACCTATACATTTTTTTGATATTTTTTAATTATTTTTTTCAAGTTTTAATTATTTTTTTGAAAATTCTATTTTTTTTTTAAATTTTCAACTATTGTCTAAAAAGTGTAATTTTTACACCAGCTTTTATAATTATTTATGTCATTATTCAATCAGTTTCTTCAAATTTCAATTACTTTTGTCATTTTCTAATTATTTTTTTCATACTTTTGTTATTTTTGCCATTTTAGAATTATTTTTTACAAATTGCAATTATTTTATTCAATTTTTTTTATTGTCATGAACTTTTAAAATTTTAACACCTGTTTTCAATTACTTTTATCATTATTTTTATTATTGTTACGAATTTATTAATTTTTTTACACCTCTTTCAATTATTTTCTTCTAACTTTAACTATTTTATTCATATTTGAATTTTTATGCCATTTTTTAATTATTCTCTTCAAATTTCAATTATTGTCTTCAAACTTCAATTAATTTCTTTAACTTTCAATTATTTTCCTCAAACTTATAATATTTTTGTTAACTTTACAATTATTGTCTATAATTTTTTAATTTTTACACTAGTTTTGAATTATTTATTTCAATATTTCAATTGTTTTGTCAAGTTTTCAAGTATTTTCTTCAAATTTTTAATTTTTTTGAAGTTATCAATTATTTTTTGTCATTTCTCAATTATTTTTTCAAATACAACTATTTTTGTCAATATTCAAATATTTTTGACATTTTTGAATTATTTTCTTTAAATGTCATTTTCTTGAATCTTTTTATTATTGTCATGAATTTATTAACTTTTGACGATCAGTTTTCAATTATTTATTTCATTATTTCATTATTTATTTATTTATTTAAATAATTTAAATATTTAAATAATTAAAATATTATTCAATTAGTTCCTTCACTTTTTTTTATACAAGTTTCAAATCATGTATTAAATTTTTTATTTTTTTACTTCATTTTTGAATATATTTCTCATTTTTCATTTTTTTTCTAAATTTCAGTTATTTTTGTCATTATTCAACTTTTTCTACACCTATACTTTTTTTTTGATATTTTTTAATTATTTTTTTTAAGTTTCAATTATTTTCTTGAAAATTCTATTATTTTTTTTAATTTTTCAACCTTTGTCTAAAAAGTGTAATTTTTACACCAGTTTTTATAATTATTTATGTCATAATTGAATTAGTTTTTTCACATTTTACTTATATCTTCAATATCTCAATTACTGTGCGAAAATTTAAATTTTTTACACCAGTCTCAAACTTTTGTTTCAAATTTTAATTATTTTTGTCAATCTTTAATTATTTTTTCGTAACTTCAATTATTTTTGAAACTTTTCAATTATTTACTTCAAATTCCAATTATTTCGTTTCAATTTTTGTCATCATTTTTTGATTTTTAATCAATTTTTCAATTAGTTTTGTCATTTACAACTTTTTTTTCAAATTGAATTATTTTTGTCATTATTTAATTATTTTCTACATATAACTATTTCAATTATTTTTGCAATTTTCGAATTATTGTTTTCAAACTTGAATGTCTTTTCCTGCTCGCGCTCTCCAATTTAATATCAGTAATATTTAACTTATTATTGCTTATTCACTTTTTTTATTTAAAAACTTACTATTTACTCAATGTTCTTTGTAAAACCTCACTATTTACTTTTTTTTTTCACTTAAAAACACACTACTTTTCCCACTTTTTTAAATTAAAAAGTCACTTTTTTCACTATTTTCAATCTGCAAGTCCCTGGCAGCCCTGCTTATTGGCTAAATATTATTCATCGATTTGTTTTATTTATTATTATAGTTTAATTTCTAAAATGTTTGGAAAACTAATTTATATATTTTGTTAGATAATTAATTAATCTCGGTAGATTTTAAATAATTTGATAAAAAATATTGTACTCGAGAATTTTATAATATTCTTTTTATATTTATTTATAGAGTTGTATTTTTATTTAATTTTTAATTCACGATAATAAAATGATATTTGAATTTCAATATTTTAAAATACTTGAGGAAATGGAAGTTTTTGAATAAAAATGCAGAGTTTATTCACGTTTGATTAAAGAAACGGAATTGTTGATGTTTCATGGGGGATTGTCTGTGTTAGCGGATTATTAAAGAAGCAGGTGGAGGAGAACACATCAGGGAATCGAAAGCCAGAGCAACAGAGCTCCATTAGCGGGAAAGGATTTGCGAAATGTATTTCTTCAAATCCTCTAGACGCTATCAATGTCACATCCTCAACATCAGTGTCGTAACGTACTTCTTTTCATAGATTCTGATTTTTTACAAAAGCCAAGTGAAGTACGTTCCTTGCAATCTGGCCTTTTTAAAATTAATGACTACTCCATTCAATACAAGTACTTCTTTCATGATTCAGAAAAATTGGAAAATAAATTAAGTTTCATTATGCTGCGTTTGAGAAGGCGGTCTACAATGAATCGCTAATAGAAATACATTTTTTCGAGATTTCTTAAAACCATTATAATGACTTAAGTAAGTATTTATGGTATTTAAATTAATACTTATAATTCTTGAAAATAAGCTTTTTATGATTCTTTAGTAAGCAATTGTATTCTTCAAATAAGCACTAAGGAAAAATTTTCTGTTTCTTATTTAAAATTTAATGGCACAAAACAATTGGTATTTCTGAAAATAAATGTAAAACATTCTGTAAAACTAAAAAAGTGTAGCAAATATTGTACAAAATTGAGAAATTAAAAAAAGGCTTCTTAAAAAATCCAAACAATTCGACTTACACTGCAAAAACTGCTGTCTTCTAAGTGTCTTATTTTAAGACACAAGACATTAAGAAAGCGTCTTACGATTATTTCAAGCTATTTCATTGGTTAATAATTTTGAAAGATGCTTTCTCATTGGTTTAAAATTAAGACACTTTAAAACGTCTTAAAAGTGAGGACAAAAATGTCTTAAAATAAGACACTTGTTTTTACAGTGTAAAGCTTGCTTTTTTTGAAGAATCGAGTAACACTATAAAATTAAGACAGTGAAAATAAAGCTTGCCAAATTTCGCTCGTTTGAAAAACCAGATTACCAGTATTTTATAGTGAAAAAGTTCTCTTGAATAATAAACGTCAATTTTCAATTTAACACTGAATTTATTTTAAAACAATTTGCATCGACAATGGACCTCCAAACCAATTCGAATCAATTAAAGTTGTTGTCAATTATTGCAGTCAGCAAAAGTCAATCCCTTTCGGCAAAAATTATCGATCAAAAAAAATTGAAATAAAAATGTTTTCAAAGTATAAATAATCAAGCGATAAAAAAAAATATTTTGATCGTTAAAATGAAAATGTTATAAAAATTGAGATACAAATTACAAAATTGATTTGAAGCAAAATTTTTAAAAAAGAGATCAATTGTTTCAACACCCTTAAAAATGGTTATAAATTGTTTGAAACTCTTGAAAGAAACGTAAATGCAAATGAAATTTAAGGAAAATAAAATAAAATTCAAGAAAATGCTAGAATATTGACAAAAATAATTGAAATATTGAAAAACATAATTCAAATTTAAAGAAAATAATTGAAAATCGAAAAGAATCATTAAAGTAATGTTTAAAACAGTTTTTCTTATATTGAAAATGTTTCAAAAACTAAATATCGTAAATATAATAATGAAAAATATTTAAATATAATGGATAATTTTTTACGTTTTGATTTTGACCACTAATATTTTTGCAAATATTTACTATAAAAATAATTTTATTAATCCTTTATAATAATTAAGTAATACATTATCTGAAAATGTTCTCGAACTTTTCTCTTAATCAAATAGAAATTATTAATTCATAAATTTATTTTAATATTGATTAGAATTAAATCAATGTACCTCAGATATTTTTTATAAAGTAAAATAAATTTATATTTAAGTAATTACTACGTATTAAAATGCAATAATTTAAATCATAGTGTTTTATAGATAAACTTTAACATCTTAGTTCAGTTAAATGAGAACAATAAATTGCTTCAATAGGTATTTAAAAAAAATTGAAAATTTTGGAAATTGATTGAAAAATAATTAAAATAGTTAA
The DNA here is from genome assembly GCA_037103525.1 of Ganaspis brasiliensis. Lineage (NCBI taxonomy): Eukaryota > Metazoa > Arthropoda > Insecta > Hymenoptera > Figitidae > Ganaspis > Ganaspis brasiliensis. Next base: position 825,042 of record JAZKLR010000435.1, read on the forward strand.
AAATTGGAAAAAATAATTGAAGAATGATAAAAGTAATTGAAAATTGAAGAATATAATTAAATTTTCAGAAAAATAATTAAAAATCTTAGAAATTAGTTAGAAAGAATCACAGAAGATATATTATATAATAGAAATAAATGGAAATTTTCGACAAAAATTTTCGAAATTATGATAACGAATCAAAATAATTACAAATTATAAAAATTGTAGAAGAAAATGTTGTCGATACTGAAAAAATGGGCGAAAAATTGAAAATGAATAAAAATAATTAAAAATTGAAGAATATAATATTGCATAAAAAGAAAATTAATCAAAAATCATTTAAAATTAATTAAAGTTTGAGAGAAATAACTAAAAAAATTACAAAATATTAAATATATTTAAAATTCAAAAAATAATTCAAAACGATTTTAAAAATTAAAAGATAGAAGTTAATAATTTAGATTTGAGATAATAAAGGACTTTGAGCCCCTAATTTTACTAATGAATAAATTAATAAAAAATACATAATTGGAAATTTAAAAAAAATCATTAGAAAGTAGAAAAAATAATGATAAAAGTGATAAAAATAAATGTAAAATAAAAAATAGTAATTCAAAATTAGGATAAATAATTCAAAATTTAAGAAATTAATCTAAAAATAATAAAAAAAGGTTAATAATATAAGAAAATACTTGTACAATAATAAAAATTGAGACAATTAAATTAAGAATTGAAAAAATTATAATTGAAATTTCAAAGAATTTATTGAAATACAATGAAAATAATTGTAAGATGATATAAATAATTTGAAAATTAAAGAAAATGATTTTAATTTAAAAAAAAAAAAACAGTTGAAAAAAATGAAAAATATATTTAAAATACGGAGATTCAAAATGATTTTAAAAATTAAAAATTGAAGACAAGAATTTAGATTTGAGCTAATGAAGTAATAATCCCTAATTTTACTAATAAATGAATTAATAAAAAATATATAATTAAAAATTTAAAAATAAACTATTAAAAAGTAAAAAAAAATAATGATAAAAGTGAGAAAAATAAATGTAAAATAAAAAATAATAATACAAAATTAGGATAAATAATTGAAAATTTAAGAAATTAATCGAAAAATAATAAAAATGTTTAAAAATATAAGAAAATACTTGCACAATAATTAAAAATTGAAGAAAACAATTAAAAATTGAGACAATTAAATTAAGAATCGAAAAAAATAACTGAAATTTGAAAAAATTAATTGAAGTATAATAAAAATAATTAAAAATTGGGGAAAATGATTGTAAGATGCTATAAGAAATTTGAAAATTGAAGAAAATTACTTTAATTTGAAATAACCATTAAAAAATTACAAAATATATTTAAAATACGAAAAATAATTCAAACTGATTTTAAAAATTAAAAATTGGAGACAATAATTTAGATTTAAGTTAATAAAAAGATTTGAGCCCCTAATTTGACTAATAAATAAATTAATAAAAAATAAGTAATTGAAAATTTAAAAAAAATCATTAAAAAGTAGATAAAATAATGATAAAAGTGATAAATGTAACTTAAAAAATAATAATTCAAAATTAGGATAAAAAGATTGAAAATTTAAGAAATTAATCGAAAAATAATAAAAATGATAAAAAATAAGAGAAAATATTTGCAAAATGAAATGCTTGCAAAATATTTAAAAATTGAAGAAAACAATTAAAAGTTGAGATAATTAAATTAAGAATTGAAAAAAAATTATAATTTGAAAAAATTAATTGAAGTATAATGAAAATATTTAAAAATTGGGTAAAATACTTGTAAGATGATATAAATAAATTGAAAATTGGAGAAAATAAGTTTAATTTGAAAATAACAATCGAAAAAATTTTCAAATATATTTGAATTCAGAAAAAATAATTGCATTATGATAAAAATACTGGTAAATTGAAGAAAATAATTTAAATTAGCGGAAAATAAATTTAAAACTTAACGAAGAAATTCAAAATAATGATGATAATTTAAAATTGAAGAAAATAATTGAAAAATGATGAAAATTGTTTAAAATTGTAGTTGAAATCATAATATACAAGAATTATCAAAAATTGAAGAAACTTTAAAATCATTTCAATTTTAATATTTTTGAAGTGTTGAACTGATTAAATTTTTAATCACTGTAAGTTCAAATTAATTGAAGTTTGAAAGAATTAAAATTGCCATAAATGAAAAAATTGACACAATTTTAGAAAGATGAAAAATGATATAAAATTTTAAAAAAAATCTAGTGACAAACTTTAAATACGGACAGAATGAACGAATGAATGAAAGAAACTCGCTTGTAAATTATTATATGGGTGATTCTCCCGAAATATTACTTTTGTATGTCTTCAAGATTTTCTCAATAATATTAATAATTTATGACAATTTCTCTCTATACGTCAATAATTTATCACTTTTTCTAAAAATCCTGCAAAAGAATTTATTTATTTTATAACTTTAAAGTACTTTTTTTGTAATTTTAACTACTAAAAGTGATCCTTTTAACCTGTCCTATGTCAATTTTTCATTCTTTCAAAACGTAAAACAACTATTTAATATTTGAAAAACAATACTTTACAGATATTTTCTAGAAGCTAAGGGATTGTAGAATATTTATACAAAGTATAAATAAAATAGATCTTATAGACTTTCCATAAATGGAAAATGAATTTTGTCCTCTGGTTTTGCATCATTCCTCTGGTTTGTTGTATATTATTCAATATTTTTTATATTAGTTGAGTTATTTATCTGTTTTCATACTTATTAAATACATTGACATCCCTAATAATAATTTGTCAAGTGGGTTTTGTAAAAAAACCATTATTTAAAGTTAAAAAATTTATAAATTAAAGCTTTTACAGCGATTCACAACCTGAAGCGTCATTCCTCTGGCTCAAATTAAAAATAGAATGACAGTAGATAAAATATTTTTGCAATTTTTCTACAATAAAGTTAACTTACACAAACATGCTAAACTATTTTAAGTTTAAGAAAAATGGTTTAATTTGAAATAAAATGTAAAAAATGTTGAAATCATCATTCCTCTGGCTCGTCATTCCTCTGGCTCATATTAAAAATTAATATAAATATCAATTGTTTTTGAACTGTCAACGAAAAATAAACCTTTAAATCTTGACAAATAATTATTGGTGGTCAAAAGATTTCATATTTTGGTAGGTGTTTTAAAATCTACCATTTTGTTAAATTATAATTAATAATAAATTAATAATATTAAATAGCTTTCAGACTATAAAAAATATTGTTTAAAATAAATTCAAATGACCTGAAGTTGTTGATAACTTTAAAAAAAAACACTTGCTCTACATTTTAACCTTTAGATTTATCTATAAATTTTAATATTAAAAATCTGTTTTAAATGCTACAAATTAGCATGATCAAGTTATGAAGGTGTTAAATCTTTAATTGCTTAACATGTTTATAAATTTTAGAGGTCCTAAAATATATTTAATAAATTTTCATTTCCGATGCACAAAAAGGAATATTTCTGGAGAATCACCCATATATAATAATAATAATAATGTCTGCTCCTGCCATGAAAAATAAATTGAAACAAAAATTAGAAAATAAACTAAACTGCAAATGTTTAAGGAAAACGTTGTATAAAGAATAAAAATAAAATAAATCATAAAAATGTAATTTTCGACAAATGTAAAATTGCTATTTACGACATTTTTCCGAGTACCTGGAGATGGAATATTTCTCTCTTTCCTGAAGAAATTGACTTTAAATTTTGATAGAGTCCATCAAGTTTTTAGTAACTTTGAGTTCTCGTTGATATCGTTCTCCAGTCCGAAGTTTTGACATGAGTTTATGTGCAGTTGGAACAGCACGAGGTGGATATATCCGGAACCATTGTGTACAGTCAGTCAATTGAAAGTTGATCTCAGTTTGTGGTATAGGCGAGTTTTATTTTAAAGACGTCTATAAATACACAACATCTCTTTTCAAATAGAATGTCCTGCAAAGGGCTCAGAGAGAACTTTTGCTGAATCACAAGTGAGAGAGAAGAAGAAGATTGCGAATAGCCAGTCAAAGGCAGACGTAGAAATATTGGATCTGCCGAATAAACTCACCAAGCTTTACTTTCAATAGCTATGTTCGAGTGTATCTTGAACTTGGTTTTATCGAGAGATCGACCATGGATATTCTTTACACGACAAATTCCAGACTCCCACGAATCTTTTTCCCATGAATTTTTGTCATAGAATATAAAATATAGAATTTCGCGAAAAATAGAATTTCCAGAATAATATTCTCAACGTTGGAAAAATACACGAGTTTTTCGTTCCTACAAAGAAATAATGCAAATAATGGAATTATTATACAAATACGAGAATTGTATATTTTTCGCTGGTTTGTTGATGATTGTCAAAAAAGGATAAAATTTATATGAATAATATAAAAGTAGAAGTAAAATGTGTCTTAAAAATACATGTCTTTAATTATTAAAACTTTTTGAAAGTTTTTTTTTTCAAATTTTCGATTTTTTTTTATTGATGAATAACAAACTACTTAAAGTCCCACGTCGAATCATGCGTTTATCATAACTTTAGCGTAATTAAAAATACAAAATAATCTTATTTTTAATTTTTAAAATACAAGGGCGCTAATAGTAATCTTGAACTTTAAACTCGTTTTTCTCAAAACTAGGGTTTTGACATTACTAACTTTGAATGCTTGTAACTTTGTGAATTTTTAGTTTAAAAAGATCCAAGACCTCTAAAAATGTTGGAAATTTAATAAAGAATTTTAAGTCCAATAGTGCCAAACTTGGACCTTTTCATGCGGCCGTACACAGATTTAAAAAATTTTTTTTTAATACTCTGAAATTTACAAAATTTTAGAATTAAAAAAGTTGCATAAAGTAATTAAAATTAAAAAATAATTGCAAATTAAACAGTTAAAAAAATTGTCAAAAATAGGTAATTTATAAAAACATAGAAATGTTTTAAAATTAAAGAAAATAATTTAAATTTAAGAAAAATACTTAAAACTTTTAGAAATAAATTTAAAAAAAATTAGAATAATAAAAAGTTGGAGAAAATAATTGAAAATTGAAAAAAAAATTATTGAAATTGAGATAAATAATTAACTATTTAGGAAATTAATCCCGAAATAATGAAAATGATTAAAAATTGAAGAAAATAGTAAAAACATATTACAAATAATTTAAAATTAAAGACAATAATTAAAATTTGAGAAAATAATTTTAAAAAATTACTACAAAATATATTTTAAATAAAGGAAATTTAAAGAAAATTTCAGAAAAATACTTAAACTTTCAGAATTTCATTGAAAAAAAAAATTAAAAATTGAAGAAAAGAATTTTTAATGTAAGAGAAATAATGTCCAAACATACAGAATATACATAAAATATAAGAAAATCATAGATATAATCGAAAATTGAATAAAATAATAAAACAATAATCTAAATAATTCAAAATTGACTTAAATAATTGAAATATCAGATAAGTAGTTTTAAATTTTTGAAATTATGAAAAAAAAAATGGAAAATAATTAAAAACTGAAGAAAATAATGGTAAATTTGAGAAAAATATTTTAAAATCTTAGAAAATAATTTTAAAAAATAAGAATAATCAAAAATTGGGGAAAATAATTGAAAAATGATTTTACAATTTCAAACTTGAAGGTAATAATTGAATTATAATAAAAACAATGATAAGTTGAAAACAATTAATGAAATTTAAATTATTAATTAAAAAAATTGCAGAATTTATTTAAAGTCTTAGAAAATAATTTTAAATAATAAAAATAATAAAAAATGTGAGATAAGACTTGAAGAAAGCTAAAAATAATTGAAATTTAAGATAACTAATAAAATTTTGTTGGAAATTATAAAAAAGAACGTTACTAAGTAATTGAAAATGGCAGAAAATAATAAAAAGTAAAACAAATAATTGAAAACTGAATTCAATAATTGAAATACCAGATAAATAATTTAAATTTTGGAAAACTATGAAAAAAATTGAAAATAATTAGAAATTGAAGAAAATAATTGGAAATTTGAGGAAAATATTTTAAGTTCTTAGAAAATAATTTTAAAAAATAAGAATAATCAAAAATTGGGGAAAATAATTGAAAAATTATTTTCAAATTTCAAACTTGAAGACAATAATTGAACAATGATAAGTTGAAAAAATTAATGAAATTTAAAAGAAATAGGTAATTGAAAAAATTGAAGAATTGTTTTTAAATAAAAAGAAATTTAAATTTCAGAAAAATACTTAAAAATCTGAGAAATTAATTGAAAAAAATCGGAATAATTAAAAATTGAAGAAAAGAATTGAAGAAAGTTAAAAATAGTTAAAATTTAAGATAACTAATAAAATTTTTTGGAAATTATGAAAAAGATCGTTACTAGGTAATTAAAAATTGCAGAAAAAAATAATAAATAATATAAATAATTGAAAATTGAATCTAATAATTGAAATACCAGATAAATAGTTTAAAATTTTGAAAACTATGAAAAAAATTGAAAACAATTAGAAATTAAAGAAAATAACGGGAAATTTGAGAAAAATATTTTAGCCTTAAAAATAATTTTGCAGAATGAGAATAATAATCAAGAATTGGGGGATATAATTGAAAAATGATAAAAATAATATAAAATTAAAAAAACAATGAAAATACAATGAAAATAATTTTAAATTTAAAAGAATAATTGAAATATGATGAAAATTATTAAAATTTTAGATAAATAATTGAAGTTTTTGAAAATTATGCCAAAAGAATGAAAATAATTAGAAATTGGAAGAAATAGTAGAAAAATTACAAAATTTAGTTTTAAGAAAAAAAAAATTGAAAAATCATTTAAAAAATTGATAATTGAAGACAATAATCTTAATTTGAGACAATAACTGAAAACTTAGGGAATTAATTGAAAATGAATTAAAATAGTAAAAAAAAATGAAGAAAATAATTGCTAAATGATAAAAAGAAATGTATATTAAACAAATTAATTAAAAATTGAGAGATAAAGTTTAAAGTTCAGGATATTAATTCAGAAATAATGTAAATGATTAAAAATTGAAGATAATAATTGCAAAATGAAAATAATAATGACATATTACAAAAATTTATTTAAATTTTCAATAAAGAATATAAAATTGAACAATTAGTAATAAAATTGTTTTATTGTCGAAGAAAAAATTATTTAAAAAATTGAAGGGAATAATTGAAATTTGCGGAAGGTAGATTTAAGATTTAGGAAAAAAAGTGAGAAATAATGAAGAAAATTAATAATTGCAGAAAATGACTAAAAAATAAGAAAAATAGTTAAAAATGGTAGTTTAAGTAATTGCAATCATAAGAGAGAAAAAAATTAAAAATTTAGAAATTTGTAAATCACTTCAAGTTATAAAGTAGAAAAACAATACGAAATTATTTATTGTTTTTTAAACTAAAGGCGATTTATTTTTAATTAAAGTTTATAATAATTAGGAAATTCAAAGATTTTTGTAATTTTTTCTAGAAAAAAATAAAATAAAATTTTTAGAACAAGTTGGTTAAGTCTAGATTGTTTAAATTAAAAATTCTTTGCTAATAATTTTCTTTTCTTAAATTTGACATTGGCAGACAAATTTATAAGTTGCTTACAATTAGTGTGTTAAATTTGTGCCTATCTCTACTTTTTTTTAGACAATGGATTTACCAACTTTTTAAAAAGTTCTCTTCAAATATTTAATTTGTCTCTGGCAAACCAAGTGACTAGAGAAAATAAGCGCTTGGGATATTTTCTTCTTGTTAGAATTTTAGTTCCTAGTTTAAGAAACTTTTCAAGAAAATTTCTCAAAGAAAATGATTTTCTTAGGATAAGAATATTATTAAGAAAATTTGAATAAAACTGTGTTATTCCTCAGAATTAGAAAATCGTTTTTTCCATGGAGAAAATTTTCTTGGGAAAATCACGTTTCATCAGTTTCTTGGTTAGGATTGAATATTACTCATTCATGAAATCGGTTGACCTGCTCAACCTCAAAATCAAGAAGAAAATACGTTCTTGGACATTTTTACTATGCATGAGGACACCCGTATCTCTGTTTTCTAAACGATTCAAATAACCTCTGCGAGATACCTCTTCTGTAAAAGGGTAAATTAACACGGGTCAACTGTACTCAATAAAAATTTATGCCCTATGGCTCGCAATGTCCTAAAGTTAATACGTGATGTCCATTCCAATGGATCGTACTCTATTGGTCCCCTGCGATACAGAGTCGCTACCCATTCATAACCGCGAAACATCTGCGCTCCATTGAGACCTATATTGCAATATTCAGGTTCTTTAAACTCTATTTTTGTTTTTAAAATAGGGTAACGGCACCAGTGAAAGAACATTTAAGGAAATTCGTACTTTTATAATTAATTATTCTTTAATACGTGTATTGAAAAAGGTCTCGCAAATAGTTTTTAAATAATTTTATTAGTGTAGAATGCGATGAATAAATTTAAATTACATAAATATAGAATATAATTGAAAAATTTAATTAATAAATAAAACATATCGATTTCACCAGTAAAGGAACAAGATCACCAATGAAAGAATTTTGAAGATCCAGTGAAAGAACAAACTCATTTTATATTAAATTAATGCATAAAAATACACTACATGAAAGAAAAAAATGTCTCTAATGTTATAAAATAAATTTTAAAACTTACTTTTAGTAACATTTTCTGGATTAACTGCCTATTAAGAACACTTTTTAATGTATTATTTCTTCTAACCAACTTTTTTGTTTACGTTTTTGACATTTGTTATGTTAGACATTATATCTTTTGATAACCACTTCAGATTGTTCATTTGCATGCAAATGAATGAAATTCTTTCACTGGATAGTGATCAAATTCGTAACCAGTAAAGGAATTTGTATTTCTTAATAAAATTTTATAAATAATTTAATGTTTTTGTAAAGAAAATACTTAAGTCATATTAATTTAAGTTAATTAAAAAAAAGAGAAATTAATTAAAACAATTTATATTGAAGAAATATAAAAATGTTGGCGACGTGTTCAGAGCTATGTTCTTTTAGTAAGATGCATACGTAACCTACTAAAAGTTTAAAAATTATTTTTGAACATAAATTGCATGTTATATTTGATCGATGCCCTTTATGCAAAATTTGGAGATAATTAGGAACCTAAAAATATATTATTAGCCATAATAAAAACGATGATTTGCTCATTATTGTGGAAAATGTTCACTTTGTTCTTTTACTGGTGTCTGTTCTTTCACTGGTGCCACTACCCTACCATTCAAACAAATAATAAACCATATAAGCTAACAATTTTTGTATTTATTGAAAAGATATTATCGATTTCACTGAGTCAAATAAAACGAAAAAATCTTCACTTTTTTAACGTTTCAACAGCTATGCTGCCCTCATCAGAAACTAAAATTTATTAATAACATGTTTAACAAAAAATTAATTTACAAATTAAAAAATTTTTTTTTATCTAAAGTTTTATTTAATTTACTGAATAAAGCCATTACCAAACCAAAATCATATGTAAAAAACAGTTTTGATTTTATAAACAAAATACAAAATATTAGCATTCCAGATGACCATATTTTAATCAGTCTTGATGTTCAATCATTATTCACTAATGTGGGTTCTCGGCATGTTGTTGATAGTATCACAAAACGTTATAGTTACATTACACGAATGGTGGATATTTCTCTTGATGAATTAATTAAAATAGTTGAGTTCCTTTTTCACAACACATATTTCAAGTTTAACAACCAATATTATAAACAAATTTATGGAACACCGATGGGTTCACCAATATCAGGTTTGTTTGCTGATATTGTTATGTCAGATTTAGAGGAGTCTTGCATTGAGAAATTGTCCTACACACCAAAATTTTTTGTTCGATATGTTGATGATATCTTTACATGCATACCAAAAAACAAATTACATGAAACAATTAATATTTTCAATAGTTATGACAATAGACTTCAATTTACTTATGAAATAGAAGAAAACAATAGTCTCAACTTTTTGGATGTTTTAGTAATAAAAAGTGATAACAAACTTATCACCGATTGGTATCAAAAGCCCACGTTTTCTGGACGTATTTTAAATTTTAAATCACAACATTCTCAGGCTCAAAAAATTGCTATTATTTATAATCTAACAGATAGAGCCATAAAACTTTCACATCAAAAATTTCATGAAAAAAATATAAAAACCATAAAACAGATTCTTTTAAACAATAATTATCCAGAACAACTAATTAAAAAATTTATTTATAAACGTATTAACATAATTAAATCAAATATTAACAATAATGTAAATAAACTTCTTTATCAAAGATCACCTAAAGTTTTTCTACCATATGTCAATGGCCTTTTTGAAAAAACAGCTTATTTATTAAAAAATTATTTAATTTCATCTATTCCTACAAAAAATCAACAAAACAAAAATTCTTTAATAAAAAAAGGAAAAGATAAAAATAAAAAAACAGAAACAAATAATACAGTATATAAAATTAATTGCAAAAATTGCACAGCATCTTACGTCGGGGAAACAAAAAGAAGGACTTTGAAAAGAATTAATGAACACAGAACGTCAAAAAATCAAAATTCGGTGTTTAATATTCACAAAAATGACTTAAAACATGATTTTGACTGGGATAATTTTTCAATTCTAGACAAAGAATCTAATCTAGATAAAAGATTAACTTCAGAAATGATTCACATCAACATGCAGAGAAATCCAATTAACAAAAAAGATGACACAAAGAATCTTAGTAAGACCTATACTCATTTTCTTAATGAACGTAAATATAGATATCGAAATGAATATTAACATTACTTTTAAAATAACACAATAATTTTATCAAAAACAATAAATTTTAAGAAAAAAATTTTTTTACTATCTTTTTATTACTTTCTTTAATTTGTTGATTTCCTTCTCAAGGTTTTGATTGACTAGGTAATATATTTTTTTATGTAAAAAATGTGTTTTTTTAAATAATCTACTTCATATAATTTATAAACAAATTTTTAAGTTTGTAATATTTTTTCAAAGTATAATTTAAATTTAATTTTATTTTAACTTTCGACAATCAAGAATGTACCCTTATATTTTGTACACAATGACTTATAATAATCCGATCGCATTGATTAGTTCAATAATATTCTAATTACCTCAGTTTAATTTTAGTAAACGGACGAGACACTTGTTGTCAAAAATTTGTCATCGTCTTTATATTTAATTTATTTATTGTTAATTTTTTACGGTAATTATTGTTGACACCATTTCATTTTATTACATGCATAATTTGTAAATTAATTTTTTGTTAAACATGTTATTAATAAATTTTAGTTTCTGATGAGGGCAGCATAGCTGTTGAAACGTTAAAAAAGTGAAGATTTTTTCGTTTTATTTGACTCAGTGAAATCGATAATATCTTTTCAATAATTATTAACTGAGTGATAAATTCATAATATTATGGAAATAAATTCATAATATTACAATAATTTTTGTATTTCTTTGATTTTAAAAAATGTCACAAATAGAAATTCAATAATTACTAAATATCGATGAACTGAATATTGATCAATTATTATAGTTATTAATAATAATAGTTAATAATCAGAAAGAAAAACTCACCTTCATAAACCCAGTCAGGTACACCATTGTAGACAGAGTGGACTATTCCAGAATTTGTTATTTTATAAACATCCGGCATCTCAGCTTCCGGCCGATAATAAATATTACTTTGATAAATGTAGACTAGTGAATTTCCTTTCGGACCCCAAGTTGCTAATTGCAAAAATATCGAGTCATTGCTCGGGAAACCGAATTCTTTTCTGAAACAGAAAATATTTTCATTTAATAATTAATTAAAATTTAATTTGTTACATTTTTCGTTTAAACGTATATAATTAACAAGTATTCTGAATTTGAAAATTATAATTCAAGATTTTTTATCAGCGAAACGCAAGAACTCGGAATAAAATGTTTCACAACAATCGAATTAATGAAAAAAAAACGAACATTCGTAATTTGAATTTTAAAAATCGGATTCAATATTTTTTATCAGAACAAGTTTCCCGTTCCAATTTCTTGTTAGATGAAAAAATCAAAAATGGCGGATTTAATGTCAAAAATTTTTAAATCGGATTCAATATTTTTTATCAGAACAAGTTTCCCGTTTCAAATTCTTGTTAGATGAAAAAAATCAAAAATGGCGGATTTAATGTCAAAAATTTTTAAATCATTTTTTTACAGGGTTTAATAAAAAGTGCTGGAGAAATGTAAACTTACTGTAAAGATATTTGGAAAAATTTCTTCTAATATTTCCTATTTTTCACAAAAATCTATTTAAAGTTACGGTATTTAATAATTCAAGAAATTGCTGTCAATTTTGTAAGTCAAAATCAAAACTTGGAATTTATAAAAAGATTAGAACATTTTTTTAGTGATTTAGAAATTTTTAAGAAATTCCAGAATTTGTTTGTTTAACGCCTGGGAATTAATATCAGGAAATAAAATATAACGTATAGTCTCCAGACCAAGACCAAAAATTCTAGGACTACGAATTTACAGGAAAATTTAATTTTAATCTTGTACTTTTCTTTAACTTGAAAAATTGAATTGAAAATTGTTTAAAACGATCTAAGAATTTTGGGTAGTCAAAAATGTTAGATTTTAATAATTTCATGTCGAATTTAGTAATTCTTTATAATTCAAATAAATCCCAAACTTTAGATTATCTCGTTTTTATGGCAAATTTATTCAATTGTTTTTACATTTTGTCTACTTGTTAGCAAATTTATTTACTCTTTGATAAAATTTCTAGATTCTATGACTTTTTATCAATAGTTGTTTTTAAAATTGTTTGAAAAATGTGTCTGATGTTAAAAAATGTCGATTCTTTTATTTTGTTCAAATATTTACAATTTCTCTGTAAATTTTCTTCATTTTGTGAATAATTTACTTTTTCATTTTTAAAGGAATCTTATTCTTTAAATTTAAATTAATTTAAATTATTTTATATAATTTTTACACATTTCTTTACATTTTCTTATTTTATTCTTACTGTTTTTTTATTTTTTAGTTTATTTCCCACTATTTATTCTTTTGTAGTTTTTTCCATTTTCCAATGTATTGCTTTATCTTAATTTAATTTTATCTCTTAAAACATTAATTGCTTTCAAATTACTATAATAATCCGAACTTCAATTTATCCAATTTTCAATCTATTGAGATTTCAATCGAACCAAATACGCATTCTTTTTGAATTTCTTTTTGGCTTTTATGAAATAAGAAAAAAAGTAAGTTTTCATACTTATTAGGTTTAATTGTTTTTTATTAATTTCAAAATTAGTAGTCCAGTTAATATCTTTTTAAACTACTTTTTGAATAATAGAATTCAAATTTAACCAAATTTTTATTGAAGAGAATTCTTATTGAGTAGAAATTAAGTAAGTCGAATTTTTAAATGTTAGAATTTTCGATGTTTGTTTGGTCATTTGAAATTTTGAAGAAATAAAAAAAAAATTAGAGGTTTTAAGAATTCTATATCAAATATCAATTCGGATAAATAAAGAGTTGGTGAAATTGATATTCTGGCATATTGAATGATTCGTTTTACTTAAGATTCTGTTAATCCTTTGCGATACCAATTTTTTAAAAAGATAGAAAACATTTTTCCTGGCATAAACATAAACTTTATGACTCAAAGAAGTAAAAAGTACCAAATTCAGAATAACAATTTTTGACATTTTAAAATCTTTATCACGTAAGCTAACAATGATAATTTTCTTCATAATATACACGGAGAAAAAGGAATTGTTAGAACTGACAAATTTGATTTGCTGTTGCAGCAAAGTTTTTGTCATTTTAACAATTTGTTGTAGTAACAATCAGTTTTGTTGATTGGCCGAAAAAACCAATTTTTATTGAAAAAAATACATATTTTGATGATTTGTTAATGTTCAGTGACTTTGTTTTTATTAATTATCAACTAAAAAAATTGTTGTTTACTTATTTATATACTATTAGGCCTGGAAACAAAAAGGCCAAAAAAGTTCAAAGAAAATTCTGCTAAATTAAAACAATTTAAATTTGATTAAAAATTAATCCAAAGAATGATAATTAGTCTACCAGAAAATTCTATGTAATAAAATTTAAAAAAAAGAAAATAATAACAAATTAATGATTTTTACAACTTTTTATGTGTTCAAATTTATTTGCTTTTCTCTAAAAAAAATAAAAAATTTAAATAAATGTGACCGGGAAATCCTATCATAAAAATTATCGTCACCCTGGAATAGTTCACGAGACATAATTTTATGTAACAAAATAAACATTTAATAGATTTTTTGTAAATAGAAAAAAAGTCACTCTCTAAATTTCTTTGAGTGAGTTTCCACTCCACAAGGAGTGGATCTGTTTTTTTTTAGAAAAAAAAAAAATAATAATAATGAATACTTAAATGATAATAACATAATGGTGTAAAAAAAATGTTAATGTACAGTCACTACATGTGTTGAAAATCCCTCTCATTTGTATGATATACATCGTAAAGGTATGACAATGGTGTTATTGTCATAAACCAAATCTAATTTAACGTATTGTGGTATAGAAAGCTCCAAGAGAAATGGTTATCGTTACCATGAAAGATGAATGCGTGCACTGTGTACACAGTACGCTGAAAATGCATAATGGTCAGTGTGTGGTCACAGAGCTGAAAAGGGGAGAGAAAAATTCCAACAAAAGCAAGAACGTGGACAAGTGGACAATTTTCGTATAGAATGTCAGAAAATCGATATCAAGTTTCATATTCACCATGGTTATATTACTCAACTCCGTCGTCCCATCTCAAAGAAAACTTTGCCCCCGAAAAGGCCATAAATAAAGCAGCAGGTATTCATACAGCGTACCAACTACTCTGGTTTATGGTGGACTCACTAACGTCGCAAAACATATGAGGATTTCCAACTACACGTGTAGTTATACCACTGACAAAATAAGCTCACACAAAATTAAAAATACCGTGTATATTTTCCCTTTATTCACGAGATAATTAACGTTTTTTATGCCTTTTTGTATTTTTATCCCGTTTTTGTTATGTTACTGCGACAGAAATTATAATTTTTGATGGATTGAAATTGATGAGTCTCTTTGAAATTAAAATGAACTGGAATTTGGATAATTTAAATATTTCGGTGAATTGAATTTAGAAATTAAAACTGATAAAAATGTTAATTATATTTAAGTTTTTGATATATGGGTCATTGCCTCAAAAAGGACAGATCATATGTTCGTGTACTTTTATCTGAAAAATAATCAGGATTGCCACAAGAATTTTATTTTCGTTTTCCCTGATTTCCAGACAACATTTTGTGTTTTTCCTTGACATTTTTTTATCTATTATTTTCTATTAAATAAGAATTCTACAAAAGAAATTTTGTGTTCTCCGAATTTGTTTTTAATCGAATTGAAATAGTTTTAAATTTTTAATTGAACAGAATTTTCTTTTAATAATGCCAGAATATCAATTTCTTTAACTCTTTATTTATAGGAATTCATATTTGGTAGATTTCTTGAAACCTCGAATTTTTATTTCTTCAAAATTGCAAACGGCCAAACAAACATTTGACATCCGGCTATTTGTGATTTGAAACAAATGGAAATTCTGCGGTTTAAAATTTATATTAAATAACTACTGATGCAAATAAAATGTCAAACAAATGAAGATTCTGTGAAATGGATATTCTAACATTTAAAATTTCGAATTACTTATTTTCTACATAATAATAAACATAAAAGTAGGTTAATAAGAAATTAAGTGGATTTTTTATTTTGAAATGAATAAAAAACTGGTTGCAACATAATAAGTATGAAAAGTTAATTTTTTTTTCTCTTATTGAATAAAACCTTTAAAAAATTCTCAAAGAGAATGGGAATTTCGATCGATTAAAATCTAAATCCATTGAAAATTGGGTAAATTTAAGTTTAGATTATTATAAAATTGGAGAAAATGTAAAAAGAAGAAGAAATAATCGAAAATGAACTACAAAATAAAAAATAATAAGAATAAAATAACAAAATGTAAAAAGATGAGTAAAAATTATATAAAAGAAATGACAAATTCCTTCACAAATCAAAAATTTTAAAAAATTATTCACAAAAAGAAGAAAATTTAAAAAGAAATTGGAAATAATTTAATAAAATAAAAGAAAATGTTGTTTTTTAACATCAGACACACTTTTAAAACAATTTTATAAACAAATATTGATGAAAAGTCATGGAATCTAGAAATTTGATCTAAGAGTAAATAAATTTGCGAACAAATAAACAAAATTAAAAAAAAATTGAATAAATTTGCAAAAAAAACAAGCTAAGTAGTGTAACTGAAATTATGAAAATCTAATATATCTGACTTTCTTTCTACCAAAAAATTTTAAATCGTATTCCGAACCATTTTCAATTCAATTTTTCCAGTTACTGAAGAATACAAGATTAAAATTACGTTTTTTTGTAATATTTATCTACTAATTCCTGGAAATTCTTAAAAATTTCTGAATCAGTTTAAAAATTTTTTAATCTTTTTTTAAATTCCCAGTTTATATCTTGATGTACTAAATTGCCAGCAATTTCTTGAATCACTAGATACCCTAATTTTAAATAAAGTATTGCAAATATTAATTTTATAAAATTAAGTTTTTTACTATTAGAATCAATGTATTTTTGAACTGTCCAAATGCTTATAAAAGTTTGTAACAACGTATTTTATTCGTTTATTTAGATCCTCCTTTTAACATATGTAAGTGTTTTTTAAACACTTTAGTTTTAAGAAATTTTACTTCTTATGAATTTGTCCTTCTTGAGAGAATGATTCATATTTAGTATTTTTAATTGTTTTTTAAAAATCTGTTAGAAACCAAAAATCAAGGTGTTTATTGTATTATTTGTATTAAAATAATAGCTAAATATATTTTTAAACTGAAGAAAAATATTGAAAACCTTAAAAAAGAAAGAAATTAAAGAAAAGCAGAATAGAAATAAAAATTGAAGAAGTAAAAAAAACTTGAAGAATATAAGTGTACAATAAAAGAAATAGTTTAAAATTAAAATAATAACTAAAAATATAAAAACTGAAACATAACCGAAAGAGAAAGAAAACTGAAGAAAATAACTGAAAGTGTATAAAAGAGGTATACTTCGTTAAAAAAAAAAGTAAAACAATTGAAGAAAATTATTGAAAAAATGGAAACAGAAACAAGTGACATTTCAAGAAAGAGAATTAAAATTTAATAACGTAATTGGAACAAAATTAAAAAAAATTGTTGAAAAAACATAATTGAAATTTGCAGAAACGATTTAAAATTTAAAGAAATTAACTCAAGAATAAAGTAAATTATTAAAAAAGACGAAGCTATTTAAAAAGTAATATAAAAATAATTATGCAATAAAGAATCGAATTAAAAAATTAAAGAAATAATTGTAATTCGAAGAAAATATTTTAAAATTAGGAACAAAATTGAAAAATGATAAAACTCAAATAAAAAGGTCAATAATTGATAAATGAAGAAAATAGATTTAGCATTAGAAAAAGTAATTTAAAAACTAAAAACTACAATCGGAAATTTAAGAATTTTTTTAATGTAAGGTAGTTTTAAAGTTTTAAAACTAAAAAATAAGTTCAAACGAAATTCAACATGTTCCAGGTTGAAAAATACAATTTTTTAAAAAACATTCAAGACCCTTATAATATTAAAAACTTCTTTAAATGACCGATTACAAATTAAAATTAAATATAAAAAAATATCTGAAAATAATTATAATTTGTAGATATTAAATACCAAAGTAACATTGGAAAAATTCAAGAAAATAAAGTATCGCTTGTACTTGAATGTCACACGTTTGTTTTCTGTAAATATGTTTAGAAAAATTGATTTTATGAATACGGAAACAAAACTGTTTGTAAAGAAAGTTTAAACAGCTGTAGAGAACTCTTAACGATGTCATATTTTAAGAAAAGTAGTTTCCATCCAGGACATGTAATTTTACTATGTCCTGGGAGAAGTGATCTACATACAAGAGGAGTCAGAATATAAAGAAGCTCACGTAGAAAGCAAAAAAAAAAAAGGGTTCTGAAACAATCCCTTAGAAGGGGGCTTACAATGTTCAGAAAATTCTTCTGGGACTTAAAGAATCATAAAAAGACATTATATCCCTTGAAGGGCGCCCCTGCTTCTATCGTCAGTGGTTCTTGAAGTTTTATGACTCTACTTTTTTACACAGTGTAGGAGGAATAAATGTTCAGACTATCCTAATGGATTACTTTCCCCTTATAAAGTATCACGTTTCTTTAAATTAAATTTCCCTTTTTGGCGAATTTAACTCTAAATTCCAGTACAAGGAGAAAATAAACAAAAGTGCCTTGCCCCATCAATCGAAATGTTTGTTCTGGGATTTTTTTCCAAGAGAAAGGAGATACTAATAATAATATTGAAAATTAATATTAATAATAGTTTATAATAAAATAACTAATATATAATTTATTCTGAAATAAAAAATTACATAAATAGTTGAAAAATAGTGTAAAAATCTGAAATTTTACTAAAAGTTTTGAGTAATAGGTTTAAATCACTTTGATTTAAATGATTTGATTTATCATGATTTAAATCATTGAGGAATTTGCATTAAAATCATGATTTAAAATTGAACAAAAAAAAAAAAACAAATCTCTGGATAACTAATAATAATGCATGTAAAAAATCGCTAACATTTAAAAAAAAAAACAGAAATTTGTGGATAAATCTTGAAAATTTCAATTTTAATAATTTGTTCAGTATAAAATTTAAAAAATTTTGGTATGAAGATAGCAAAAAATATTATTAAATTTTTATATCTTAAAGTCATTATAATTTCAATAAATTACAAACGTCAATTAACTCATATTCGAATTTATTCAAACATTTAAATGTCAATTAATTCAAATTTAAATTCATATTAATTAAAGCACAATTATTAAATAAAATTGGTTATTTTCCATAATCACAATAGGTAATCCATTTTTTAATACTTACGAGTTTTCTAAGAGATTTCACTTTTTCGAAACTGTTTAATTTTTCACTTACAATTTTTTATTTTTACAAAATTGTAAGATTTCTTCTTCTTTTTCTTTAGCTAGTTTTTTTTTGTATTTGTCTTTTTATTTTAACATTTTCTTTAATTTTCTTCTTTTTGTGCAAATTATTTAAAATTATTCTAAACAATTTTGTTATTATAATATTCATTAAACTTTTTATTTCGTTGCTTTTCTTAATTATTTAAATATTTTTAAAAATAATCATTTTTTTTTTATTTATTCAATTTGTTTTCACACTTTGTCTATTTTTGCAAACTTACGTATTCTTCTATAAAATTTTTAGATTTTCTTTATTTTTCTGAACTTATACTTGGACTTCTTTAAGTGTAATATTCTAATATTATAAAAATATTTTTGGTTTAATTTTTCTAAACTTTTATACTTTTAAAGATTTTTAAATTTCTTTTATGGACTTTTTATTTATCTTTAAACACATTTGTTTTATTATCTTTATTAATTCTAACTTTTTAACAGATTCTTACCAAATTGTTTTATTTTTTGTACTTTTCACATTTTTACCAAATTTCAAATTACCTAATTTAATTACCAATTTTTTTATTTTTCGTATTTTTCACATTTTTTCACAGTTTGTGAGATTAAGAAAAAAAAACTTTTTTCCATTTTTTCCCTATATATTAATATATATATATAATATATATATTCCCTATATATTATATATTATATTTTCCACTTTTTTGAAAACTTTTATTCTTTTATTTTTTATTATTTAATATTATTTTTCAGGTCACCGCCAATTGTAATTATAATTATAATTAGACTTATATTTATAATTTAGGATTTTCTGTCAACATTTAGATTTCTCTTTTTGTATTATTTGTTAATATTCTTTTTTTTCTCTTTTTATGTAATAAAAGGATTTTTTCCGTTTCTGTTTCAAATAAATAAATTATTAAATTATGTAAATTTAATCTTGTACTGAATATTCTCATTTTAACAACGTTCTTCTATTTCATAAAATTTTTTTAAATTTTCCAAAACTTTATTCATTTTTTTTTCTTCAATTTGTAAACTAATTCTCTAGTTTTTATAATGTTAAATTTTTGTTCTCTTTTGTAATATATTTTAATGATTATCTTATTTATTTTTTTTTAATTTAAAAAAAATATCCGTAAATAGTTTAATTTATTTAAAAGAGTTTATGCTTTTTTATATATATTTTTATGTCAATGTGTCATTCTTTTGTTTTAAATTTTTCTTTATTTCGTTAATAATGTCCATGACTTTTTTTATTTAAAAGAATTTTCTCATTTTTCAATAGATTTTTTTCTCATATTTTTACATTGTTTTTTTTTTACAATTAATTATTTTTTTGCTGCTTTAACCTATTTTTTTAATTTTGCTATCTTATATTTTTTTTGAAATTTTCTCATTTATTCGTCATAATTTGTTTGCTTTTGATTAAATATTTTATTCTTCATTATTTCTTATTACATGCTCTCAGTTTAAAAAATAAACTACTTACAAATAAACATTCGAAAATTTTATATACTAATTTTATATATTTACAAAAAAATCAATTTATGATTAAAGTAAAACAATTGGATTTTTTGAAGTTTTACTAAAAATCATGATTTTTATTAATTTCAGTTTTGAGCCAAGAGACAGAACATTTTTCTGAGCGTTATCAGTCCAGAATGAACAAGTTTGGATATTTTTTAATGTCACTTTCCACACTCATTACATTTTATAGTCTATTTTATTCACATGCTTTTTCGTGCTTTTATACTTCTAGTGAAGCGAGTTTTCACGATGAAACGTTTACTAAGCCATCGAGAGAACGATAAGGATGGAATGAAGACATTTATTTTTTATTGAATGCAGAATTGTCGAGGTTTCGTTTTATATAAAAAATCAAAAGAAGTTGAATTCAAAGATTCTATTCACAAAAATCGTTTGAGGCATTGCGATAAAAAGGGCTACGTTTCTCCTTATAAAAGACATCATTCTTGAAAGGCTCTATCAAAGGTCATCTGGGCAGTAAAATAAGCCTCTTACTGACCTTTAAAGTACATTCATTTTCCTTTACTAGTGATCCTTGACACTAAATAGACCGAATCGTCAATAGAAAAGCTTCAAGATATTCTCGTTTCTTCGCGGTTTCATAAAAACTGTAAGTTTTTTACATTTTGTATCAATCAGAATTTAAAACCAGTTTTTTAAATAGTAATTTACCGTATAAAAACACGTTCCAAGTTTTTAAATTTGTTAATTATTTTCCCCCCAAAAAAAGGATTTACAATTTACCAAATTTTAAGAATTAAAAGAAATAGTAAAATAAAGAATTTAATTTGTAACGGTTTGAAAAATTAACGAAAGAGAAGCAGTTTTCAAGAAAATTACTTTGATTTGTATCTTGGAACGAATTTAGGTCGACTCTGACTCGTTATAAAATCTACCTCAGGATAAATGTCTCCTAGGAGATTGGGAGAGCTTTTTCGTTAGCTAAGAGAGCCTTCAAGTCGTTTCTTTCTTTGCTCTTGTTATTTTTGCATATGTTCTAAAGAGGATTTAAGAGATACACATCACGTAGTGCAAGTAAGAAATCACACCCTCGAGGATCGGTGATTCTATCCTCTGTTTGAAATAAGAACACACGTGCCAAATGCAACTCTAGAAAAATTAGTTTTATCTCGAAAAATATTTTCAAAAAATATTAAAAATAAAAATATTAAAAAATATTATAAATACTCGATCATTCTCAAAATTCAGTTACACTATTATTTTTTTAGAAATTTCTTCCCGAATTCCATTCTTTGGAACAAACTTCGAAAAACTCAAATTTCATTAAACACAACACAATTGTCCGCTTTGAAAATCGTTTATTCTTTTAGAGCAGTTCCAGGATAGTCTGCAGAAAAAAAATCTTTTAAAATTCAAGACAATTTCCACGTTTTCAAAGACTAAATTTCCAACTTTCTGAACATTGTTCTGAATCCAAATTCGCCTTAAAAGACGTCACCAGGACGTGACCTGGCATAGCAATCAGCGATTGGCTTCCCCTAATTAAAAAACGTCTTGCCTAGTGAGTTTCCATTACATTCATTATTTATTTCCAAGAAACGTAAAAAGGACGCTTTCCACTCATTTTCTCGGGTAATGGGAACAAAGAAGAAAAAAAAAAAAAGAATAATTGTACACGAGGAAGAAACAACTTCTCAAGGTTGATGTCGTCTCTTCCTGTCACGCGCGCTACGGTTCAGACAGTAAAGAAGAAAAGGAACTGGAAGTAGCAAAACGATTCCAAACCGAAATAATGTCTTGCACTGGCACGAGATAAATGGATTTCAGAAGGAGAACAAGTCTTTCTGGTTAAGAGACAGCACACAGGGACATTCACGAAGACCCATATTGGCCAAGGAAGAAAGACAAAAATGAAATATTACC
The DNA here is from genome assembly GCA_037103525.1 of Ganaspis brasiliensis. Classification (NCBI taxonomy): domain Eukaryota; kingdom Metazoa; phylum Arthropoda; class Insecta; order Hymenoptera; family Figitidae; genus Ganaspis; species Ganaspis brasiliensis. Next base: position 847,605 of record JAZKLR010000435.1, read on the forward strand.
GGAACGCCTTGCAGTTTTATTATTTCAAACCTAGTTTTATCGTTATGAACTCTAATCGAAAACCGTGCTTCAATAACTGAACGCTTTCAGACAATTTCATTGGAATTTAAAGCAGAAAATGGAAAAAAAAAGATTATATGAAATTAGTTATTTACTAGCAAAATAAAACGCGCGTCAGCGCGTCATTAGTTTTTCTTACATTTCAGAAATTATAAAATACAATAATAAATATAACAAATCGGTAAATAATATTTATCTAATAAGAAGAAATAAATATTTTAAATATAATATTTAAATCAATTAGATACTTGAACGACCAGAATTTTAATGTTTAGTCTTCTTCTTTTGTTTAGTTAAGTTTAGTTTAAGTTTAAATTAGAGTAGAAAATGGTGTTTACCATTTCCAGTTTGACTCCATGGAGAGTCAAACCTTTATAATATATTTGGTATGTAACTTTTAAAATCAAAGAATTAGGTATCTTAAAATTATTTGTGAAATTTAGTTAATTTATTTAATTTAATTGTAGCCCTGAAGATGAACTGGTACTAGTTCGAAACGTTGGCAATAAATGTTTTGAAAAACAATTTGACCATTAAGCCATTTTATTCTTAAACATAATATTTAAAAATCAATTAATATAAAAAAAATATAATAAATATAATATAATAAATATAATAAAAGGACAAAATTTATAATATTTTAGAATTAAAAAGAATTGCAAAAAATAATTGAAATTAAACAAACTAATTGCAAATTTTGCAAATTAATTGAAAAAAAAAAAAAAAAATCAATTAAAAATTGGTAAAAATAATTTAAACTATCATAAAAATGTTTTAAACATAAAGAAAATAATTTAAATTTGAGAAAAATACTTGAGAATCTTAAAAGTAAATTAAAACAAAATTGAATAATGAAAAATTGTAGAAAATAATTGAAAATTGTAAAAACATGGTTAAAATTTGAGAAAATAATTAAACATATTACATAAAATATTTTAAATAAAGGAAAGGTAAACAAAATTTGTGAAAAATACTTAAGGAGTAATGAAACAGACAGTCTAAAAAAAGTTAGTCCAAATGTATTATTTTGATTTTTGAACTATAGAAAACTTATATTTATGTAATATTTTTCAGTGGAAGTGTGAACAATTATATCTTTTACATAATGAGTAGTTAAAAATTAGAATTTGATGAAAATTAAAAAAAATTCTATGTACAAGAAATTTAGGATAATCAAACGTTAAATCATCCTAAATTTGTAGTACATAGAATTTTTTTTAATTTTCATTAAATTGCAATTTTTAATTACTCATTATGTAAAAAAATATAATTGTTCACACTTCAACTGGAAAATATTACATGAAAATATGAGTTTTTCAGTTCAAAAATCCAAATAATGCATTTGGACTAACTTTTTTTCAGACTGTCTGTTTCATTCCAACTTTCAGAAGTTCATTAAAATAAAAGAAAATAATTAAAAATTAGAGAAACTAAATGAAAAAAGACAAACATAATTCGAAATATGAACGGAACAAGTTTTAATTAAAGAGAAATAAATAAAAACTTTTTGGCAATTATGAAAAAGAAAGAAAAATACGGATGTAATTGAAAATTGAAGAAAATAAATTTTGAAAAATAATTGAAAAATGTTTTTAAATTTTAAAACTTGACAAAAATAATTAAAATATGATACAAACAATGATAAGTTGTAAAAAAATAAATGACATTTAAATGTGTAAATTGAAAAAACTACAGAATTTTTTTTAAATAAAGAAAAAATAATTGAAATTTGAAAAAATACATAAAGATCTTAGAAATCAATTAAAAAAAAAAGAAAATAACTAAAAATTGAAGAAAAGAATTGAAGAAATAAGCTAAAAGTAATTGAAATTTTATAAAAATCCTTAAAAATCTTAGAAAATAATTTTAGAAAATGAGAATAACTAAAAATTGGAGAAAAGACTGAAAGAATGCTAAAAATAATTGAAATTTAGGATAATTAATAAAAAAAAAATTTTAATTCTGATAACACATGGAAATAATTAAAAATTGAAAAAAATATTTGAATTTTCAGAAAAATACTTAAGGAGGAATGAAACAGAAAAAAAGTTAGTCCAAATGCATTATTTTGATTTTTCATCGAGAAAACTCATATTTTCATGTAATATTTTTCAGTGGAAGTGTGATCAATTATATTTTTTACATAATGAGTAATTAAAAATTACAATTTGATGAAAATTAAAAAAATTTCTATGTACTAAATATTTAAGAAGGCCTAACGTTAGATTATCCTAAATTTCTACTACATAGATTTTTTTTTTAATTTCCATCAAATTGCAATTTTTAATTGCTTATTATGTAAAAAATATAAATTTTTATACTTCCACTGAAAACTATTGCATCAAAATATGAGTTTTCTAGTTAAAAATCAAAATAATGCATTTGGACTAACTTTTTTCAGACTGTCTCTTTCATTCCTCGTTAAAAATCTTAGAAAATGAGAATAATAATTAACAATTGAGAAAAATAATTGAAAAATGATAAAATTAATTAAAAATTGAAAAAAATAATTGAAATATGCTGAAAATAATTTATGATTGAGAAAGAAAATTAAATTATGATGAAAATAATTTTAATATCAAAAATTGAAAACATCCAATAAAATTTCAGGAAAGAAACGTAAAAAATCATAGAATATATGTTTAAAAAAAATCATAATTACAAAATTGCTTACAAAATTTTAATTAAAGAGAATAATTAAAAAATCGCAGAAATAACGAAAATTGATGGAAATAATTGCAATATCGGATAAATAATTGAAATTTTTAAAAGCAATGCCAAAATAATGAATATAATTATAAATTGATGAAAATAAAAAAAAATTGCAGAATTTATTTTTAAGCAAAAGAAAATAATTTAAAAAATCGTTATATAATAAAAAATTGATGACAATTTGATGTATTTAGACAGTGTACAATGATTTTATTTATTTCCTATTTACGAATAGGAATTTTTTAATTCAAATTTTAAAATATTTCCTGATAAAGAGAGTAAAAATCAATAAAATAACAGGGACTGAGACTAACTTCACTTCAGTTTTTAAAACGTGGACAGAAAAGATGAATAAATATTAGTACTAACCAACTTCACTTCAAACTTTAAAACGTGGACAGAAAAAAATGAATAAATAATAAATACTAACTAAATTCAGGAGTTTACGGAGATTATTATTTTTTGAGAAGACAGTAAATGATCTAAGGAAGGTTATTGAAATAAATTTTCAACGATAAATAATTATTATTATTAAATTAACTGTTTTACATAGAAACTACCTTATTAATACATCTAGATGATATTTATTAATTATTTTCATAATAATATAAGTTTTTATTGAAAAGATATTATCGATTTCACTGAGTCAAATAAAACGAAAAAAATCTTCACTTTTTTAACGTTTCAACAGCAATTCTGCCCTCATCAGAAACGTAAAAAATTAACAATAAATAAATTACTAAAATTATATTTAATTTATTTATTGTTAATTTTTTACGTTTCTGATGAGGGCAGCATAGCTGTTGAAACGTTAAAAAAGTGAAGATTTTTTTCGTTTTATTTGACTCAGTGAAATCGATAATATCTTTTCAATAATTATTAACTGAGTGATAAATCCATAATATTATGGAAAGAAAATTCATAATATTACAAGAATATAAGTTTTTGTTGTTGTTATTAATGTGTTTCTTTATTACTATTTTCCATTAAGATTTTAAGAATTTACTGACCTAGAAAACACTTGAAACGAGATTTTAATGTATGTCCGTCCGTACGCCAATCTTAGCCAAAAGCTGCGCATTTTCGATTCTGGCTCTGGCAAAATTTTTAACGACTTTACTAATCCTGTTCTAAATAACTTTAAAATAGTTCTAAACAATTACAAACAAGTTTTAAGAAGTTTTAAACAATTTCTAAAAGAGTTGTTTCAAAAAGATGTGAAACAGTTTGGAACTATTTATAAATCGGTTTAAACTTATTCTGAACACTTTAAAACTAGTTAAAAACAGTTTCTGAACAATTATGAACAAGTTAATAAGCCGTTTAAAAATATTTCTAACCAGGCTCTAGTTTATAATAATTCTTAATTGTTTAAATAAGTTTTGAATTAGTTACAAATAGTTTTAAACGGGTTTGAACTAATTACCATGGAACGTGTGCTGAATAATTTAAAACTATTTCTAAAGAATCGAACTAGTTTTTAACTGATATTAAATAGTTTGAAACGTGTTCTAAACTGTTCTAAATAAGTTAAAAAAAACTCTGAAACAGTTTTAAACTAGTTATAAATATAATCCAGTTTAAACTCGTTCTGAACACTTTAAAATCATCTACAACCAATTTCTGAACAATTATAAACAAGTTTATAGGCCGTTTGAAAATAATTCTAACCAGGCTCTAGTTTTGAATAATTTTTAATAGTTTAAATAAGTCCTGAACTAGTTACAAAAATAGTTTTAAACAGATTTGAACTAGTTTTGATCTAGTGTTAAATTTTTTCAAACGTGTTTTAAACTGTTTTAAACGAGTTTTAAAAAGTTCTTAGTAGTTTTGAAAACTTCAAAACAGTTTTCAACTAGATATTTTTATATTTTGAAACAAGTTCGAAACACTTGAAACTGGTTTTACAAATTTCGAAATATTTTTTAACTACTTATAAACAGTTTAAAATATGTTATGATTAACTTATAACATAAACATTTTAATACTAGTTGTAAACAGTTTCAAACATGTTCTAAATTAGTCATAAGTAGTTTTAACCATTTGGAAAAATGTTTTCAACTATCACAGTAAAATATACATATTAAAGTAATTTTAAATTATTATTAAGTATAAGTAATAATTTCGCTTGATTAGTTTCACGTTTGTTTTTCTCTTTTATTTTTATTCGATCCAATAAAAATGTAGTTTGTATCTTGGCCTCAATTTGTGATAATTTAATAAAGAAAGATATTTTTGCTAAAAAGTAGAACGATATTTTAACGAGAACCGAGCAAATAGCCCAGTACGCAAACTAATACTTTTTGTTCCTGATTCTTATTCTCGATAAAGCGAAATAACTGTTTTTCGCTTCTATCGACTCTCAAGCCCGAGGGTCAAAGTAGAAAAGTTGTTGAATCGAGTGACGCTAACAATTCTGCCCTGTGGTCTTTAAGAGATTTCAGATTTTATGCATCGATTTCTATTTGGAACACTGCTCTAAAGTTCCAATCAGTATTAAATCCATTCTCTCAATTGTAAATGAGATCATTAAATTAATTCCAATCGATTCTTAATTACAGGACTTTTCCCTTTCACGAATTTATTATCTTTTTATACATCAATTTTTATTTGATCATTGTTTTATTTCCGTTTATTTTTGTTATTTTTATTTTTCAACAGTATTCTACTACATTTTCTAAAGTTTTATCCTTATAGTTTTTCCTGTTTTTTTACAGCTTTTAACGAAAATCCACAGGCGGGATCGGTTTAACCTAAAATTTAGCTCTAGATTTATTTCCAACAAAAGTGGGAAAAAACAGATAGAAATTGAAAGGAGTATTTTTTATTATTTACAGTATTTTGTTTCCATTTCACGAGTTACGATTTCTTTTTTTCATTTATCGATATTTAACTGGATTTTTTTTTGTAGTTTAGTTGTTATAGAACTGAATTTTTCAAATTTAAATTTATCGAAACAACAAAGTTAATTGAAAAATTTTACAAATTTTAGATAGAAGTTTATGTTTATATTATTTTGTGAAGTTGGTACGATCAGTGTTTAATTCCTTTAAACTTCTAAAGTTCACTTATGCTCTATTCTGAAAGTGCACTTCAGTCCTAAATAATAGGGAAGCAGTTGAAATGCAAATGGGTTAATAACCACTTTTGAGCAGATACAAAACCATGCGTTGCAAACAGATTACCTAAACAACCGCCTAACGAAGCAAAAGTTTTAACCGAAAGTGAAGTATTCGCTCTCAGTTTAATATTATAGTGAGAGTAATCGTGCCTTCTAGTATGAAGTGAATTTAACAGTTTTATTAATTTTATAAAATTTCAAGTGCCCTCAAAAACTAAATTACACAAGTGAGGATATTGTTCAAAATTTGAATAAAATTTAACAAGAGAAAATATCTCCAGAAAAATGAAAACAAATTTTTGAAAAAAATTAGTCGTTAATTATTTGAAAATACTCAAATTGTCTTTAACTAAAGATTTATGTGTTACGTCAAGTCAAAATTATTAAAAAATTGCTTCTTTATTATTATGTGTCAGACGTTCAATGAAATTTAAATGCAACGAGAGTTCTAAGAATCTGAAACACTTTTGTAATTTTATATTTCTATCGAGCTTGAAATTTGTAATTTTAATTCAGGCGAAACGTGCTCACAATAGACAAAGAAGTTACATTTTTTAGTAATTAAAAAATAAAATATACGTGTCTCGATAGTTTTACGGGAAAAACTTTTTCTTTCTTCTTTTTGATAATGTTATTAATGGAAAATCATATTTTATTCTGAAAAGGTGCAACTTTTCTAAAAAGTCAATTCTTTATTTTAGGATAATTGAAAAAAAAGATTAAGAAGCTTTTTTGATAGTTTGATTAAGTGGCAAATTTTCTAGTTGAAATGTCAATATATGACTATAAAACGTAATTAGATCTCACGATTTTAATTGGATTCGGATTTCTACTGGGAATAGTTGTCTTTCAGTAGAAAAATCAACGTGATGTCAGACATTTTCTGATAAAGACTAACAAGTTAAATTTTAAGTAGAAAAATCAATTCGTCGTCTATCAGTGCCATTTAAGCTATAAATTAATTGTGGATTGACATTAATAGTGGGAATTGTGCCTCTCGGCATTAAGGTCAATCTTAAGTCAAATACTCCGAATTTAAGACGGTCAAAAGTAACGTTTTTAGTAGAAAAATCAATTTGTGGTCGGACGATTTATTTCAAACTATAAATTGCAACTGATATTAATTTTAGTTTTGTATTTTTTTGTATTTTTTAATAGAACAATAAGCTGCAAAATTTAATTAGGCAATAAATTAATTAAGGCTTGTATTTCTAGTAATTTAAAGTTTACATTTCAAAAGAAATAAATATAAAATGAAGTAATTCGTATCAAAAACTAAGAATCAACATTGTTTAGTATAAAAATTCAATTTCGTTCAGATAATCTAATTAAAACTGAAAATTGCAAGTAATACTAATTTTTGGTTTTCTATTACAATTTAAATATCAGGTATTATGTATTAAAATTTAGAATTTAGAATTTTCAGTAGAAAAACCAAAGTTTGTCAGACATATCAATAGAAAGAATACGTTTAGTCTATATTTGCACTTTGTATTTTTAAATATAAAAATAAATTGCTAAATTTAATTAAACAATAAATTAATTAAGGCTAGATATTTCTAGTCATTTAAACTTTATATTCCAAAAGAATTAAATATAAACTTGAGTAATCAGTATAAAAAACTAAGAATCGGCATTTTGAATTAAAAAATTCAATTTGGGTCAGACAATCCAATAAAAACTGAAAATTGCAAGTAATACTAATTTTTGGTGTTCTATTTAAATTTAAACGTCAGGTGTTATGTATTAAAGTGTAAAATCTAGAATTATCACTATTATCTGTCTCTAAAATTATCTTTACGCTTTGTATTTTTAAATAGAAAAATAATCTGCAAATTGAAATTAGACAATAAATTAATTAATGCTGGATATTTCTAGTAATTTTAACTTCATATTTCAGAAGAATTAAATATAAAAATTAAATAATCTGTTTAAAAAACTAAGAATCGGCATTTTTAATTAAAAAAATTCAATTTGGGTCAGACAATTAAATTAAAACTGTAAATTGCATGTAATACTAATTTTTGATTTTCTACTCTCTAAATCTGAATTAGTGGTTTTCTACTAATGAATTAGCGAAAAGTGAGCTACTATTAAAATAGTAAGAATTTTACTAATTCTTAGTAGAAAACTACTAATTGAATTAGTAAAAAAATCTACTTTTTGAAAAGTAAAGTTTCACTATTTCAATTAGTAGTTTTCTACTAAGAATTAGTAGTTTTCCACTAAGAATTAGTAGTTTTTTACTAAGAATTAGTAGTTTTCTACTATATGAATTAGAGAAAAATGAGCCATGAATTTGACTAATAAATAGTAGAAAAGTACTAATTCTTAGTAGAAAACTACTAATTCAGATTTAGAGAGTATTAAAATTTAAACGTCAGATATTGTGCATTTAAATTTAGAATCTAGAATTCTCAGTAGAAAAACCATTATTGATCAGTCATGTTAACAGACAGAATAAGTTTAGTCTATATTTACGCTTTGCATTTTTAAATATAAAAATAAGGTGCAAAATTTAATCAAACAATACATTAATTAGGGCTGGATATTTCTAGTCATTTAAACTTTATATTCCGAAGCAAATTAATACAAAATTAAATATTCCGTATAAAAAACTAAAAATCAAAATTAAAATTACAAAAATTCAATTTGGATCAGACAATTTAATTAAACTTATAAATTGCAAGTAATACTAATTTTTGATTTTCTATTAAAATTTATACGTCAGGTATTATGTATTAAAATTAAAAATCTAGAATTCTCAGTAGAAAAACCAAATTTTGTCAGACATGTGAATAGAAAGAATAAGTTTAGTGTACCCATATTTTCGCTTTGTATTTTTAAATAGAAAAATTAGCTGCAAAATGCAGTTAGACAATGAATTAATTAAGACTGGTTATTTCTAGTAATTTTAATTTTATATTTAATTAGAACTAGAAATAAACATCAAATCAAATAATCCGTACAGAGAAATAAGAATCAACATTTTTAAGTAGAAAAACTCGATTTGGGTCAGACAATCTAATTAAAACTGTAACTTGCAAGTAATACTAATATTTTGTTTTCTATTAAAATTTAAACGTCAGGTATTATGTATTAAAATTTAAAATCTAGAATTCTCAGTAGAAAAACCAGAGTTAATCAGACATGTTAAAAGAAAGAATAAGTTTAGTCTATGTATACGCTTTGTATTTTAAAATAGAAAAATAAGCTGCTAAACGTAATTAAACAGAAACTTAATTAACATTAGATATTTCTAGTAATTTAAACTTTATATTTCAATGAAAATAAACATCAAATCAAATAATCCGTATAAAAAACTAAGAATCTACATTTTTAAATAGTAACATCTAAGTCAGGTCAGACAATTTAAATAAAACTGTAAATTTATTACATACATTATTTTTTATTATTAATTTTTGCGTTGAAATAGATCACTGTAAAAAATACATCACCATAAAACCGAAAAGTATGTAATAAAAACTAAAAACAGGAATTCGCAATAGAGATATTGATGTTTGGTCATACGATGCAATTTAAATTTAAATTGAGTGTTGCGTAACATGTATACTGAATAGTAGTACCTTTGAGTCCAAAAATCAATAATGTAAAACCGAATAATAATTTTCGTTAAAACTAAATTCTAAAATGCACAGTAGAAAAAATCAGTGTTTTGTCAGACAAAATTATTGTCTTGCATTTTAATTCCAATTTTCCTATTTTACAACGCAGATATATTTTCTATTATTGTAAAATTTACTATTCTCTCAATTTTCTCTGTATTTCTAGTTTTAATTGAACTTTTACGTAAATTCACTCATTTCAATTTCTCGATTTTCTACGTGAAAATTTAATACTCACTTTAATTTGTAATTGTTTAACCAGAACTAATATAATTAGAAATTTATTATTTTTTAGTTTAAAAATTAAAAACTTACTTTTAAAGTTCAACTTTCAAAATATTTTAATCATTTCTGAGCGTTTAGTTTTTAAACCGGGCCCGTATCATTTTGACACAAATTTTTTCGGGCAACTTGTTATATTGTACTCCCGAAGATGAATGTTATATTTTACTCCTTCTGAAATCAAAGATTTTTAAGTCTTATTTATTAAATAATTGATTTTAATACATTAAATTAATATTAGAAGTCTTAATTAATCCAGAAAATTCAATTATTGAATAATTAAAACTTAAAAATCTTTGATTTTAGTAGGAGTAAAATATAACATTTTTCTTCAGGAGTACAATATAACAAATTGCACGAAAAAATATGTGTCAAAATAATACGGGCCCTTTAAACCTGGGTAATTCCACTGACTTTCGCCTGAGAGCTGTTGCTGACATATTTTTTAAAAATCTCGTTTTAATATATGTGAAACTCGATGAATTTCTACGTTCATTAACGATAATATTATAAAATAAATTTTAATTTCTTCGTTGATATTATTAATCAAAAATAAGATGTTCACTACATGATTTCATAACCTCCAATTTTTCTTTTTTTAAAAACGTTATTATTAAAAAACTACTTAACAATATGTGTTATTACTTACAAGAAACACAAATCACTTTATTCACTCCATAGAAATTATGATATTATTATAAAAATATTTTATGTTATGATTATAATTAAATTTAAATATTTTTTCGTTTACAAAATTTTATAATTTTTTTCTGGAAGCTCAAAAATTTTTGAAACTTTGCAGATGTTTTATTTTTAATATTACTTACCTGATATTAAAATTTGTCGAGAGTATTTTGCTTCGTTTTGGAAATATTAAATTTGAAAATTTTTTACTCAAAAAGGTTAATTCGAGGACTTGAAGTTAGCAAAACAATTTCCCTCTTTCAGGGATCACAGTGGTTTCTTCGTTCAATTTTAGGTGAAAAAGGGGATTTCGATTTTCAAAAAAGGGGATTTTCTTTAATAAAAAGGGGATTTTGGAAATCAAGAAAAAAGGGTTATATTAATAATTCAAGTTTCTTTTTCTTCAAAACAGTTTTATTAATTAATTTAGTCTTTTTTTGTTCAATTTGTTTATAAAAATTTTAAAAGAAAGAGCACTTTCGGAAATACAAAAATTTATCTTTTAATAGGTTGTCTGTTCAATGAAGAGAAGATGGTTGTTGCAATTAAATATTTTTAAAAATAATTTTTAACTTCAAATGGTTTTTTAAATTATTTATTTAATAATTAGATTTTAAATAGGAAACATAAAAATCTGTGATGTAAAATGTTCTGATATAATGTTAAAGAAATTAAATTAAAAATCTTTCAGCGAAATATGACAAAATCAATTCAAATTATTTTTATTAATCTCTTTTATTGTATTTTTATATTTTTCAATTCAAAATAATTAATTTTTGTTTGAAATAATTAAATATATTTCATAAACAATTTTTTTTCATCCAATAAAATAAATTTGATGTATTTCAGCAAGAAGACATGATTTTATTTTATCATGCAAAACTAGTAATATTTGATTAAAACGAGTAAAAAATATTTAATAAAAAATTTTTTCATCCAATAAATTAATTTGCTTTAATTAATTAAGAATACATGGTAATAAGAAAATTATATAACTTTTTAAAATAATTTTACTTTAATTACGTTTTTTTTTTCATGTTTCCTGTTTAAAATCTAAATAAATTCAATAAATAATAATAAAAAACCATTTTAAGTTTAAAATTTGTTTAAACATTTAAATTCAATAACTAGTTTTTCATCATTGTACAGACACCCTAAAAAAGGATAAATTTTTGCATTTCAAAAAGTGGAAAAATAGAAACTTTTTGAAAAAAAGAATGTCAAAGAAGAGAAAAATGTTGATTTTAGGTGTTTTAGGTGATTTTTCTAAAAAAAGGGGAAAATAAGGGGAAAAGGGGAAAAAAAGAAGATTAGGTGAAAAAGGGGAGAAACAGTGATCCCTGCTCTTTGTTACTACATAAAAAAAGAGAGATGTAAAATATTTTAAATCCTCAAATTAACCTTTTTGAATAAAAAATTTTCAAAATTTAATATTTCCGAAACGAAGCAAAATACCCTCGTCAAATTTTAATATCAGATAAATTATATTAAAAATAAAATATCTGCAAAGTTTCAAAAAATTTTAATCTTTCAGAAAAAAATGCAAGTTTTAAAAAATTATAAAATGTTGTAAACGAAAAAATATTTAAATTTAATTATAATCGTAACATAAAATATTTTTATAATAATATCATAATTTCTATAGAGTGAATAAAGAGATTTGTGTTTCTTGTAAGTAATAGCACATATGGTTAAGTAGTTTTTTAATAATAACGTTTTTAAAAAAATGAAAAATTGAAGATTACGAAATCATGTAGTAAACATCCTGTTTTTGATTAATGATATCTACGAAGAAATTAAAATTTATTTTATAATATTATGGTAAATGAACGTAGAAATTCATCGAGTTTCACATATGGGCATATCTCTGGAACATTTAACTTTTCAATAAGAAAAAATATTTTATTTTTTTTTGTAGCACAGTATTGAAACTTTGTCTACATAAACTTCAAGTGCTAAGCTTTCAAATTATACAAATGGACAAATAAATCTAATTGTCTTCAAGAAATTATAAATTATTTAAAATTACAAATAATTTTTAACCTGTAACATAAAAATATTCAACAGGTGGTTGCTTTTTAGGATGAAAAACAGTGGAAATGAATTGCTTGAGGGGCTATCATTTTTAAAAAACGATAAGTTTGTTTAATATTTTCAATATTTATAAGAATAGTAAAATATTAATAATACTACACTAGGAATAAAGGAATAAAGTTCCATTTTTGTGTGAAAATCAATCAATTTTGAAATAAACATTAAAACTTAACCTTCAGGTTTTAATTAATGACAATTTCTGTTGAAAACATTAGAATCGGCAACTTCAGACTTAAAAATTTCTTTCTAAAAAATTTCGGTCGATTACGGTCGACCGTAATTGATAAATATTTTCACATTATCATTGCAATAAAGTATTTTTTCTCAAAGCACATTCACACAATGTTAAATGGTACTCGTAAAAATATATGTAAGTACTTTTTGAATACTTTTATTTCATTTTCGTGAAGTATCACTCGTATTACGATCGTTGTCAAATTTTGTACACACGTGTTTTCTGTTATTTAAATTAGAATAGTTTTTTGAAGACATGAATCACATCAATTTAGTATGTCTCAAAATAATTCTAATTATTTAAACTTTTATTTTCCATAAACTATTTTGGTGTGCCAATAGTCTTATTCAAGAAAAATGATAAATAAGACGATTACGGTCGAAAAGGTTAAAAGCGAGGGACAACTTTTAAAAACATATAACTTTCTTCACAATAAACAAAATATTAATTTTCATGCACAAATGTGTTCATCGTTTAATTAACTTTAAAAACATGTGTCATCTAACTAGTAATTTTTATTAATTACAAAGTTTCAACGTATAAACCATTCGAAAGTATGGTTAGGGACAAGTAAACATTGTTAAAAATCGGATGTTCAAATTGGAATAATTATTTATCTATTTAATAAATCAATGTGTAATCTTTTGGAAATAGTTCATCGTATCAAATGTTAATATTTCCAACAAAAACCAGGTAAAAATTGATTAAAATTATCAAAATATATGCAAGGGACATAAAAGTTAAAGGTTCCAGAGATATGCCCATATATTAGAACAGGATTTTTAAAAAATATGTCAGCAACAGCTCTCAGACGAAAGTCAGTGAAATTACCCACCTGGCAATTGAAACTAAAGCAACAAGAAAGGAACTTTCCAACTCTAATTTAATAAATCCTTCTTTCAGAAACAAAATAACAGGTTTAATAATAGAGAAACCTCAATTGTTCATCGGACAATAATACCTAAGAGAGAGAGAGAGAGAGAGAGAGAAAGAGAGAAAAAAAGAAAAATTTCTAATAACCGAAAGTGTCGAAAGGATTTTCTTAAGGTTGGTAACTGTCTTGGTAAAGTTTACGCCAAGATTAATTAAAACGTAAAACAAGAGATTAAAGTTACGAATCTTTCTCGAAACAATGTTACTTTTTCCGAGCAACACAATCAAAACTTTGTTTACTTTTTCTGGCTCCATTTCTTTGTCGTGTTGGCCAACACGAGAAATCCAGCTGAGGCAACGAAGCACAAATTATTCTTTCCGCAAACGCAGTAGCCTTTAATTTGGTCGAGCTTGCTGAAAGAAAAGAGGTATACAGCGAGCGTCGGAAGACACTCTCCTAGCTACCTGCGCGACTACCTTAATGTTTAAAAAAAAAATCCGCGACCAACGGACCTCGAAGAGTTTGCCCCAGTAAAAAAAAAAGATCATAAACAAAAAACAACAAAAAAATCACGGAAAAGTGAGAAGGAGGATTAAAACCGCGCGCACAGTTTGTAATTTGCGCGCGGGGTGTTGTGAAACTTTTTAGACCAGAGAGAAAAAAGACTCACAACTATCCGGGTACAGTCGTGGCACGAGATTAAAATGCAAATCTAAATTTTACTCCGAAATAAGTCTGAAATATGATTATCGTAAATGCGATAAGCGCATGGCTCGTTTACTTACAAAGTTTGCAGGTTCACGATCCTGTAGTGGGCAAGGAATGTGTGTCTGTAGAGCTGTAACAGAAAAAATACATCTGTTGTAATTTTTTTCATCTAAGAAATCGTTATGGAAAATTTGCTTCCGACAAGAGCGGGACAATTTGAAAAAGTTTTTTATATTCAAAAAGTAAATAATGATATTGAAAGTTGATAAATTTTTCTTGAATCAAATTAAGGGAAAAAGTAGTAAAATAATGAAGCGACACTTGAGAAATTCTTAAATTTAGAAGTATTAAAATTTAGTCGCAATGTGTTTTTAAAATTAGAAGTTCTAATCTTTAGTAAAAAAAAGCAATATTTGATCAGACATTGTAATTGCAGGAATAAATTCATTGGGTAGTTTTGTTTTAGGAGAAAGATCAATTAAATAATAATAATCTCCGTAAACTCTTAGAGTTAGTTAGTATTAATATTTATTCATCTTTTCTGTCCACGTTTTAAAAACTGAAGTGAAGTTAGTCCCTGTTATTTTATTTTGTGCTGGTTTTTAATTGTCATTTGAATAAAAAAAAAGTTTCGAAAAATGATTTAAAAATTTATTATGGTCTTTGAAGAAGTTGAAAATATGTACACATGCAATTAATTTCCTACTCTCTAAAACTGAATCAGTGAAAATTTCACTGATTCAGTTTTAGAGAGTAAATTTTCAGTTATTATTTCAAATTTAAATTATTGTCTTCAATTTTTCATTATATAACGATTTTTTAATTATTTTCTTTTGCTTCAAAATAAATTCTGCAATTTTTCTTAATTTTCATCAATTTATAATTAAATTCATTATTTTGTCATTACTTTTAAAACTTTCAATTATTTATCCGATATTGCAATTATTTTCATAAATTTTCGTTATTTCTGTGATTTTTTAATTATTCTCTTTAATTAACATTTTTCAAGTAATTTTGTAATTACAGTAAAACTCACGTATATCGGATTTCAAGGGACCGAGAAAATTTTCCGATCTAAGCGGGAATCCGATTTATCCGGGTAAAAATACATGATATATAAATTCAAGGGACCGCCAAAAATATCTGATGTAGGCGGGAATCCGACATATGCGGGTCCGATATACGTGGGTTTTACTGTATTATTTTTTTTAAACATATACTCTATGATTTCTTCAGTTATTTCTCTCAACTTTTATTGAATGTCTTCAATTTTTCATATTTAAATTATTTTCATCATAATTTAATTTTCTTTCCCAATCTTAAATTATTTTCATCATATTTCAATTATTTTTTTCAATTTTGAATTAATTTGATCATTTTACAAATATTTTTCTCGATTGTTAATCATTATTTTCATTTTCTAAAATTATTTTCTAAGATTTTTAAGTATTTTTCTGAAAATTCAAATATTTTCTTCCATTTTTAATTATTTTCATTTGTTATCAGAATTTTAGATTTTTTTTAAATTAATTATCGTAAATTTCAATTATTTTTAGCTTTCTTCCAGACTTTTCTCCAATTTTTAGTTTTTCTCATATTATAAAATTAATTTCTAAAATTTTTCAAGTAATTTTCTCAAATTTCTATTATTTTCTTCAATTTTTATTTATTTTTATTTGTTTTCATAATTTCCAAAACATTTTATTAATTATCGTAAATTTCAATTATTTTTAGCATTCTTCCAGTCTTTTCTCTAATTTTTAGTTATTCACATTTTCTAAAATTATTTTTAAAGATTTTTAAGAATTTTTCTAAAATTTCAATTGTTTTTTTCAATTTTTATTTATTTTCTTTTTTTTTAATTGATTTCTAAGATCTTCATGTATTTTTTTCAAATTTCAATTATTTTTTCTTTATTTAAAAAAATTCTGTAGTTTTTTCAATTATCACACTTAAATATCATTGGTTTGTTACAACTTATCATTGTTTGTATCATATTTTTATTATTTTCGACAAGTTTTAAAATTTAAAAACATTTTTCAATTATTTTCCAAAATCTATTTCCTTCAATTTTAAATTCTTTAAATTTGTTTCATAATTTCAAGAATTAATTATTATTTATCTGACTTTTCAATTATTTCATTATTTATATTATTTTTTATATTTTTTTTCTCGTTCTTTTTTATAATTGACGAAAATTCTTACTTATTTCTCTTTAATTAAAACTTGTTCTGTTCAATTTTAAATTATTTTTATCTTTTTCATTTATTTTCTTTAATTTTTAATTACTTTTTATATTTCAATAAACTTCTGAAAGTTTAAGTATTTTAGTCAAATTTTGTTTAACTTTCCTTTATTTAAAATATTTTATGTAATTTGTTTAATTATTTTCTCTAATTTTTCATTATTCAATTTGTAATTTACTTTTAAGATTCTCAAGTATTTTTCTCAAATTTTAATTATTTTCTTTATGTTTAAAACATTATTATGATTGTTTAAATTACTTTCCCCAATTTTTAATTGATTTAATTTTTTTTTTAATTAATTTTCAAAATTTGCAATTATTTGTTTAATTTCAATTATTTGTTGCAATTCTTTTTAATTCTAAAATATTATAAATTTTGTCCTAAATAAATATTTATTTTATTTATATTAACTGATTTTTAAATATTATATTTAAAATATTTATTTTTCTTATTAGATAAATAGTATTTACCGATTTTTTATATTTATTATTGTATTTTATAATTTGAAAATGTATGAGAAACTAATCGCGCGCTTGCGCGCGTTTTATTTTGCTGGTGCAAAATATAATAATATTAAGAGAAATAGAAGGTAAATATTTAAGTAGAAAAATCAATGTTAGGTCAGACGTTGTAATTGCAAGAAGAAATTAAGTGTTTTTGAACATTTCTATCTTTTTTTTTCTATCTTTTACGATTTTTTTAAACTAAGAAATTGTTATGAAAAATTCGCTTCAGTAAAATTTAAAATTCGTTTCAGCAAAATTCCAAAACAAATCATAACCTTTTTATAATGTATAACTTTAATTTAGGAGAAAATAATTATTATAATTTCTGATTCAAAATAAAAAAGATAATTTAAAGTAGGGAAATAAATATTTGAATTTTCAGTAGAGAAAACGATGTTTGTTCGGATACTTCAGATATCATTTAAATAAATTATAACTTTATCTTAGTGTAAAAATAAAACAAAACAGAACAATAATAATCTGTGTTAAAAATAAACAGTAAAATTAAAAGTAGAAAAAACGTTGCTTCGCCAGACATTGTTATTTAAAGAATAAATAAATTGTGTCTAGAAATATACGCAATTATAAACTTTTTTATAGCTTAGAACTTTGGTCTCGTGGTTGAAACAACAGTGGAAAAAAATAAAGAATTAAATGTTAAGAAAAGGTAATGTTTAAAGTAGAATAACCCGAGTTTGGTCAGACGTAGATTGTTATTTAAAGAATGAATAGTGTCTAGAAATTTATGTCATATACTTTTTATAATTTAAAATTTTAATTTAGAAGAAAATTAATATTATAATTTGTGGTACAAAATAGAAGAGAAAAGTTAAAGTAGAAAAATCAATGTTTGGTCAGACGCTGTAATTACAAGTATAAAATAAGTGTGTCTGAATATTTATACTCAAAAATTTTTATTTTTAATAAACACTTTAGAATTAAATAAAAATTATAAATTATTTATAAAAGGTTGGTCTTAGTAAGAACCGGATAATGTAAAGATGCTGTTTTTTTTTAATTCAACTTTACTTAATTTTTCTATTAATTTTTAGTAATTTTCTACTAAAACTTTAGTTAAAGGTAACTTTGGTTTTAAGGTCAGAACTGTTCAATCCAATAGTAAAATTTTACTAAAAAATAATAGAAATACTTAATATTTTAAATTAGTTATAAACTTTCGATAAATTCAATTTTTGAATGAATGTTTTAATAAAAAAAAAATCAGTACCGAAAAGAATAATCAGTGTTGAAATATTAATGGTCAAATCCAGAGTAGAAAAAACGGTGTTAGGTTAGACATAGTTGAAAGAATAAAATTAGTTTTAGATAGTTATCTACATTTCATTTAAAAACTTTGTTTTGTTGAGAAAAATTATTACAAAATATATCCTCTGTAAAAAGTAAAAGGTAAAATTTAAAGTAGAAAAATCGAAGTGTGGTCAGACAAGTCGCTAATTTTGAATTAGCGAAAAAGTGAGTTACTAATTTTATTAGTAACTTCGTACATTTTTCACAACTTTTTCATTTTACCATTATTTAAAAACATTATTCTCTTCTGTTTTTTAATTTTCGTCCAATTGTTGCTACAAGATTTTCCCTAATTTTCATATTTTCAAACAAATTATTTATCGAAAGAGAAATCAATACCAAAATCGTGTATTACGGATACTTTAAAAATTAAACTAATGCAATTATTGATAATTTAATCCTCTTATTCACTCAAAATCAACTGATTGAATTTGCATTCAGCAGCTTGAGGTTTAATGGGAGATTGTATTTTAATAAAATTTATCGAATTACGACACAAACTTGTTGAATTAACGCGCTTCGTATTATTCGATTAATTGATAAAAACTCAACATTTTAGAAACATTAACTAAATTGATTGCTCAATAAAAATGTATATCTTGTTAATTATTAACGGTGCCTGGTCAAAAACCCGTTTTACTACTGAATAGGCAAAAAATTGTCCAGATAAAAAAAATATATTTTTCCATTTGGAACATTCTGCGTGAAGCGGACATAACAAAATTTATAACGTAAAAAACATCATTTTTAAAATACTGGTTTTTCCAGTCAGATGTTTGAAATGGAAAAAATTATGGCTCTTTTTTGTAGAAAATTAAACGATATTTTGAATACAAAATATACTTCTAACCACAAATCAAAAATATTTGTTGAAAATACCGAGATATTGTAAATTAAACAACTATTAAACTATTTTTCTATTTTATTATTTTACTATTTTTCAAGCCATTGTAAGAAAAATTTTAAATGGTCAAATTTTAAAAATCAAACTCATCACATTAAAGACCGTTCAATTTCCTATAAAAAAGAGCGATAATTTTTTCCGTTTCACAACATTTGACTGAAAAAACAGCATTTTAAAAATTATACTTTTTATTTTACAAATTTTGGGATTTCCGCTTTATGTAGTCCATTTAATGATAAGAAATATTTAAAAACTAAAAAATAAAACTCTCGAAAAGTTTTCCTCCAACAACCACATCTAAAACTTGAATGAAAATAGATTGGTTCCGCTTTTTAAGGCAGCAATTAAAAACTCGTTTTCTTTTTCGACGCAATGAATCACATTCACTTCCCATAATTTTTCCTGCAAAGATTCAAGTTTTCTGCTCAGTCGAATGAGAATTTAATCGATATTTTTCATTAATTTAACGAAAAATACAAACAAAAAAAAATGCCTGGTGTAAAAACAATCGCAGACGGCGCACAGTGTGTATCCTGCAATTATTTTTCTATTGTTCTTTGGACCAGGACAAAACGAGGCGCATTTTCATTCCGCAGTGGCCAATTAATGGTCTTCCTTTCTCGTCCAATAAATTATAACTGAACACCGAGATATCGCTTAGTATCAAACCTCATCAATAATGTTTGCCGATATGGAAGGATTCATGGTGCTCCGCGCTATTTTGCCTCCATTAACTCTTTCAACATGGTTCCATAAATCACGTTATTCTGATAGGATCAGAATAACGCCATTTTCACGTGTTGCGAACGATCACCAGGTCCACAACTTTGGATTATTTTCACTCCTCCATTTCCTTTTCTTTTATCCATTTCATCGACATTATTGTCAACGCGAAATATTTCTTTCTTTATTTTCTTTTCAAATATTACATTTTTTTTTCTTCATTAAGGAATAATGTTTTTTTTAAACTAAATATTGATAAAAATAAATTTATTAATAAATCGATAATTCAGGGAAATGTTTTTAAGGTTTTTTGAATTATCGAACAATTTGTATAAATTTGTATAAAATATATATAAAACAATTTGTATAAAACGTACGCAAGCGGAAGATTAATTTTTCTTTTTTTTAAACAGTAAAAAAAACTCAATAACTCAATAAATGTTATTTTTTTAGTGGATTTATATAAATTAAATAAAAAAATAGATTTTAGTCAATTAATTCTATTTTAGAAGAAATAAAGGCCTAAAACCTATTTTTTACTTAATGTATAAGAACTTATTGAAATAAATGTAAAACTTTTAACTTGTTTTCGGACGTAAAGAGAAAAAATTTATTAATTAAAATTTTATTCGGCTTTATTTATCCCAATTTTAAACGGACTTAATTTTACTTTATTTAAATTTTAAAATATCTTAATTTTACTTCTTTCCATTTTTAATCAGCCTGATATTCAGTTCATATAAACTTCAATTTATCTCAATATTAATTTATGTAATTGTTTATCGACTGTATTTAATATATACATTTCAATCAATTCTAATTGTTTATTCAGCTAAACTTTAATTGGTGAAAATGTCAATGTACTATAAATTTAATGAATTTGAATTTTAACTTACCCATTCCAAATTTTAATCATAAATTTTAATCATTTTCACGTTTAATTCATTAAACTTTTTTATGATGAAAATGTATTTTTTCTTCCATTTCAATTAATCAGTAATATAAAAATTACGAACTTCAATAAACCAAATTTTAATTAGTTTAAAGCTAAATAATAATCAATTTCAATAACTCGAATTTTGAACTGTTGTAATTTTATTTCAATAAAGTAGTATATATATATTAGTATTGTTCACCATTTTTAAGCTACGGAAAGAAAATAAGCTACTTTTTTAGTAAAATATTTTAATCCTAATCTAGTCTAATAATTTCTAAACTTAAATATACTTTGTAAAAAATCTAATACAATTTTTTAAAAATCAAAAGATAAAAGAAAGAGGGTCAAAAAAATACTCTCTAAATCTGAATAAGTTAAAAATAACTAATTTAAAAGCAAAAACTCAGTTACTGTAATTCAAATAGTTATATTTCTACTAATCATTTAGTAAAACTAGGTGAAAATTGTCCATTTCGTGAACAATATAAATTAATGGAGAAGTGGAAAGTTAATTAAAGAAGTTATTAAAAAAAAATTTATTTATGTTTTAACGAGAGCTTATTACGAATAAATTCAAAACAACCTCAAATAATAACCTCTAGTAAAAGAAAAAAAATTAAATCCAAAAAAATGAGAAAACGTGAATTATATTGCGAATTTGTGATGATTATATAAACCTTATATAGATCAATCGATTCGTTCTCTAAATCTGCATTAGTCAAAAGTAACTAATTTGAAAACAAAAACGTAGTCACTGATTCAAATAGAGTTATATTACTACTAATCATTTAGTAAAAAAAACTAATTATTAGTGAAATTAATTTTAATGTTATGTAAAAATTCAAAATAACTAATATTTTAGCAAAATTCTGTTTACTAAATTGAATTAGTCAAATTTGAACTATTTTTTAATTTTTTTTTATACTAATAATTAGTCATATTTAACTAATAATTAGTTATTTTTCACTAATTGCTGAAACAAAAACTCAGCCACTATTTGACTAAAAATTAGTTATTTTTAACTAATTTAAATTTAGAGAGTTTTGGGATAAGGAACAAGATTTTTATATTAATTGAGTTGTCTTTTTAACATGAAAAAACCTTTTGCAAAAAACGATTTTTTCGATGAAAAAATGTGCTCAAAAAAGTTTGATTAAGTATTTTTAAAAATCCCTGTATCCAAATTTAGATATTTATAAGCTTAATATGTTATACAAATTTTATTTAAATTAGTTAAAGCGTTCTTGAGATATCTTGGCGACAAAAAAAGTTATACTATACACACACAAACACACAAATCTGGTCATTTCCTTAAAAATAAAACACTTTTTAGACGAAAATAAGTCAATTAAAACTATTTTTGAAAAATCAAAAATCTTAACGATCACAAAGCTTCCTCTATAAGGAAGCAAAATAAATAATTATTATTAATCAAATTTATTTTTAGGTTATGTCAAAATAACTAATATTTTAGTAAAATTCTGTTTAACAATTCATTAAGTCAAATTTTAACTATTTTTTGTTTTTTTTTCTTCCTCAAAGAGGAAGTTTTGTAATCTTTAAAATGTTCGATTTTACAAAAATAGTCTAAATCGAAACATTTTCATCTAAAAAACAAAAATTTTTTTTTAAGGAAATGTCCAGATTTGTGTGTGTGTGTGTGTGTGTGTGTATGTGTGTGTAGAGCGTTTTTTGTCTCTAGAATATCTCAAGAACTCTTCAACAGATTTCAATAAAATTTAGATGGCTTATTAGGCTTATAAATATTTAAATTTAGACACAGGGACTTTCGAAAATACCCAATCAAATTCATTTGAGCACATTTTTTTCATCGAAAAAATACTTTTTTTGAGAAAATTTTTTTCCATGCTAACAATACAGCTTAAGAAATACAAAAATTATATTTCTTACCTTAAAACGAACCGATTGTCCTAAATTACTTTTATAATTGATCAAAAAGTCGTAAAACAATTCTTAAATTTTTCATTTTTTTTTTTCATTTAAACTTCTTTTTTTTAATAACTTCTCCAATTGACTTTTATATTATTAATTTATTGCTTTTTCTATAATAAAGCAAATTATTTTGATTACTTGGAGCCTAAATGTCTATAAAATGGATATAATTTTCACCTACTCTCTAAATCTGAATTAGTAGTTTTCTACTAATGAATCAGCGAGAAGTGAGCTACTATTAAATAGTAAGAATTTTACTAATTTTTTAGTAGATTACTATTAATTTTTAGTAGAAAACGACTAATTTATAGTAGAAAATTACAAATTAAAATAAAGAAATCTACTACTTTAATTACTATTTTTCTACTAAAAATTAGTAATTATCTACTAAAAAATTAGTAAAATTCTTACTATTTAATAATAGCTCACTTTTCGCTAATTCATTAGCAGAAAACTACTAATTCAGATTTAGAGAGTATTTTACTAATAATTAGTTATTTTTAACTTATTCAGATTTAGAGAGTAACTTGTGAATTAATAAAGAAATAAAAAATACATCGACTATTATTATAATAGAAAATAGAAGATAAATAGATTGTTTGAATAGCAAAGCGTGTACCCTTATTAAAGCTAATAATCAAATTTTCCAGCTTTAATGTGAAGGCATTTGGATCATAGAATTAGGCGATGATCGACAGAGAAAATTGAATGGATTCACCAATTATGTGAAATTAGCGTAGATACTGGCCAATATCGTTTTTCAGATGACATAACCCACTCTCGTAACTGATTTCTCGTTAGTTGGAATTTCCCAAAGCCATTTTCGATTCTCTCGAGTAAATCACTGTTAACGCTTTTATCGCTCACTAGTAGTATCAAATAATTATTTCAAGTTTTATTCCACAAACGCCGCTTCAATTTTTAATACCTTTCCTTCCTTTTGCAGAAATAATAACTTTTCTTTTTCATCAAAAAAATTATTTTACCTAAAAATACCTATTTTTTTGTTACAATAAAGAAAGATTATTATAAACATTTTCTGTCGATTTGCCATTATGATAAAAACGAATAAACGATTTTCTTGAATCAAGTCATTTCGGTAGAAGAAAAACAATTAGAATTTTTCAACTGATTAAAACTTCTCTTAATGGGATTGTTCTGTTTCTTAATCAGCCCCTGGTGCAATTAACGTCCGGAAAAACCGCAGTTACTTAAGTTTAAAGTATTTCGAATTCCACGCGAGCTTTCGAATCGCAGAAAGAGCTTTCAAAGTAATTCTAAATGACAAATTAATTTCAACTTGAAAATGCACAGTGGCCGTGCGAGTTTTGCACATTTTGCGGTTTAACCACAGCTTTCCGGGACGAGTTTCTATTTAGCGCGCCACGGTTTAAAATAAAGTCTTGGCTGAATTTTGACTCGAGTACAATTTAAATTAATTTGTGCTTGTATTGGACGGGATTATTGTCCCTCTGGCGATGTTATCGCGAAACTCGACAATATATGTAAATGGACCTTATTCCAATCGCAACCTTTAGCCGACACGGGAAAATAAAAAGAAACGGAAAAAATTTACATGTGGCCACGAGTAGACGGTGCCAATTTTGCATAAATGCAATGCATGAAACTTTCAGAATCCCACAATTTTATTGTAGAAACACCTTCTAAAAATCTTCAATTTCTTCGGACAATTTCTTACTGACTGTATAATGTAATTTATTATTTTTCCGTGAATTTTGAGTTGTATAAAAGAGAAAGAGAAAGAGAAGAGTTTTATTGTTTTCTTAAACGGCTGGAAAACATTTAATTCATTGCTAACAGGGTGCACACTAAATCTTTGTTTTAAAATTCCCTGATTTTCTTCTAACTTTTCCTTGATAAATAATTTTTTCCCCTGGATTTTTACACGTGTTATTTTGTGATAAGATACTTAAATAAGGTTCAATAAATAAAATGTTCAAAAATAAATATTAAATTTACCTAAACAAAATAGTTGAAAAATTGTAGGAATAATTGTTGCAAATAATTGCATATTAAACAACTGGATTGAAAATCGAAAACAATAATTGAAATTGAAGAAAATAATAAGAAATTGAGGAAGTAAATTGAAAATTTAAGAGTTAAATTAAAATTTCAAGAAATAGTTAATAATCGAAAAAAATTACAAAATGTCGAAAATAATTGACATTTGAAAAAAAAAATTTAAAAATGGCTAGATCAATACACAACCGAACAAAATAATTTATAAAATCAAAGAATTATAATAAACATTTAAGATAATAACTGAAAATTCAAAATATTGTTAAAAATTGCGGAAAATAGTTAATAATTTAAAGAAATAGTTGAAAAATTAAAGAAAATATGTGAGAAATTACGAAAATTATTGTCAATTGAAAACAAAATTCGAACAATGACTAGGGTAAATGCGGGTAATTTCGGACAGTACCGATAGTCGGACACTTTCAGTTTTGAAGTTAAATAAATAATTATTTACTATCGGAATCTTCTCACAAAGTTATTTTATCAAATTTGTCAGAATTATAGAATATAAAAATTACCTGCAACGCCCTCTGGTGATTTGTAAATTAGTTAAAATGCAACAATAATTTACTCAACCGCGTTGTTTTGACATTTTGTCTGATTTCTTATTCCAGCCGTTAAGGAGGTAGAGATTTTTATTAGTACGAAATAACGTTTTGTAGGTTGTAATTGTGTTTAAAAATGTTACAAAGTGATTATGAAAACTCTAATTTTATGTTTAAAAATGAAAATAATATTAAAATGACTTTAAATTTACAAATAATTGACGTAATTGACGTGTCCGACCTAACCTGTCAGATTTTAGAGTGTTTGTGTATAGTCGGACACTATATTACTCGTATTTTATATCGTATTATTTTAGATGCTAAAAAAGTTAATAACATAAAAACAACTACTTATAACCTATAAAT
This sequence comes from Ganaspis brasiliensis, assembly GCA_037103525.1. Lineage (NCBI taxonomy): Eukaryota > Metazoa > Arthropoda > Insecta > Hymenoptera > Figitidae > Ganaspis > Ganaspis brasiliensis. The sequence continues at coordinate 873,529 of JAZKLR010000435.1, forward strand.
TTGTTAACTTTCTAACATTTTCTGCATCAAAAGAAAAATAACCTAAATTTTGATTTTATACGAATTCCTCCTTTTCACTGAAGGATCACAACAGAACTTGACAGATTGTCTTCAAAATGCCATAGTGAGGTATAAAATTTTAAAACTAAAAAACTTTCTTTTTTTATTTAAGATTCACCACATGGGTTTACAAATTAAAATCGTGCAGCCTGAGGATTATTTCTGTAACTAAATTTGATAGATTTTATAACATAAAAGCAAGAAATATTTTATTATTTTAAAGAAGAAAAATGTCCGACTACTGATACAGTTGTGTCCGACTTTACAAGCACGTGTGTCCGACTACTGCTGATATTCTGATTTTTTATTAAAATAGCTATATTTTATTAAATATTGACATGTTTGTAGCAAATTTATATGAAAATTAATCATGGATGACTCATTTAACGGTTCATGCAAAGCAATATGTTAAAATACTTTTCAATTTTAAGAAAAATATCATTATTTAAGATCGAATCCTTAAGTGTCCGACTACCCCCGCATTTACCCTATATTAATAGAAAACTGAAAAAAACAATTGTAAAAATTAAACAAGAAATACAGTGTCATACAGTTGAGACATGATGATGAATAAAATCATCATTATGTATAAAAATCTTTTAATTGATTTATTTTATGATTTTTAATATAAAAAAAAATGAAAGATAAGAATCTTTTTAATATGACAGCTTTAGTAATTTTTAAAATCATTTTATGAAAAGAAAAAAAAATAATAATAAGCTTGATAAGGGTAGCGGTAGCTGCCGAAACGTCGTTATAAAATATTGTAAATTTTAAAAGAAATGTGGAATTAATGGCCTAAACCTTTTTTTTATTTAAGAAATATTAAGTTTAATGAAAATAATTGCAATTTAAATATTAAAAAAATTATAGAAATAATTGTCGGAAATAATTGTCAATTAAACTACTGGATTGAAAATCGAAAAAAATAATTTAAATTGAAGAAAATAATAAGAAATTGAGGCAATAAATTGAAAATTTAAGAATTAAATTAAAATTTGAAAAAAATTGATAATCGAAAAAAAATTACAAAATAGCGAAGATAACTGACAATTTTTTTTTTTTTTTTTTTAATTGTCAGAATATTGAAATTGAAAACAAATTTAAAAAAAATAGCTAGGTTCATACGCAACAGAACAAAATAATTTATAAAATCAAAAGATAATTATAAACATTTAAGATAATGATTGAAAATTGAAAACATTGTAGGAAATAATTGAAAATTTAGGAAAATAATTAATAATTAAAGGAAATAGTTGAAAAATTGAAGAAAATATGTGATAAAAATTAAATATAAAAATAAATGTTGTAAATAATTGCACATTTAACAACTGGAATAAAAATCGAAACAAAAATAATTAAAATTGAAAAAAATAATTAAAAATTGAAGAAAGCAATAAAAAATTAAAGAATTGAATTAAGATTCATAGAATATACTTAAAAATTTAAAAAAAATTCTAAAGAGTCAAGAATAATTGAATATAGAAGAAAACAATTGAAAATTGAAGAAGGGAAATAAAAATTGAAGAATAGAATTGAAAATTAAAGAAACTTAATTATAATAACCGAAAAAAATAATTTAAAAAATGCGATAATTTTTTAATATTAAAGAAAATAATTAAAAATTCAAAAGTTGAATTTAAATATGAGATTAAAGAATGGAATTCAAATTTAAAGAACATACTTAAAAATCGAAAAAAGGTGATAATTTTTTAATATTAAAGAAAATAATTAAAGCGTATAATTTAGATTTAAAGAAAATAACAGAGAATTAAAGAGAATAGTTCTACAATTGATTAATTGAATTGAAATTTTAAAACAATTTTTATAAGTGAAAAAATTTGAGAAATACTGAATATTGAGGAATTAATTAAAAATTGGTAAAAATAATTGAAAATTAAAGGAAATTTTTGAGAATTAAAGAAAATAATAAAAAATTGAAGAAATAAATTGGAAATTAAAGAATCAACTAGAAATTTCAAGAAAATAATTGATAATCGAAAGAAAAATTACAATATGACGAAAATAATTAACTATTAAAAAAAATAATTAACAATTGCAAAAAAAATCGAAAAATGGTGAAAATAATCGGCATTCGTACATGAAATAATTTATAATTAATGAATGTTCATAAAATTGAAGGAGGATAATAAATTGACAATTGAAGACTGAAAACTGATGAAAATTGTGGAACAAATTGTAGAAAATAAATGAAAATTAAAGAAATCAATTGAAAATTGAAGAATTGTATTGAAAGAAAATAATTGATAATTGAGAAATTGCGAGAATTATTTAATATTTAGGAATTAATTGAAAATACATAAAAATAATTGAAAATTGGAGAAAATTTTTGAGAATTGAAGAAAATAATCAAAAATTGAAGAAATAAACGAGAAATTAAAGAATTGAATGCAAATTGAAAAAAAATAATTGATAATTAAAAGAAAAATTACAATATGACGAAAATATAATTAAATATTGGCGATATTAATTAACTATTCAAAAAATTATAATTAAAAAAAAATCAAAAAAATGTAATTACTGAAATTAAAATTATTTGAACTAATATTTATGAATTTTAATTTTAATCAATTTAAATGCATTTTTTAAAAAGTATCTGATTAAAATCGAAAAATATCTATGTGCTAAACTTCAGGTGTGGGCAGAATAAAAGAATGAATGAATCCTGCGGATTATTATTATAGATTTTAAAATGACTTTTTAGAAAATTAACCGGATTTGAAAGAAACACATGGTGAAAAGTGATTTTAATAATTTAAAATGTGTAATTTTTATTCAGAAAAATTAATAATATGATCTATTAAACTGAAAAATTACTCAATATTAGCAGAGACTAAACTGGTATATATAGGTTGAAATATGATTTTTTACTTTAAAAGAAGTTTAAAATAAGGTAAAGAAAAAAAGAAGTGTGAACATTTAATACAAAAAATTAAAAAAACAGTAGAGTAAGAAAATATACAAAATAAGTGAAACCCCTACAAAAGAAATGAAGAATTTGTTAAAAAATAAAGAATTTGACAGAAGATTATTAAAAAAAAAAAACCACCTTTGAAAGAAGGACAAAATAGTAGAAAAGAAAATAATTTATAATAGAAAATAGAGAAAAATGACTAAAAACCAACAAAAGAATTTGACAGTAAAAGAAATTAACGAAAAATTGATAAAAATGAAATAAAAAGAAAATAAATAATAATATTAAAAATGAAAGGAAAGCAAGTAGAGAATAAAAACAGTGACTAGAACTTTATAAAAAATGACATTATAGTTTAGAATATCTTGAAATAAAGAAGCGGATAACTAGAAAGTAAACAAAATCACAACAATATGAAAAAATAATTATAAATTAAAATAAATATCTAGAAACTAAGTATAACAACTTGGAAAAAGATTGAAAGTAATAAATTTCTAAATATTAAAAAAAAAAGTGATAAAGTTACCAAAAAATCCATAGTTAATGAAATTTTAGTGACTTAAAGAGATATTGTTGTTCTCTAAATCCCAATTAGTAAACAACTACTAATTTCACTGTGAAAATTCATTTATTATATCAAATAGTAATTCTGCTTATAATAATTGAGTAAAAAATTACTAACTCAATTAGTCAAAGTGATAAATTAGTAAATTTATTAATACAAATTTGTCACTTTTTACTAACTGACATTTTACATTTAATAATGAAAAATATAATTGTTTTTATTTGTTAATTGTTTATATTTTATTTGTTTTGTTCAACTATATACAGTTATAAATAATTAAATAAAAAAAAAAAAATTAATAACTGTCATAACAGTTTGTGCAAAACAAATAAAGAATTAAATCTCTGAAATTTGGATGATTTTAAATTATTGTTTACAAGCGTTTTTTAAGTAGTTTCAACTTCTAAAATGATGAATGAAAATGTTAATGGAAATACCACTAGGTTGTAAGTAGAAATATCATTCCTATAAATTCGACACAAATACACGAGCAAGTTTCCAATTTCATTGCGAGAGCATATGTATACTATATATACGAAACAGTAATAATAAGCTCGAATACAATAGATGAAATCTTAGAGTTTGAGATGTAGATGAGAGAAACTAGAGCAACTGAGAAACGTATAACTGATTAGGATAATGGATTGCTTCAAGACAAATAGAATGCATATTTGCACTTTCATTGTAAAGAAGTTACTTTCTTGTTTTATCCAAATTCCGAATCTTATCTCATTTTTTCAAGTGAATTTCAATTTTTTATCAAAAGAATACTTTCTTTACAAAAAATTTTCAATTGACCTTTCGAAAAAATCAATTTTCAAAATAATTTCTTAATCAATTGTCAAAAAAAAAATTATTGCTAAGTCTTTTAAAATGCATGAAACTTTCCAACTCTACTAAAAGTCTGTAAAAGAATGATATAAAAATCTTGATAATTTAAGATAATATTTCAAAGTGGAGAAATGATATTTCGTGGCAAAAAAAGGTTTCATGTTCAGTCGCAGAGAAATTTTTATATATATGGTTCTTGATTACAGGAATAATTGAACTGAGAGAGTGATAGAATTTTTGTTTGATATATTCAATCCTCTGGAAATAGCGTGACGACACAATTTCTAGCTCTTTGTGTTACAATATTAATAATTAATTGCTGATGAAAGAGGGAAAACTCGTGACAGGTATTCCATTAACGAAACAAGTGCACTGCACACAGGTAGAGCTCATTAATTTAAAGTAACTTTCTTCCTCATTCACCCAAGCAATATTAATCAGAAAGAATAATTTTTGTTTATTTACTCGAAAAACTAAACAATGTAACTTAATATCATTATTAAAGAAAAACCTGTCCGAAGTATAGCGCAAAATTTCAGAACTTATTTTTCTTAATTTACAAATTTTTATTTTAATTTAGTAATTTTAAGTTATTATTAAAATTTGCTACAAATTAATAAATAGAAAGAAATTTTAAAGAATAAATCAGATTTTCTGCCTGAGTTGAAAATAAAAATTTGTAAAGTGTGTGGTTATAAAAAGTTGGAATATGTTTTTTTTTTTAAACAAAATATATTTAAACTTCTATAAAAATTTAATTTATTCCAAACTTTTACTGATAAAATTTCTTATTTTTAAAATGTATTCAAACAATACGAAATTTAATGAATAACAAACCATTCTTCAAAACTTCTATCAATATAAATTTTCTTTTTTCCAAATTAAAATGTTCCCAACTTCTATTGATTAAAATTTAAATTATTTCAAACTTTAATTAATCAGAACTGCAATATAAGCAAAGTTTTAAGATTTATAACTTTTTTTTATTTTAATTTCTAGTTGTGGGAATAAAACTTATTTAATCTTTCACTTTTGTAAATTAAATTAATTAAAAATTGTAATGCTGATTTTAATAATACGAATTTAAATTGCTTCAGTCTTTAATTACTATGAACTATAAATTATTCAAATTCCAATAATAATAAATTGCAATTATTTAAAACTTTTAATGGTTCAAATTCTAATTCAAGTTTAAATTGTTATAAACTTTAAATATTTTCAAAATCTAATTAGGTATTTCAAACTTCAACCAAAATATAAAAATGTATAGAAATTTGGAAATTTCCAATAGATTCAAACTTAAATTTAATTCAAACTTTAATCAATTTATACTTGAATTTATTGGTTCTCGTTTATTTTATTAATTCAGATTTCTATGAATAAAGAATGACTTGAAACATTTTGAGATCTTTATTTCCAAAAATCTAAATATCAATTAATTTAAACTTCTGTTTATAAACTTTAAAGACATTTTTAAATAAATCGAATTAATTAATTTTAATCTAGCAAAATTTTAGTCTACTAAAAAAAAAGATGTTTATTCTTTAGTTATTATTATTTTATATTTATTTTTTTATAATTTTATGTAGTTATTTTAAGTATCTAATTTTTGTGATCAGTGTTTTTTTTTTAACATTTTGGGACCCTTGATTTTGATTTTAATGAATTTTCACTTGTTAGCCTTATGAGCTTGGAAAATCTGTAATATAGTAAAAACTATATTTCAGTCAATCTTATTTTTTGCTCTTCCAATTAAACTGATTAAAATCAGAATTGATCCTAATTTCAAATCTACAATATAATTAGAAATTAAATGATTTTAATAATTTACCCACGCCATAAAAGGTAAATAAACTGGGTCCGTATCATTTTGACACAAATTTTTTCGTCCAACTTGTTATATTGTACTCCCGAAGATGAATGTTATATTTTACTCCTACTAAAATTAAAGATTTTTAAGTTTTAATTATTCAATAATTAAACTTACTGGATTAATTAAGTCTTTTAATATTAATTTAATGTATTAAAATCAATTATTTAATAAATAAGAATTAAAAATCTTTGATTTAAGAAGGAGTAAAATATAACATTCAATTTCGGGAGTACAATATAACAAGTTGCCCGAAAAAATTTGTGTCAAAATGATACGGGCCCAATAAACTAATATCCAAATATTTAAAAATTTTCTGAACTTTTGTTAATATTGTCATATTAACAAAATGGAACTTAATAGCATTCACCTAGTGGTATTTAATATATATTTTTCGAGCCAGTATCATTTTGACACATGACTTAATTTTAGATTGTTATATTGTACAGAATGGAAATGTTATTTTGTACAACTGCTAAATGTTATTTTGTACAGTTTTGAAAAATGAATTTGTTATTTTGTACAATTTTTTAAAAAAGCAATAAAACATTGGAAGTACAATATTTTAGCTTTTTTAAAGAATTGTACAAAATAACAAATTCATTTTTCAAAATTGTACAAAATATCATTTAGCAGTTGTACAAAATAACATTTCCATTCTGTACAATATAACAATCTAAAATTAAGTCATGTGTCAAAATGATACTGGCTCAAATTTTTCTAAAGGTTCTCACACCCGGAAAAAAAAAGTTGGTTCAATATTGAAATTTTCGCGTTAAAACTTTGTGGCTTTTAATAACAAAACTAAGAGCTAACTGTGTCCTGGGAGGAAAGTTAGCCGAGCTTTTATAATATGATAAAAAAGACTCTAATGCACGATTTTACCACAATGAACATTTCCATCCTGTTTCTCCAAGTTTTGGAGTTCATTTCTTGGCTTCCTGGCCAATGAACGAAATGTCTATCAGAAAGCTAGATAAAACCAAAAGCCCTGAGTTTCTTGCGGAGCTTTTATCTCAAACTTTGCCATTGACTTGCCATTAGAAGGGATGAGATCTCACGGCTCTTTCTGCGCTAAACGTCCGGTTTTCTGAACGTTTCTCCTTTAGCACTTCTTAGATCTGCTTTTGGCATCCACCCTCCTTCCTTTTTCATCATGGATTTTCCTGTAAACGGAAACCAATGAACTGAAAAGGTATCCAGATATGCCTCCTTCAACTATAGAGTCCTCCCAAATGATATATACACCTATTTCAGCTTGCCATTCACGTCCGCTTTGAATATACAATTTCAAAGGAAAATCTTATCATTGTCGAACATAAAAAAAATTTCGGTAACTAATATTTAGTCAACAAATTCGAAAAAGAGAATAAAGTGATTTTTACCATTTTTTTGATTTTCATATTGTAAAAAGAAAGTATTATTTTAAGACAGAAAACATGTCTTATTTTAAGACGCAACATTTTTAAGATAGCTTTTGCAAGAGAAACAAGTGTCTTATTTTGTCCTCACTTTTAAGACATTTTAGGATATCTTAATTTTAAACCATTGAGAAAGTGTCTTAAAAATACCTGTAAGACGCTTCCTAAACGTCTTATGTCTTAAAATAAGACACTTGTTTTTACAGTGTGTTGAATTTTAAATACAATTTTTGTACCTCAATTTAAGAAGCAAAGAATGTGATTATCAGCAGGTAAATTTGCTGACTTAAAGACAATTAATCTGTAAAATCAGCATTAGTGTGCTGAATTTAAGAAATGGATTGAAAAATTGAAATTTCGCTCAACCAAGATCTTATTTCTACAAAAACTTCAGTTGCAATTAAAAGAGCATCCTTAATTTTAGAGAAGCCTCAGTTTAAATTAAGGACAGCATTATTTCCAAGACCGACTTAATTTCAGACTTCTCTGAAATTAAGACTTACTTTTTACAGTGTATATACTCAGGTTTCGCAGTAACAATAAAGAATATTTTATGGAAAATAAGGGACTATAATAATAGGGGACTTTTAAGGTACTTTAAAGAGTTTATAATTTAATTGCTTTTTTCATTGGCTGGAATAGTTTAAATACAAAAAAAAAACACTGCAAAAACTGCTGTCTTCTAAGTGTCTTATTTTAAGACACAAGACATTAGGAAGCGCCTTACGGTTATTTCAAGTTATTTCATTGGTTAATAATTTTGAAAGATGCTTTCTCATTGGTTTAAAATTAAGACACTCTAAAACGTCTTAAAAGTAAGGACAAAAATGACTTAAAATAAGATACTTGTTTTTACAGTGAAACTATAAATTTATTTAGATTTAATTAATTATTATCAGATTAAATTTTGTGAATTAATTTTTATTTACTAAAATTTTCTACAAATTAATAAATAGAAAAAAATTTTAGAGAATGAATCAGATTTTCTTCCTGAGTTGAAACTAAAAATTTTTATAGTGTGTTATTACAAAAAGTTGGAATATTTTTTTTTCTAGTTTTTTAAACAAAATTTATTTAAACTTCTGTACAAACTTAATTTATTCAGTGGCGTAACAGGGAGAGCACAGGCCCTGAGGCAAAAAGAATTTTTTGCCCAATTTATAATTGGGGCCCCAATTATAAATAATAATTCACAAGTTTAAATAATTAATTCATTCATTCTGTCCACACCTGAAATTTGTCACTAGAGGTTTTTTTCTTTTAAAATTTTAAATCATATTTCACCTTTCCAAATGTTCTTAAATTTTAAATTTAAAGCAACTTTAATTTCTTCAAATTTCAGTCAATGTAATCAACGTTTCAAAAATACTAAATTTGAAGTGATTTAAAAATTTCTTCAATTTTCAATAATTATTTTCTATTATGATTTCAATTACATACTTTAAATACAATTTTCTACTATTTTTATCATTTTTCAACTATTTTCTACAATTCTTAATTATTTTAATTGATTTTAAATTCTTTCCCTAAATTTTAAATTTACCTTCATCAAATTTCAATTATTTTGTTTAGTTTTCTTAATCACTTTTTAATTTTAAATATTTTTGACTAATCATTAAATCAATTTAATTATTTATTCCTAAATTTTATATTATTCATTGCAAATTTAAATTAATTTTTTTAATTTACCATTATTTTTGTCATTTTGCAATTATTATTTTCAATTTTTAATCGTTTTCATAATTTCTGTATTTTTTTACTGAACTTTCAAATATATATCTCAATTTTCAATTATTTTGTTCAATTTTCATTTCTATTTATTTTTTTGCAATTATTTTCTCCACCTTTTAATATATTCATTATTTTTCAACTAATTTCCTAAATTTTCATTTATTATTTCAAATTTAGATTATTGTCTTCAATTTTCAATTTTTTAAACGATTTTACAATTATTTTCTTTCGCTTAAAATCAAATTCTGTAATTTTATATTATTTTTTCAGATTTTGAATTATTTTCTTTCTTTTAGCATAATTTTCAAAAATTTCAATTATTTATTTGAAATTTGAATAATTCTTCTTTTCATAAATTTTCGATTATTTCTGCGTTTTTTTAATCACATATTCTCTTTAATTAAAATTTTAAAGTAATTTTGTAATTATTTTCTTTTTTTAAACATATATTCTATAATTTTTTCAATTATGTCTCTCAAATTTTATTTACTGTTTTCAATCTTTCACATTTAAATTATTTTCATGATATTTCAATTATTTTTCTTAATCTTAAATTATTTTCAGCATATTTCATCTATTTTTTTTCAATTTTGAATTAATTTTATAATTTTTCAATTATTTTCCCCGATTGTTAATTTTTATTCTTATTTTCTAAAATTTTGAAGTAATATTCTAAATTTTCAATTACTTTCTTCAATTTTTAATAACTTTCATTTGTTTTCATAATTTTCAAATGTTTTTATTAATTATAGTAAATTTTAATTATTTTTAACTTTCTTCAATTCTTTTTTCCCCAATTTTTATCTATTCTCATTTTTTTCACTCGATTTCTAAGATCTTCATGTATTTTTGTCAAATTTCAATTATAAGTTTTTTAATTTAAAACAAAATTCTGTAATTTTTTTCATTATTTCAGTCGAATGTGATTGACTTTTTAACAACTTATAAAACAATTTTTCAATTATTTTCCATAATTTTTAATTGTCTATCTTGGATTTCAATTATTTCATTCAATTTGCTATTATTTATATGTTTTTTTATATTATTTTCTTCAATTTTCAATTACTTTCGTTCTTTTTCGTAATTTCTAAAAAGTTTTTAATTATTTCTGTTTAATTAAAAATTATTCTCTTCAATTTTAAATTGTGTTTATCTTGTTTCATTTATTTTCTTCAATTTTTATATATTTTCTTTTTTTCAATGAGCTTCTGAAAGTTTTAAGTATTTTTCTGAAATTTTTTTTAACTGTACTTTATTTAAAATATATTATGTATTTTTTTCAATTATTTTCTTAAATTTTAATTATTTTTTTCAATTTTATATTATTTATCTCAATTTTCAATTATTTTCCCTAATTTTTCATTATTCAATTTTTTCAATTTATATTTAAGATTTTCAAGTAATTTTCCAAAATTTAAATTATTTTATTCATTTGTAAAACATTTCTGTGATTATTTCGTATTATTTTTCCCAATTTTTAATTGATTTCATTTTTCTTTTTAATTACCCAAAATTTTTAAGTTATTGAAAAAAAACAAGATTAAATTTAAAATTTTCTACATCTAATTATTGTTTTGAGCATTTTTTATATTATTTTTATTTTTTTCAGTTATACCCTATTTATTCAATTTACTTATTCTTACTCTTTTTAATGATTTTCCTTCAATTTCTAATTACCTGGTACAATTTTAGTGCAAAAGTATAAAAACACATAAAAATCCATTTAATTTTAATTTACTTAAACTATAATATTCGACTTTATTTGCGATCAACTATATCAAACAGATTGACATTCGAACTAGATTAAATAAAGTGAATTCAGTGAGAGAGGCGAGGATTGATAAATGTCAGTAATTAGACTCGTTAAATATATTTTTGTTAAACGAGTAAATCAAAACCGAAAAACGAGATTCTCTCTCTCCCAAAAATTGTGTAAATCCAACAAAGTGACAAAGAATCGCGAACTGGACAATTAACACAATAACAAATAAGGGATATACCCGCATTACAGTTTCGCTTCTCGAATCAACAAAAAAAAAAACTTTTAAAAAACGTTACGTTTTTTAAACTCTACTCCAAATTTCTGTTTATTTTCCTCAACGGTAAAAATGTAATTTTCTCTCAATAAAATAAAACGTCTTTTTCCTCAAAATAATGATCAATTTTCAGTGAAAATTGCTGGAGCAAAATTACAAAATAGTCTGAACATTATTTACTGATCCAGATTTACTTTACTTTTAGTTAGATTTACTTTTGTGTTGATTAAGGATGTTTGACCCTATGACATAACCTCAAACTAAAAATTAGTTTTTATAATGATAATAAAGTAAAACAAAAATTGACTTTAATAAATTGTCAATTAAAATATGTTGTCATTTACGCATTATTTAACGTTTTGTGTTTTTTCTACTCACAGAACTTTATTAAAAATGTTTGGTTGAAAAGTAATTAACATAAAAGTGTATCATGTTTTCTGTGTTGTTTCTGAACGATACATTTTTAATACAATTTTATAAGTAGAATTATAGAGAATGTTTCAAAGATTAAAATCAGACATTCTTTGATATTAATGGATAAAAATTAAAATTTTTTATTAGAATCTAAGAAAAAGCACTAAATTTTAAATAATGCGTGAATGACAAAAGGTTTTAATCCAAAATAATTTTATTTGCAAATTGTATATAAGTAGATCTTTTAAATTTTATTTTAAAAACTTTTTATTTTATTTTATTTTCATTTTAAAAAACAATTTTTAGTTTGAAGTTATGTCATAGGGTCAAATATCATTAAATATCCTGAAATTTCTATAAATTAGGAAATTAATCATTTTCGGATTATCAATAGTATTTGTCGACTTTTTATAGACACCTTTTTTTATAAACACACTTTTTTAATTAAGGATTTTTCCAAAAAAAACGTGAGTGAATAAAAGAAAGTTTACTGAATGTGATACAACAAGCTTTGACAAAAATCAACTTTAATAAATTTTTAAAGATCTATTACAATTTTCAAATAAAATTATTTCGGATTAAAATATGTTATCACTTATGACATATTTACCATTTTGTGTTTTTTCTTTAAATCTAATGAAATATTGCAAATTTTATTCAATTAAGTCAAGTAATAGCCAATTTTGTTCTTTGAAATATTCTATACAAATCTAGTCATAGGATTTTATTAAAAATGTTTGGTTCAAAAGTAAAGAACAAAAAAAATGTATCATATTTTCTGTATTGTTTCTGAACAATACATTTTTAATAAAATTCTATGAGTATAAATTATAGAGAATGTTTCAAAGAATAAAATAAAACATTCTTTGACATTAATGGATAAAAATTGCAATATTTTATTAGATTTTCAGAAAAAGCACTAAATATTAAATAATGCATGAATGACAAAAGATTGTAATCCAAAATAATTTTATTTGAAAATGGTATAAGTTGACCTTTTAAATTTAATTTGAAAAACTTTTTATTTTATTTTATTTTCATGTTAAAAAACACTTTTTAGTTTGAATTTATGTCATAGGATCAAACATCTTATCCTAAAATTTCTATAAATTGGAAAATTAATCATTTTTAGATTATCAATAGTATTTCTCGACTTTTTATAGACACCTTTTTTTATAAACATGTTTTTTTTTAAATTAAAGATTTTTCCAAAAAAAGTGAGTGAATAAAAGAAAGTTTACTGAATGTGATACAACAAGAGTTGGCACAACAAAATACGCAACCCGATTTGACGCTCGATGTAATAAATTACAGATTGACACTATAAACGAGATGAACGGAGAGGATAAGCTCGTTTCGTGTAAAGCTTGCAGCAGATAAGCACCGGATTAATTCATCTTTTTGCCAACGAAGCGTTCTCATTTTTCACGCATGGATTCAATTTTACAAAAGCTGCTCCACATCGCATTTGTAAAATGCGATCTAAAATTGTAAAATCCTCGGTGTTTTTCAACTTTACTAATGGTTATAAATCAGAGACGAAAGCTCCCGAATTAATTGTTTTTTTTCTTTTGTTTATGATAAATTCACATGTATAACTGGCATAACTCAAAATGGAAATACTCCATTCTATTTCTTTTCATAAATGAAATGTTTACAATTCGGGCAAATAAAAGAATCTCACTATTTAAAAAATTTAGGTTAATTTTGTATTGTTTATATTAACACAATGTCAGGAAATGTGAAATAAAAACTGCCGCGGGTGTTATTTATTTTAAAAATATAATATAAAAGCGAGGTAGAACGAACTATTAAAAATAAAGGAAAAAGAAGTTCTTTTTAAATCTCCTTTTTCAGTTCAAAGGAAGGCTTTTTCTTTATTTTCTTTTACGGATGTAAAATCGATAGATGTCCTTATACTCAAAAGAACCGAAGTTTCATTTTCAAACACGATTCTGATCAATTTTCCCTTCACGAATTTTTATTCTTTTTTGGGGAAATTATTTTTAAAGGTTCGAATAAATTAATTAACAAGTATATTATGAAGATATTTTTTAGTATTTATTTTTCACAGAAATGTTCGAAATTTTATTAAGAAAAAGTTGTTTTTTAAGTTCTTAAGTGGAAGGTAGTAATACTCTCGAAATATGGAATCCAATATTTGGTATAACAGATTGTTGAGATAGCCTTTACTTGTTGCTATATTATTTCATAATCAATACAAAATGAAGCTTATACCTCATCGAAATCACGTACTCCTCATAACTGACATGCGATTTTTGTTTACGATCCTCTGAAACACGTGTGTCTAATTATCTACAGAGAATCATCAAACTTGATATATTTCTGGATAAACTAGACGATAAAAATAATTAATCTTTTAGAAAAATGTTTAATTAAAAATGTTCTTTAACTGAAGAAAAAATTTTAATCAAAAAGTTTCCGGACTAAACAAAGTAATCAAAATTAACTTAATTGAAATATAACTTCTAATGAAAATTTTCGAAATGGATCCTCTGTGAATATTGAAATTAATTCTAACTTCAAACTTTGATTATTTGATTATTAATTAAATCAAAGTTCGAATATATATATGTTTAAAGTCTCTAATTATAAATAAGTGGAAAAACGGCCACTAATTAGCATTAATACCAATTTCCATGAATTTTCAGAATAGAATTTAACTATTTGATTCAGTAGTTGTTAAATTTTTTTACTAAAACTTTAGGACAAAGTGACTTAAAGACACATTATTAATTCCGTATTAAATGATATGCTCTATTTCTATTAAATTTAAGTAAATTTACCTACCATTAATTTCTGAAATGAGACACACTTAATTGTAAACAGCGCAAGTTTAATTCCTTCTTCATTCAAGTTGCCAAATAACTTTCCACTTTCCTTAATAATAATTTACGCGATCCCCTGCGGAACGAAAGCTTCGCTTGGAAGATCACATTTACCAAAATGTCAGTAAATTTATAAAGTTTTGTACGTATTTAAGGTGTCATGAACTTTTCCACTGGAAAACGACAGATAAAAAGTGCAGAAACCCTCTATAAATAATTTTATTTAAATCTCCTTTTATCCGACTTGAAATTTCTTTCCTATTTTTTTCTAATTCGATATTTAGCTATTTCCAATTTTTCCATTATTCTTGACTTTCTTGCTTAATCTTGTTAAATGTGTTCAAATTTGTAAATTTTGTCAGCCTCTGTTTTAAAATTTCTATACCAGAAATTTGTACATTTTATTGTGTTTTTTAGGTCAATCCACTGATTTTCGTCTGATAGCAATTGCGACCATATTTTTTAAAAAATTAAATTTTAAATTATCTGAAATTTTAACATTTTTTGCAACCAGTAAGCATATTATTATGGTATACATTTTATTTCTTTTCGTGGTATTTCGTAATTTTAAATCTGACACTTTTTTTATGTTAAAATTCTAAACCTAATAATATGTATCAAAACTTATTAGAAATATAAATCATCTTATTCTAAACGTATAATAGATAGATTAAATATAAAAATTCATTATTTTAAAATGATAATCTAATTTGAAAAATTTGTACCTACTTGTACAAAATTTTACAATTTTTCCGAGGTTGTAACTTTTTTGTGGAATCTCCTAAAAATGCGAAATTTGGAATAACGTCTGCAAATTTCATAGAGCAAAAAAGACGCACAGTGGAATTACATACGGCAAAATTACAACAAAAAATAAAATCCTCATAAGAATGTTGATGAATCAATATACAATTCGTAGAAAAAAATTAAACTCGACATAGAATGTCGAAACATGTTGTCAAATAAATGAATATTAATCAAATTATTTGAAGATTATAATTCGTTATAAGGCTTCGTAAAAAATGCTAATTGTAAAATTTAACAAATAAATTGAAAAAGATTAAAATTAAAAAAAAAACAAAAATCATATTTTGCAAAAATAATTGAAAAATAACAAAAGAAATTGAAAACTAATTAATAAATAATTAAACTAATTTAATATTAAAGTAATTATTTAAAAATAAAAAATTTTTACTTAAAAAAATTAAAAAAAAAACAATTGAAACTTGCAGAAGTTTATTTTAAAATTTACGGGAAAAATGAAAAAATAATGAAAATAATTATAAATTGAAGAAAAATGTTTAAAAATGATAAAAATAGATGAAAATTGTAGCAAATAATTGAAATCATAATAGAAAAGAATTGTTAGCAATTTCAGACATTTGTAAATAATTTAAAATTTATTATTCTTAAAACGTAAATTAATTAAAGTTTTAATCAATGAAATTTCAAATTAATTGAAGTTCGAAGAATTATGTTATATAATTGTGATTGTAGACTTGTTATCTCAATTATTTTTCGTCTATTTCAATTATTTTTAAATTATGTTTTCTACTTTTTTTATTATTTACTCAAATTCTAGGAATTTTTTTAATTATTTTGTGTATGGTAAAAATAATTATTTTCTTTTATTACAAATATTTGTTGTAATTTTTTGAATTATTTTTAACAAACTAAAATTATTTTCTTTCATTTTTAATTATTTTTATTGCTTAGCAAATATTTTCTAGAATTCATAACTATTTTTAATATTCTTCAATTAATTCCCTAGATTTTAAAATATTTTTTTCAAATTTTAATAATCTTCTTCAATTTTCAATTATTGTTGTTATCATTTTGCAATCATTTTCTTCAATTTTTACTTCTCCTTCATTCCTCAATTATAAATTCTAGAATTTTTAACTATTTTAATATTCTTCAATTAATTCCCTAGATTTTAAAATATTTTCCTCAAATTTTAGTAATTTTCTTTAATTTTAAATTATTATTGTCATTTTGCAATCAATTTCTTCAATTTTTAATTATTTTCATACTTCATTTCTCAATTAAATTCCTGAATTTTTAATTATTTATCTCATTTTTCAATTATTTTTTTCAATTTTCTTTTATCTTTTTGCATTTATTTTCTCCACCTTTTAATTATATATATTAATTATTTTTTAATTAATTTCCTAAATTGTTAGTTATTATCTCAAATCTAAGTTTATTTATCCGCTTTTCAATGTTTTAATCATTCTTCAATTATGTTTCTCATATTTTAAATACTTTTATCAATTTTTAATTTTTTTTTTTTTAATTTGCAATGATTTTCACAAATTTTATATTATTTTGATTATTAATTTGTTGATTGATTCCAAAAAGTGCAATTATTAATCTAGAATTTCTATTACTTTCTTCAATTTTCAATTATTATTGTCATCATTTTGCAATCAATTTCTTCAATTTTAAATTATTCTCATACTTCATTCCTGAATTAAATTCTTGAATTCTCAATTATTTTTATTACTTAGCAAATATTTTCTAGAATTTTTAACTATCTTTATTATTCTTCAATTAATTTCCTAGATTTTAAAATATTTTCCTCAAATTTTAGTAATTTTATTCAATTTTTAATTATTCTCATACTTCATTTTACAATTAAATTCCTGAATTTTTAATTATTTATCTCATTTTTCAATTTTCTTTTATCTTGTTGCAATTATTTTCTCTACCTTTTAATTATATATATATTAATTATCTTTTAATTAATTTCCTAAATTTCTTTTCTTTAACTCAAATCTAAGTTAATGGATCCACTTTTTAATGTTTCAATCATTCTTCAATTATTTTTTTTCAAATTTCACATACTTTCGTCAAATTTTATTTTTTTTTTTAATTTTTAATGATTTTTACAAACTTTATATTATTTTGAATATTTGTTGATTAATTCCAAAAAGTTCAATTATTAATCTAGAATTTCCATTACTTTCTTCAATTTTCAATTATTTCTGTCATTTTTTTATTACTTTTTGGCATTTTCAATTATTTTTTAATTCTTTTTCTAATTTTTTTTATTATTTATCTCTATTTCTAGTTATTTTTTCCATTCACAATTATTGTTCTCATTCTGCAATAATTTTCTATTATTACAAATATATGTTGCAATTCTTTCAATTATAATTATTTTTTCTCACAAATTAAAATTATTTTCTTCAATTTTTATTATTTTTATTACTTTGCAAATATTTTCTCGCATTTTTAACTATTTTCAATATTCTTCAATTAATTTCCAAGATTTTAAAATATTTTTCTCAAATTTTAGTAATTTTCTTCAACTTTCAATTATTATTATCATCATTTTGCAATAAATTTCTTCAATTTTTAATTATTCTCATACTTCATTTCTCAATTAAATTCTTGAATTTTTAATTATTTATCTCATTTTTAATTATTTTTCAATTAATATCCCAAATTTTCATTTATTATCGCAAATCTAAGTTATTGTATCCACTTTTAAATGCTTTCAATTATTTTTTTCAAATTTCAATCAAGTTCATCAATTTTTAATTTTTTTTTTAGTTAATTTGTAATGATTTTCAGAAATTTTATATTGTGTTGATTATTATTTTGTTTATTAATTCTGAAAATTTACTCGAAATTAAATAAATCTACTTGCATTTAAAATTTGTCGAAAGTGTTTTGCTTCGTTTAGGAAATATCAAATTTTTAAATTTTTAACTAAAAAATATTATATTTGAAATTTAAAGTAAACAACAATTTCACATCGCTTAATTTGTATCTAAACAAATTTAATTTAAATCGAGAGATGTAAAATTTGCTGTGTTTACTTGAAATTTTAAAATTAACATTTTTCAGTAAGTGAAAATTTGTAACACCCAAATAGTGCGTGTTGTGAAATTTGTCCTGAAATTTATATCACATATTTCTTGTTTGGTCTCTTTTAATTTGAGGTTTTTGATGTGGAACTAAGTCTTCATCACAATAAAGCTGGACACTGTTCGAAATCCTTTGTAATCCACAAACAATACCGACGAACTAAGCTCTCATTTTGACATTAATAATGCTCTGGTGACACGTTCAGGTTTCCCACGGTAAAGGATTATTATCTTGCGTTCGTCATGAAAGCAATGCGTTTTTCTTCAATTGAATAATCTTCCATAATGTACAACTAAATCTAGTCAAGTCAATCGTCAAACAAAATTATTACATTTCAATACAAATACGAATATTATTGTTTTATTTAAACTATTGTTAATCTTGAATGGTGTAAAAATGAATTTATCAATTTTCCCGAGTCAATCTTCATTATAATGAATCTAAATCATTAACAAAAATAATTATAACGAGATAATGATTTGTTATTCAATGAAATTTGAATAAAATTAATAAAAACTTTTTTCTCCAAATTCCAGTATATCAATAATTAAATTTTAATCCTTGTCTTAAATTAAAACAATTATTGTTCGCAAGTGTAAAATGCAGTTTCAAATTTCAATTTGGGGCTATTATGTTGGATCGTTGTTAATTACATGAAATTTGATTGACAGCGGTATAGGTTGACAGTCTGATCTCTGGGAAAATTCACACTACAACTCCATGGTAATTAATCGACCAAGAGTGAATGCACAATTTGAATTATCAATCTAAACGGCAGTGCCAATCCGTCCTTTAGTAATTCACTTTACAAGCGACATAAAGTGTTTATCTCTTGTTCATTTGTTGCTCTCGATCTCTATCTAAATGTCTCTTTCTCACACGTGTACATTATTCAATGATTTTTCGGCATTCCATTTTTCACTCGCTTCGCTTCTAACACATAGCAATTTATCGAAAAGTTAAAAGTAATCATTAAACGGAAAATATTTGTGCCGTAAATTAATAATAATACATTATTTTATCAATTTAGAAGCAAAAAATTTTGAAAATTTTGACATTTTGATAAAATTGGAATAAAACATTTTGAAGTAAGGATTCATGAAACAATTGGCAAGCTTGAAATTTGGTTAGAATATTATCACAAAATGTTTGGTTTTTTATTGCATGTTTTGTTACTGAAAAAACGGAATTTTTAAAAAATCCTGAAATTTCTTTATTTTTAAATTTGGTTAGAAATGTTTAGTTTTTTATTGGATTTATTATTGGGTTTTATTGTTTTATTACTGGAAAAAACGTGAATTTGGAAAAAATCCGCAAATATTATCCGAATTGGTACTTTTTAGAATTCTTCAAACACAGAATCTAAAATTGAAAAGGACAAATATCCGACAGCAGATCCATATTTGTTATAAATTATGTATTCTTCAACAGTTGCAACACAATTCCAAACATAAATAGTTTGTTTGAATTAATTAACTACTTCTTACTTTAAACATTATTCTTGGCGCATATTTAAAAATAAAATATTCTCAATTCAAGAATATATTTTTTAATTTTTTAAAAAAATATCCATTTCTAAGAATATATTCTTAATCTAAGAAAATATTCTTAATTTAAGAGACTATTCTTAATCTTACTAATATTCTTCTGATTCTTAGAAAATAGAAATATTTTCTATGGCGAAAAAAAACGCTATATACACACACGTACACACACAAACACACACACACACAAATACATTTGGACATTTGCTTAAGAATGAAAATTTATGCTTTTTAGATGAAAATGAGTCGATATAGATTATTTTTGGAAAATCGAAAATCTTAACGATCACGAAACTTCCTCCATGAGGAAGCAAGACGATTTTATAATTTTAAACTTGAAGAAAATAATTGAAATATGATACAAGCAATGATAAGTTTTAAAAAATAAATCACATTTAAGTGAAATAATTGAAAAAATTACAGAATTTTCTTCAAATAAAATAATATTATTGAAATTTAAGAAAAAGACATGAAGATTTTAGAAATCAATTGAAAAAAATGAGAATGACTAAAACTTGAAGAAAAGAATTAAAGAAAGCTAAAAATAAATAAAATTTACGATAATTAATAAAAAAAAAAAAAATTGGAAATTGTGAAAACAAATTGAAAAAAATTAAAATTTTAGAAAAATACTTATAAATTTTAGAAAATAATTTTAGACAGTGAGAATAATAATTAACAATTGAGAAAAATAATTAAAAAATGATAAAGTTAATTCAAAATTAAAAAAAAAAATTGAAACATGCTGAAAATAATTTAAGATTTAGAAAAATAATTGAAATTTATGATGAAAATAGTTTAAATATGAAAGATTGAAAACATTAAATTAAATTTGAGAGATATAATTGAAAAAATCATAAAATATGTATTTAAAAAAAGAAAATAATTACAAAATCATACCTTTAAATTTTAATTAAAGAGAATAATTAAAAAATCGCAGAAATAATCGAAAATTGATAAAAATAATAATTAAAACATTTGAAAATTCTGCCAAAAGAATGAAAATAATTAAAACTCCCTGAAAATAATATAAAATTTTAAATTACAGAATTTGTTCTTAAGCAAAAGAAAATAATTGTAAAATTATTTTAACTAAATAGATAATAACTAAAAATTTAGAAAATTAATTGAAAAATAATAAAAATATTAAAAGATGGTAAAAATAATTGCAAAATAATAAAAATAAATGAAAGTTAAACAAAATAACTGAAAATTGAGATATATATTTGAAAGTTCCGTAAGTTAATTCAGAAATTATGAACTAGGTGAGAATTATGTCCATTTCATGGACATTTCGCTTCCAAGTAAGCAAAATAATTTGCTTCCTCATAGAGGAAGCAAGAAATTAATAATATGTAAGTTAATTGAGGAAGTTATTTAAAAATGCAGAATTTTAAATGCAAAAAATATGAATTATTTTACGAATTTTTGATCAATTATAAAAGTTATATAGGTCAATCGATCCGTTTTGAGGTAAGGAATATGATTTTCGTATTCATTAAGTTGTATTTTTAGCATAAAAAAATGTTTTGGTAAAAAACGATTTTTTTCGATGAAAAAAGGTGCTCAAAAAAATTTGGTTAGGTATTTTCAAAAATCCTTGTGTCCAAATTTATATATTCATGAGCTTAATAAGTCATCCAAATTTTATTGGAATCCGTTTAAGCGTTCTCAAGATATCTTGTACACAAAAAACGCTATACACACACACACACACATACATATATACACACACACACACACATACATCTGGACATTTGCTTAGGAATGAAAATTTTCGCTTTTTAGATGAAAATGAGTCGATTTAGACTATTTTTGGAAAATCGAAAATTTTAACGATCACAAAGCTTCCTCTATGAGGAAGCAAAATGATTAAAAATTGAAAATAATAATTGCAAAGTGACTAAAAAATGGTAAATTAAACAAATTAATTTAAATTTGCGACAAATAATAGGGGAGTGGGCCCCAAGATGGACAGGGCCCCAAGATGGACATTTCGTATAAAATTTTTGTTTAAGGTGACAACGCCTTATGCTTTCTGTCATTTTTGTTGTTTGTATAGACGAACATTTTGATGCACATTTGAAGAAAAAAACCAGTTGGTTTTTCTTCTACACATACCACGTAATTTTGTGTCTAAAAAAGTTTTGTAACAGTTTTTTCTCAAGTTGGTAAAGTTATTTAAATTTATGATTTAGAATGAGTACTGAACGTTATAATATTCTTTATTTATCGTATAATAATATTCTAAAATGATTTTACTAATTCAGTATTCATATATATATATTTACTGGGGATTAAAAAATGGTGTCATGTACCCTAAGATGGATATTAAGTTTATTTAAATTACAAATTTCATTAAATTATTTATCTTATTTGTACTTGCAAAAATTTATAGTTGTAAATGACCAGAAATAATTCAATGTTTTTTAATGTTTATGTTGCTTTTATTTTCAACAGTTTTCAATATACAATTATTCTCTTTAAATTTTATAATTAATCTTTAATTTTTTTAGATATTTTGTTCTGTTGTCGATCATTCTCGTCAGATTAAAATTTTTTCATTGGATTGTAAATTTTTGTCCTCACTTCTAAATTACTGTCTTTAATATTTAATTATTTTAGTCATTTTGCAAATTTTCTTTCAATTATCAATTATTATATTGAAATTCCAATACAATTCTTCAATTTTAATTTATTTTCTACAATTTTATCCATAATCTTTATCAGTTTTTAATTGACAATTTATCAGTCTCCTTCAATTTTATGATTATTCATTAAATTAAAAAACAATTCTAATCCCGACTATTCGCACCATTCTTCGGTTTTTTTTCAATTGTTAATTATTATTTTTTTTAATAGTTAATTATTTTCGTCATATTGTAATTTTATTTTAAATTTTATAATTATTCTTTAATTTCTTTAGATATTTTGTTCTGCTGTCGAGTATTCTCGACAGATTTAAAATTTCTCTTTCAATTATAATTATTTTTCTCCTTTCTAAATTATTGTCTTTAATATTTAATTATTTTAATCATTTTGTAAACTTTTTTTCAATCATCAATTTTTTTATTGACATTTCAATACAACTCTTCAATTTTCATTTATTTTCTATAGTTTTATTTATAATTTTCTTAAGTTTTTAATTTACAATTTATTATTTTCCACAAATTTTATGATTATTCATTAATTAAAAAAAAAACCTTTTTTAATCCCGATTATTCTCACCATTCTTCAATTTTTTTTTCAATTGTTTATTATTTTTTTCAGTAGTTCATTACTTTTGTCAATATTTCATTAATTTCGTCATATTGTAATTTTTCTTTTAATTATCGATTATTTTCTTGAAATTTCCAATTAATTTCTTCAATTTTTAATTACTGTCTTCAATTCTCAAATATTTTCTTTAATTTTCAATTATTTTTATCGATTTTCCATTAATTCCTCCATATTCAATAATTCTCGGATTTTTTCAATTACTTTTTTCACTCATCAAAATCGTTTTTCAAATTTCAATTCAATTGTTGTTATTATTATTATTATTATCGCCTACTTTCTATTATTATTTTGATTATCATTAAAATTATTTAATTTTAAAGTTCATTGTTCAATTATTTTCTTTAATTGTTAATTCCATTCTTCAATTTTAAAGTATATTCCACAAATTGAAATTCCATTTTTCATTTTTTAATTGCTTTCTTCAATTTTTAATTATTTTTTTGGATTTTTAATCCACTTGTTAAATGTGCAATTATTTCCAACAATTATTCCTTAAATTATCTTAATTTTTCAGTTTGCAATTATTTTCTTTAAATTTAATATTTCTTGTTTAATTTTTTCAATTATTTTTTTTAGTTGTCTGTTAATCTAGTCATTTTTCGAATTTTGTTTTCAATTGGCACTATTTTCGTTATTTTTCACATATTTTAATGCATTTTTTCATTATTCTCGTCATTTTTTAACTATTTTTTTCAATTATTAATTATTTTCCACAATTTTCAATTATTTTCTACAATTTTTTTAATGTTCAATTATTATCTTAAAATTTTATAATTATTCTTTGATTATGTAGATTATTTTGTTCGGTTGCGTATTAATCTAGACATTTTTTTAATTTTGTTTTCAATTTTTGAATATTTTCGTCATTTTATAATTTTTGTTCCAGTTATCAATTATTTTTTTAAAATTTTAATTTAATTCTTAATTTTTCAATTTATTTCCTCAACTTTTTATTATTTTTTTCAATTTTAATTATTTTTTTCTATTCCCAATCCAGTTCTTCAATTTGCGATTATTTCAAACAATTATTCCTATAATTTTTCAACTATTTTGTTTAAATTTAATATTAATTTTTTAATTTTTTAAACCATTCAGTTCAATTGTGTAATTATATAGTCATTTTTCGAATTTTTTTTCAGCTTTTAATTATTTTCGTCATTTTTCAGATATTTTCTTCAATTTCGTAATTTTCATTATTTGTACTTGCAAAAATTTATGGTTTTAAATGACCAACAACAATGAAAAGTTTGTCGCGTGCTTGGGCGCGCGTTAATGTTGCTAGATATAAATTTAAAATTTAAGAACATTTTAAAAATGTGAAGTGTGATTTAAAATTTGAAAAGAAAAAAACATCTAGGGTAACGGGTACAGTGACCGACACCCTGAGCATAGTTTCAAATTTGAGTGCACTGAAAGAAATACTCTAGCTTTATCAGCCATATGATTATTGTTGACAGTTTTTGTAGAACTTCGAATACTATATGAATGAATATCCCATAATGCATCGGTGCGCCACTGACAGTTCTTCTAACCTAAAAATATACATCGCAGTTTCACCAGTCATATGGCTAAAAGACAAATATATTATGGCAGTATCTATATTAGCAATATATTATGGGTGATTTATCCATAATTATGTCAGTACCGTGGAATTATTTCTTTCAGTGTGAAGTTATAATCTTACCTATTATAGTTTTAGTTATGAAATAAACTGTAAATGACAGATTAAGGTTTTAATTTTATATTTATGTGTGTGAAATTATCGAAAGCTTTATGAAAAATTAATAATAATAGTTTTCAAATGCCTTCTACGAAAACAGTGAACGACACCCTTTTTTCAGTGAACGACATAGCGTCGTGGACAGTGAACGACACCTTTTCTTATTTGTTAAATATATTTATTTCTGAAAGTGAAATAAGTTAAAATATTTAATATTTTAACAATATCGAACATAAACTAACACATTTTCTTGATTACAAATGAAAAAATATAATATATTTATAGAGAAGTCTTCTTTTTAAGGATGTTGCAAAGGGAAAATTAACATAACCTTAAAAATACATTTCCAGACTGCGTATAATTTCGACACCTAGCCAATTTTTTCAGAAATAAAAAATGTAATTAAAAATATGACCATGTGCCCATAATTTAAATTTTATGCAGATTCTAAACCAATTTGACATTTTAGAAATAATTATGTATTATATAATACATAAATACATAAATATAACATATGTTATATTTATCCACTTTTTTCTTTTGAAAGGATGAGTATCTCATTGGATATAATTTTTGCTCTCGCTTACCAAACAGAATAAATTTAAATAAATTAATAATAATTAATTCATTTATTCATTTATATTTATTTAAATATAAATATTTAAAATTTAAAAACTGTGAAAAATTCACGAAATCGTAAAAAACGTTGTTTATTGTTTTTAAAACAATAAAAATGAAGAAAATGTCTTACGAAACGTATTAAAATAATAAATAATAATTACAACATATCAATTCTTCCGAGTCCATAGAATCGAAACATTGTTTGTGTATTTTTGATGTACAAAGAATAGTATAAAATCTTATTAAATTCTTTTAAGAATTAATTATTTTTTATTTAAAAATATGTTGATAATAAATATATTTTATAAATATTTTCTATAGTCTATAGAAGTGTTTAGCTTTATATGCAACATATTGGAAAATTGACAACAAGAAATTATTTAAACAATTTTAAAAATAATAATTTTTAATTTTTCTTATAAATAGTTGTTCTGATCTTGAAAATGTGCATAAATGAGAAAATACTAGAAATGTTTAGCCTTCTATTTTTTGTTCAATATATTGAAAAATTAGCAACAATGAATTATTTAAACAATTTTAAAAATAATATTTTTACCTCTTTCATATAATTAAATGTTATGCTTAATAAATTTAACAACTGAGAACAAAATAAAAGTCTCTAGTCGTAATAATAGATTGGACAGTTAACAATATTAAATTCTTTAAACAATTGTAAATATAATAATTTTCAGTTTTTTCAAATAATTAAATTTTCTACTCTTAATTAATAACACAATTGAGAAAAAAATGGAAGCCTCGTCATGTATTGCATATTGAATAGATTTTTTAAATAATTTAATAAGTTTTTATACTAAGCATTTGCAAATTAACTATTACAAGCATTAATAACATTAATTTGTGATAATGCAATATTTAAATAATCATGAACAAATAATTCAGTTGTCAAGTTTTTATATGGTGTCGTTCACTGAAAATTGAGAAATTTATAGAAATTAGTGAACGACATTCCCCTGTCGTTCACTGTCATTGGGGAAAATTATATGGCCAGTGAACGACACCCAAATAATTAAAGAATTCACATTGTTTACAGTGTTTTTTAAGTCTCACATTACTAATTACACTTGTTTTAAAGCAAATTATGCAAACCTGACTTATTAAAACAATTGTGTTTAAAAAATAAACTTACTTTTGGTTCACTGATGCTCTTGTCATTTTCGTAAATTTTGATGGAAAAAACGAAACACACCTAACCTCATTTTTAAAAACAGAATTTCCTTGATTATTTTTAATTATTATGTATTGGCATTAGTTTAAAAGTTTCGTAATGAACCATTTTTCTCAATTTAATAAAATACAATGTATATTAATGTGTAAATATGTTAATAATTAACCTTTTTTACGACGGGTGTCGTTCACTGTCAGGGGGTCGGTCACTGTACCTGTTACCCTAGTGACAAATGTCAGGTGTGGTTATAAAGCTTCCTGAAAAAATTCTTAACAAATGAGAAAATGCTTATTGTAAAATTTAACTATAAAAAAAGTTTTTTATCGACAGCTCACTGAAAAAAATGTTTAGTCATACCAACAAAAATTTAGTTCAGCCAACCAAATTTTTGTTGCTATGACTAAAAATTTGGTTGAGCCAAGAAAATTTTTGTTGATATGACTAAACATTTTTTTCAGTGGCTCTAAATTATTTACATTCGGTAGATTTCGTAATATTTATTGGGTAGATTTAGTCATATATTTATTTAGTAGATTTCGGCTGTATTTGATGATACTGACTCAATTCCGTATGTGTACAAATCTTTGGGAAGAGCTGACTTTGTGAATTGAGCAAGTAGTGACAGCACAAATGTAAGGACTGGATTCCTGATCGAAATGAATAGATTACTCATGCCTAGTTCTACAACTGCGGGATATATGTTATATTCTCTCTGTGTGTGGATGAAATGTTTGTGTTTACGTCAGCCAACGAACTGGATGCTCACGTGAAATCCTGAATTACCGTCTGTGGTCGTCCTGGACGACATACGGATTTCATTGAAACGCCTTGTAGGAACACGTGCTTGGGACGGTTACGTGAGTTCCCGTCAACATAAGGGTCGTCTGGCTGCAGAGCTGCGCCATAAAGTGGGCGGTTGGCAAGACACCGCAAGGATCCAAAATATCGAGATCCTGAATTTCATTTCGTATTTGAAACGCCTTTTGTCTCCTGAGAGACTTTAGAAAGGCCTTTTTACGAGCCTCTTGAATACACGTGATTGGTCCAAAAACCTAGCAGTCAAGACGTGGGTCCACTTAGTGTCAACCTTCCTCAAAATGATGTCAAAGTATTCCTCGGTGGCTTAAAAGGGTCTCTTTTTCCAGATACACGTTTCATTTTATCAAGTGGATATTATCAATTTCACTCCCAGCAATTTACTATCCACAAATATTCACTTTCTTTTCTCTCCAAACTTAGAGTTTTGCAAAATTCTCGGTAATTTAAAAACCGGTTATATTCTCGAGAATATTCTCCTTATGGAGAATTTATGAGAATTTTCTATGTTTGAATGAGTTCCTCTATTTTGAAATAACACAACAATTTATTGAAATAAAAATGGATAAATAATAAAATAATTATCTTTACAAACTAACTATAAGTCAATATAGTGTAAAAATTATTATTAAATATATAACAATTATGAACAGTTTTTATTTTAAAATTAAGGAAAATAATTTAAATTCGATGAAAATACTTCAAAATTTGACAAAATTTGACAAAAATTGAAAAAAATTATTGAAATCGAGATAAATAATTAAAAATTTAGGAAATTAATTCAGAAAATGATGAACTAGATGAAAATTATGTAAAATAATTTGCTTCCTCATAGAGGAAGCAATAATTTAAAAATATAAAAGTTAATTGAAGAAGTTATTAAAGAAAAGAATTTAAAATGCAAAAAAAATGATAAAACATTCATTATTTTACGAATTTTCGATCATCTATAAATGTTATATAGGTTAATCGATTCGTTTTGAGATACGGGATATGATTTTTGTATTCCTTAAGTTTTATTTTTAGTATGAAAAAATTTTTCGGCAAAAAACGATTTTATTCGATGAGAAAAGGTGCTAAAACAAATTTAGTTGGGTATTTTCAAAAATCCATGTGTCCAAATTTAGATATTCGTGAGCTTAATAAGTCATTCAAATTGTATTGGAATCCGTTTAAGCGTTCTCAAGATATCATATACATAAAAAACGCTACACACACACATATACATATATATCTGGACATTTGCTTAAAATTAAAAATTTACACTTTTTAGTTGAAAAAGAGTCGATTTAGACTATTTTTGGAAAATCGAGAATCTTAACCTCTATGAGATTTCTGTATAAGTAAGCAAAATGATTAAACATTTAAGAAAATAATGAAGAAATAATTTAAATAATTTAAAATTAAAGAAAATAATTGAAAAAATTACATAATATATTTTAAATAAAGAAAAATTAAGGAAAATTTTAGATAAATATTTAAAACTTTTAGAACTTTATCGCAAAAAAATAAAATAATTATAAAAATTAGAGAAAATAAATAAAAAATATAAACATAATTTAAAATTGAAAAGATCAATTTTTAATTTAAGAAAAATAATTGCAAAAAATACAGATTATAGCATGTAGGTACATAAAATACAAAAATATCGTAGATATAATTGAAAATTGAATAAAAAAATGAAAATTTCAGATAAATAGTTGAAAACTTTTTGGAAATTATGAAAAAGAACTTTAGTGACTGGAAATAATAAACAGATAATATAAATAATTGAAAATGATAAAAAATCAAAGAAAGTAATAAGAAATTTGAGAAAAATATTTAAAAATTTTAGAAAATAAGAATAATTAAAAGTTGGGAAAAATAATTAATAAATGACTTTAAAACTTGAAACTTCAAGAAAATAATTGAAATATAATAAAAACAATGATGAGTTAAAAAAAATTAAAGAAATTTAAAATAAATAATTTAAAAAATTGTAGAATTTTTTCAAAATTGCTAAAAGATCCGTTTGTCTATTTCAGCGTTCCAATGAAACTATTATTATTTTTTTTGTAAAAATACTTTGTATATAATTTGAAAACAAATTAAAATATAGTTAAAAACTGAATAGAATAATTAAAATTTGCAAAAAATACTTAAAAATCTTAAAAAATAATTTTACATAACGAGAACTAATAATTAAAAATTTAGGGAAATTATTGAAAAATGATAGAAATAATTTAAAATTGAAAAAAATAATTGTAATGTGTTAAAAATAATTAAAAACTTTTTAAAAAAATTGAAATATGATGGAAATAATTTTAATTTTAGATAAATAATTGATATTTTTGAGAATTATGCAAAAAGAATGAAAGTAATTAAAAATTGGAGAAATAATACAAAAATTACAGAATTTATTTTTAAGAAAACGAAAATAATTTAAAAATCATTTAAAAAATTGAAAATTGAAGTCAATAATTTGAATTTGAGATAATAACTAAAACTTTAAGAAAATAAGTGAAAAATAATTAAAAGATGAAGGAGAAAGTAATTGCAAAACGACAAAAAGAAATTAATATTGAAAAAAATAATTGAAGTAAATTTTTTCAATTATTTTTAACAAAATAAAATTATTTTCTTCAATTTTTAATTATTTTTATTACTTTTCAAATATTTTCTCGGATTTTTTGTTACTTTCATTATTTTTCAATTAATTACCTAGATTTTTAATTTCTTCTTTTAACTTTTAATTGTTTTCTTTAATTTCCCATTAGTTTTCTCGAATTTTAATTAATTTTTTCAATTTTCAATTATTATTATCATTTTGCAATTAATTTCTCCAAATTTTAATTGTTGTTATGACTCCTCAATTAAATTCCTAAATTTTTAATTGCTTTTCATAAATTTCAATTATTCTCTTCAATTTTCAATTAATTGTCTCAAATTTTGCTATTATTTTTCGCAATTTTCATTTATTTTGATCATTTTGCAATTAATTTCTCCATCTTTTAATTATTTTAATTATTTTTCAATCAATAACCTAAATTTTCAGTTGTTACCTCAAGTCTAGATTGTTGTCTTCAGTTCTCAATTTTTTAAAAGATTTTTCAATAATTTTCTTTTGCTTAAAAATAAATTCTCTAATTTATCTATTATTTTCTTCAATTTCTAATTATCTTCATTCTTTTAGCAGAATTTTTGAAAATGTTCAATTATTCATATGAAATTTTAATTATTTTCATCAAATTTTAATTATTTTTTTCAATTTTAAATTAGTTTTATCATTTTATAATTATATCCCTCAATTTTTAATTATTATTCTTATTTTGTTAAATTATTTTTTAAGATTTTTAAGTATTTTTCTCAAATTTCAATTATTTTCTTCTATTTTCAACTATCTTCATTTGTTTTCATAATTTCAAAAATTTTAAACTATTTATCTCATATTTTAATTATTTTATTTATATTTATTTATATTTATATGTATACAGATTTACGGGCTCAAAGTCCTTTCGTACATTTCTTCGTACATTTTCTTAAATTTTCCATTATTTTCTTCAATGTTTAATTATTTACCATTATTTTCATCATTTCCAAAATTCTCAGCTATTTATCTGATACTTTAATTATTTATATTATTTTTTAAATATTTTCTTTAATTTTCTATTATTCATGATTTTTTTAAATTATTTTCCTCAATTTTCAATTACCTACTTACATTCTTTTTCATAATTTCCAAAAATTCCAATTATTTAAAAAAAAAAAAAATTCTGCAATTTTTTCAATTACTTATTTCAAATGTCTTTTATTTTTTCAACTTATTATTGTTTTCATTATATTTCAATAAATATAATAAAAATAATAATTCCAAAAAGTATCTCAAATTTTTATTACTTTCTTCAATTTTAAATTATTTCTATCATTTTTTAATTACTTTTTGTCATTTTCAATTATTTTTTATTTCTTTTTTAAATTTTTTTTATTATTTATCTCAAATTCCAGTTTTTTTTCAATTCACAATTATTGTTATCATTCTGCAATAATTTTCTTTTATTACAAATATATGTTGTAATTTTTTCAATTATATTTCACACATTAAAATTAGTTTCTTCAATTTTGAATTATTTTTACTATACCTCAATTAAATTTCTACATTTTTAATTATTTATCTCATTTTTCAATTATTTTTTCAATTTCAATTTTCTTTTATCTTTTTGCAATTGATTTGTCCACCCTTTAATTAGATATATTAATTATTTTTTTAATCAATATCCTAAATTTTCATTTATTAACTCAAATCTAAGTTATTGTTGACACTTTTCGATGTTTTAATCATTTTTCAATTATTTTTCTCAAATTTCAATCAAGTTCTTCAATTTTGCTTCCTCATAGAGGAAGCTTTGTGATCGTTGAAATTTTCGATTTTCCAAAAATAGTCTAAATCGACTCATTTTCATCTAAAAAGCGAAAATTTTCATTCCTAAGCAAATGTCCAGATGTATATGTATGTGTGTGTGTGTGTATAGCGTTTTTTGTGTACAAGATATCTTGAGAACGCTTAAACGGATTCCAATAAAATTTGGATTACTTATTAAGCTCATGAATATCTAAATTTGGACACAAGGATTTTCAAAAATACCCAACCAAATTTTTTTGAGCACCTTTTTTCATCGAAAAAAATCGTTTTTTGCCAAAAAATTTTTTTATGCTAAAAATACAACTTAATGAATACAAAAATCATATTCCTTATCTCAAAACGAATCGATTGACCTATATAACTTTTTTAATTGATCAAGAACTCGTAAAATAATTCATATTTTTTGCATTTAAAATTCTGCATTTTTAAATAACTTCCTCAATTAACTTACATATTATTAATTTCTTGCTTCCTCTATGAGGAAGCAAATTATTTTGCTTACTTGGAAGCGAAATGTCCATGAAATGGACATAATTCTCACCTAGTTTAATTTTTTGTTAATTTGTAATGATTTTCACAAATTTTATATTATTTTGATTATTATTTTGTTTATGAATTCCGAAAATTTACCCGAAATCATAAAAATTGTCAACTTTTGCGTTACAATAATTGTGCTAATTAAGAAACTCTTAAATTTAATATTATTTTGATTTCTCTTCTCTCCCCTTCCTCCCCGGTCAATATTAAGTGTGCAGATGGCAAAAATTTACAAGTTCCTGGTTCTCATTACCGTTCTCCAGGTAATATTATTTCTTTGCAACTCTATCCAAATTAAATCAGTTCTTTTCCTTTTTATTATTATTATAATCTTTCTAGATTATTTGAATCTAGATTCTAGATTGTTAAAATTTCTAGAAAATTTGAAATAAATTAGAGAAAAACGATTATAATTAATTGTTTTACTTTAGTAATGGATTGGACTATGAAGAATTGGTGAAACGCTGATAAAGCAAAATCAGCAAAGTGCGTTACACGAATGCAATCAGGGACCATTGTGCATGCCTAAAGTTCAGCGCTCGCATGCAAATGTCAACCGTCAACGCAGTGACCAATTGACGTTGATACCACAAGCATTCACTGGCCCGCAAAATTTTTGTTAACTAACGCGTTCTCGTGCCTCATGAAATTCGCCAATCGTGCGTCTCGAAAAATTTGACAGAACAAATACCCTGCTACTGCCACTTTCCTTCAACATTTTTTCCTTTCGTGTACTTTCATCCCATTTGTATTCAAATCGCGTTTCGGCGCTGAAAGTAAACAAGACAAAAAAAAAAAAAACGCTTTTTCATTCTTTTCGTTTTAACCCAAATTTCCATGACCAGAAAAAAAAAGGGAAAAAAAGAAAAATAGTCAAATTAATAATGTAACTTTGGTAAAGTTTAAAAAAAAAAGCGAGAAAATTGTTGTACTCACTTTTTGATAGGCTGAGGCCAACAGTAAATATTTCCGATCCGGGGAAAGCTCGTAATTGAAACTGATCGACAGTGCCTGCAAAAGAAAATTGCATTTTATTTATCAGTCGTTTTTTTTTCTCTCGTGGGGAATAAAGAAATTTAACATTACTTTACTTATTTTTGAAAATATTATTTTTAGGTAAATATTCGTTACTTCGACAAATCAAAGTGATTTAAAAATGTGTTTTAAACAGTAGAAACTATTTTTTTCAATTTATTTATATCAGTTAAATAGGTAAAGCTATTTCATTAGATGTTTATAATTTTCATTTGAGGAACGAAATGTTACTCATTCCGAGTGCTTCTTAGAAAATATTAACAAATTACGCAAATCTAGACCAATAAATATGAAAAATTATGGTTTTTTGTAAACTTTCAAATAACAACAATCTAGCAAACATTTTTTTTTAAATTGGGCTGGAAAAAGTTCTTTGGAAATTGATAAGCTTCAATTAATAAAAAATAAATTATAAATAGGTTGAAAAACACGACTTGTCAAATTTTTTGAACATGTTTTTATTATTTTTCCTCACTGTGCGTCGATGGCTTAATACATTTTGTTAAATATGGTGTTTTTTTGTTACAATAATTAACAATGATTATTTATAATATTTTTAATTTTTTACGTCTTGTAAAGTTATGTTTTGACAAATTAGGTAAATGTAAAGTTTCAAAAATTAAAAAAAATACTTATTTTGTATTAATTTCTTTGTTCTGTGTTGTGTTAATGAAGTGTTTTAATAAATATTTTTTAGCCCAATAAAGTTGGAAAACCTGGGTCAACGTTGCTTTGATGCAAAAATAAAAACTGGATAATTTTTATTTAGTGATCTTCCCAAAATCAATAAAAATCCTTTTGTATATAAATTCTTAATAGATTTAACTACTTTTTAACTACCCGGAGTAATTCAATAGGTTCTCAACTGAATTTAAAAAGTTATATTGACTTTGAAAAAATAGTTAAAAGAACTACTAAAGTAGTTAAAGTACTAAGAAGTACCAAGTACTAAGAAACTAGTTGATAAAATAAGATTTCGCAATTGTTTTTGAAATTTACTGAACCACTAATGTTTAACTATATGAAAAATAGTAAAATTAACAACCCGAACATAGTTAGACTAAAAAAATAATTACTTTAACTACTTTGCACTTAACTAACAAAGAATTTTCCTGTTTATTTCTTTTTCAGTACAAGTTTGAAAGAATGAAATTCCCTTTTGTTTTATAGATTGAAAAGCTTTTTATGTAAGATAGTGAGTCCTGGAAGGCTCCAATGGAAAAGATTGTCTAGCATGCGTAAAACTTTAATGTTTTCCTCCTTCTCCTTGAGTTTAGAAAGGTTTCCTGGTGTTAACAGAGCAAAGCTGACGTTGGAGAGGAAACTTAATGGAGATAGATTAAGGTAAACCTTTAGGAGGAAAGATGAGCTAAATAAAGAAACAGAACAGCTTAGATTTATACGCAGTGCCAGCGAGAAACGTAACTATGCACCAGTATCAGTTTTCACTACTATCTACTTTTATTTTACTACCACCATTCGCACCCAACTCGAGAATCCCCCAAACTTTTTACAACTAAACGATTTCTCAAGACCTGAGTTTAAACTCTGCGATTATCGTTTCCCACCTGCTTAAAAGGATTAATCTCCAAGAGGAAATTGCACCCGATTAGTGGAATTGCGTGTTCACTATTTTTATCTCAACATATTACACAAAATTTAACCTTGAACACGGGAATTTTCATTTCCTTCGCTTTTCGCGAAACAAGTAAATGTTGATTGATGAAATAAATATAAATCAATGTAAAGAAAATAATTAACAATTATATGGGATATTTCTGAGGATATTGTAAATATTAAATGATGATAATAATAAGCGCCCGTGTAGAAAAGTTCCCAGTATTTCCCAGTTTGTAAGTGGGCGCCAGTTGGGGCCAACCTGGGCTTCCCAGTTTTTTTAAATAAGTAAATTGTTACTAAATAATAGTTTCAATACTAAACTTATCGTCAACCTGGCTTTATTTATTGCAAATTCCCTTCATTTCAATTTAAAAATTCATGAAATTCGGTCAAAGCGCTCAAAGTTTCCCATGCAAAATGCATGGAAAAAAAAACTTTTCCATGGAATTGATATAAAATCCATACAAATTAACATTTTTCGATCGGATAAAGCTGTTTCTCCTCAGAAAAGTTTAAAGAATAAGATCCAATAATTTATTTAACAAATTTTTTATTATTTACTATTTTTTAAAGGTCCATAAAAAATCTTCATAAACGAAAAATACGTGTAAGATCGTTAAAAAATATTCATTACGACATTTTACACCATTTTTCATCAAACTTTCCTTTAATTACATACAAATTAGTTACTAACAATTGTTGCATGTATTTTTTAATTTGTTTAAACAAATTAATATTGTTTATTTGAAACTTTTCATCTAATAGAGTTAGAGACTTGTAACTTTTTTTTAATATTGCAACTATTTAAGTTGAGTAAATCCTAATATAAGAAAGAAAATTAAATATAAAATTATAAAAATTGTTTAAACAAATTAATATTGTTTATTTGCAACTTTTCATCTAATAGAGCTAGAAAGTTGTAAATTTTTCTTAAATTTGCAACTATTCAAGCCTACAAAAGATTAATATTAATAATAAACAAAAATCCACAATTACAAAAATTGTTTAAACAAATTAATATTGTTTATTTGCAATTTTTTATCTAATCGAGTTACAGAGTTGTAACTTTTTATTAATTTTGCAATTTTTCAATCCTAATGAAGCCCAGTATTAATCGTAAAGTAAAATCAGCAATTATAAAAATTGTTTAAACAAATTAGTATTGTTAATATTAATATTGTAATACAGTTCCCAAACTTTATTAGAGTTGTGAATAAACAATATTAATTTGTTTAAAAGAGTTTTATAATTATGAATTTTTGTTTACTATAAGTTTTGGGCGTTTATAGGCTTAAAAATTGCAAAATTAAGAGAAAGTTACAACTCTCTAGCTCAATTCGATGAATAATTGCAAATAAACAATATTAGTTTGTTTAAACAATTTTTATAATTGTTGATTTTCGTTTATTATTAATATTCAGCTTTTATATTCTTGAATAGTTGCAAAATTAAATGAAAGTTTCAACTCTCTAGGTCAATTAGATGAAAAGCTGCAAATAAACAATATTAATTTGTTTAAGCAATTTTTATAATTGTGGATTTTCGTTTATTATTAATATTAAGCTTTCATCAGCTTGAAAAGTTGCAAAATTAGGAGAAAATTTCAACTCTGTAGCTCAATTAGATAATAAGTTACAAATAAACAATATTAATTTGTTTAAACAATTTTTATAATTGCGAATTTTCGTTTATTATTAATTTTAAGCCTTCATAGGCTTAAAAAGTTTCAAAATTATTAAGAGAAAGTTTCAGCTCTCTAGCTTAATTAGATGAAAAGTTGCAAATAAACAATATTAATTTGTTTAAACAATTTCCATAATTGTGGATTTTCGTTTATTATTAATATTGAGCCTTCATAAGCTTGAAAAGTTGCAAATTTAAGAGAAAGTTTTAGCTCTCTAGCTCAATTAGATGAAAAGTTGCAAATAAACAATATTAATTTGTTTAAACATTTTTGATAATTGTGGATTTTCGTTTATTATTAATATTAAGCTTTCATAAGCTTGAAAAGTTGCAAAATTAGGAAAAAATTTCAACTCTGTAGCTCAATTAGATGATAAGTTACAAATAAACAATATTAATTTGTTCAAACAATTTTTATAATTGTGAATTTTCGTTTATTATTAATTTTAAGCTTTCATAGGCTTAAAAAGTTGCAAAATTATTAAGAGAAAGTTTCAGCTCTCTAGCTCCATTAGATGAAAAGTTGCAAATAAACAATATTAATTTGTTTAAACAATTTTTATAATTTTATATTTTATTTTTTTCTAATATTAGGCTTAGTTATTTTATATAGTTGCTAAATTAGAAAAAAGTTACAACTCTCTAGCTCTATTAGATGAAAAGTTTCAAATAAACAATATTAGTTTGTTTAAAAAAATTAAAAATTACATGCAACAATTGTTATTAACTAATTTTTATCTCATTAAAGAAAATTTTGATGGAAAATATTGTAAAAAGTTGTACTGAATATTTTTTAACGATCTTACATTTTTATGATCTTCTTTAGTACATTGGCACTAACAGGGTTGAGCATTACAAGCCCACTAATTTCCCAGTGGGAAGACCCAACTGGGGCCCACCTTAAATCTGGGAAACCCATATGGGGCCCAACTGGCGCCCACCGAACTTTTCTACACGGGCGTGAAGAAATAAAACGAAATCCTTTACGCTATTTAAATATTTTGAATTATCGTAAAGAACTTTTTGTTTTAGTTTTTTAAGCTTACTATGCTACCTTAACATATACGAGGTAAACAAAAACTCTCAATGTAATTGGCATTTATTTATTTTACCAATTATTGATATTTATTGTATAAAATTATATTTGTTTGTTTTATGAAAAACGAAATAAACAACAGCTCCAAGGTTCTAGGCTAAACTTTGTATTTATTGAGATAAAAACCGTGAATCTATACTAATTTTATTTAGACATTAATTTTACACTTTTTGAATCTTTCAGGCTAATGAAAATTTTTAAGATTTGTCAATTTGCACCAAATTATTACAAGAATGAATTTTTAATAATTTTATTATTGATGATAATTATTATAACAAGGTTTCTGGTGTTGTAAGAAATTGACAGGAATTTTTAAAACGATCTAGAAGTTTGTAGATTATTAACTCTAAATTTGGTCAAAATATTTTTAAAAAATGTTGGGTGGAAACAAAAAAAACTAATTAGAATAGTAGCACTTCTTCAAATGTTTCCATATATTAAAAATGTTGTTATCTTTCTTTTCATGTATTACAATTAACAGTTATTCAAATTTAAATATTTACGAATTTGCATTGATTAACAATTAAATTAATGAAATCTTCAAAAATACAGAATTTTAATAAATTAAAAAAATATCTACTTTTTTAAATAATTCTTTTTAAATTAAGCTTCTTCTCTTTTAGAATTAATTCTTTTTTTTAATTATATTCTTTTTTTTATTATTACTTAGTTCAACTATTATCTATTTTCATTATTTTTCTATTATAATATTCTAAAATTCAGATAAGTTTGATTAATTTTTAAAAATTTTTAATATTCTCTGCTATATTAAATCTATTTCTTCAAAAAAAGTTTAAGTCCATTTTTATTTTTGAATATAATTACCTACGACTAAAAAACTCAAAAAATGAATTTGTCAAGTTCCTCCTACTTATAAAAAGGTTCAAAATTGGTCCATCAAAGCAATGTAGGTCATTTTCCAAAATCCCAGATTGTTCCAGCAGACCATAAAAAGACCATTTTCTAAATATTCAAATTGCGATCATTTTTATTTTTGCATTCTTGCAGGCGATTTAAATGCTAAAAAAATGATCCAGCCAAGATCCTAAAACTTCTACAAGAGCCAAAACGTCAAAATTTCAAAATTTTCCCAGCAAATTTCGAAATTTCTAAAAACCAATCTAAAGTTCATTTTTATTTTTAAATATTTTTAAATAATTACCTACTACTCAAATAATCTAGCCAAGGTAACCCCTACTTCTAAAAAAATTCAAAATTTTCCCACATTTTTTATAGTAATCAATATTTTTAATCGCCCAAATC
This sequence comes from Ganaspis brasiliensis, assembly GCA_037103525.1. Taxonomy (NCBI): domain Eukaryota; kingdom Metazoa; phylum Arthropoda; class Insecta; order Hymenoptera; family Figitidae; genus Ganaspis; species Ganaspis brasiliensis. The sequence goes on from JAZKLR010000435.1 coordinate 912,916, forward strand.
TGTTTCTCTTACGGAGAGCTCAAAGAATAAGATCCATTTATTTATTTAACAATTTTTTAATATTAACTATTTTTTAGGGGTCCTCCCCAAAAACCTCAAAAATGCAAAAATCTAAAAAACAAGTTAAAAAATATTTATCACTACTTTTTTGGTAATATTTAGGCAAATTTTGCATAATTATCATAAATATAGATTATTAAAAACTATTTCATGCAGTTTCTAATTTGTTTAAACAAATTATTATTGTTTATTTTCAATTTCTTCACAAATTGAGCGAAAGAGTTGCAACTTTTTCTTAATTTTGCAACTTATCGAGACGATTGGAGCCATGTATTAATAACAAACTAAAAATAATAATTTTTAGAATTGTTTAAACAAATTGATAATGTTTATTATCAACTTTTTATTAAATGGAGCTACAGGGATACAATTTTTTCTCAATTGTGCAACTTTTCTAGGAGAGTAAAGCAAGATACTAACAACAACCTAAAATAATATTTTTTACAATTGTCTAAATAAATTAATAATGTTTATTTTCAACTTTTTATTAAATAGATCCAAAGAGTCGCAACTTTTTCTCAATTTTGCAAGTTTTCTTTCTAAATCTGAATTAGTGGTTTTCTACTAATGAATTAGCGAAAAGTGAGCTACTATTAAAATAGTAAGAATTTTACTAATTCTTAGTAGAAAACTACTAAGAATTAGTAAAAAACTACTACACTGTAAAAACAGGTGTCTTACAAGTGTCTAATTTTAAGACATAAGACGTTTAGAAAGCGTCTTACAGGCATTTTTAAGACACTATCTCAATGGTTTAAAATTAAGACATCCCAAAATGTCTTAAAAGTGAGGACAAAATAAGACACTTGGTTTTAGAGTGTAATTTTGTAGTAGAAAACTACTAATTAAATTAGTGAAAAAATCTACTTTTTTTAAAAGTAAAGTTTCGCTATTTCAATTAGTAGTTTTCTACTAAGAATTAGTAGTTTTCCACTAAGAATTAGTAGTTTCCTACTAAGAATTAGTAGTTTTCTACTATATGAATTAGAGAAAAATGAGCCATGAATTCGACTATTTCATAGTAGAAAACTACTAATTCTTAGTGGAAAACTACTAATTCAGATTTAGTGAGTTCTTTTGTTTAGAGGTAGGGAATATTTATTTTTTTAATATGATAAATAAATGTGATGGCTATCACATTATTTTTTAAGTTAAGGTTTTTTGTTACAGTTCGGAAAATGTTGTCGGTATTCTGCAACAACTTTAATTAAATACTGTCTTTGATCCTCATTTTTGTTATTAGTTTGTTAAAATCATATATTTTTTATTTAATTGTTTAAACAATTGATAAAATTTATTTTTTTATTTTGTTGCTTATACTTGGCTTTATAGGCCCTAAAAAGTTGCAAAATTGCAAAAAGTTACAACTCTGTAGCTCTTTTTAATAAAAAATTAAATAAAAACAATACAATTTGTTTAAACAATTGTAAAAGTTATTACTTCTACTTTTTTCTCAGTATTTGACTGAATAGACTTTGAAAAATTGCATCATTGAGAAAAAGTTGCAACTCTCTAGCTCTAATTCATAAACACTTAAAAATTAACATTAATAATTTGTTTAAACAATTTTTAACAATATTATTTTAGATTTTTGTTTAATTCTTGAAAAGTTGCTAAACTGATGAAAAGTTGCTAAACTGATAAAAAGTTGCGACTCTCTAGCTCTATTTAATAAAAAGTTGAAAATAAACATTATCAATTTGTTTAAGGGGGGGGGGGGGGGGGGGAAGGGATAAAGCCAAAAAAAAAACCTTTTTTTTGTGAATTTTTTTCAGAAAAACGGCTAAAGCGACTTTAATAAAATTAATTGCATATTATTTTACATTGTTTAAATTATGTTTGAAAACATTTTCATCATTAAATATTATAAACTCAGCCGCTGAGAGAGAATTTTTCAAGACGTCTTTTTTGAAGGTAGCTGTGCGGTGCCAATCCTCATTTGGCGCAGGAACGTCTAACATCAAAAAAGTCGAGTTTTTTAGTTAAAGTATATCGTAAACTCGCACCCCCGGATCAGTATAATTTTTTTTTTTTCATTTTTGTAGTTTTGGCGGCAAAAAAACGTAAAAACAGCATTTTTGGCCGGAAAAATCCGCCATTTTCTTAGTGGAAAACTACCTTAATGTAAAAAAAAAAACAACAAGAAGGGGAGGTATTTTTCATAAAGAAAACGTGTGCCAATTTTCAAGATAATCGGTTTAGTAGTTTTCGAGTGAGGATTGGCACCGACTTTTAAGAATTGATTTCGAGAAAAACGCATTTAATAGTTTTGAGCGCTTGGGGATTAGCGTGCATCTGTCGTTTCTCTGCTATTCTAAAACGGCTATAACTTTAAGAGTTTTGCTCCGATCGACTTGAAATTTTGACACGGTATTCTTGAAATGATTTACAACGAAATAAGCAAATCAATTTTTTTTCGAATTTTAGCCCTTACCCCCCCCCCCCCACCCCCTTAAACATTTGCAAAAATTATCATTTTTAGTTTATTGTTGAAATTAGTTACAATCTTCTTGAAAAATTGAGAAATATGGTCGAGTCCATACCAAGTGATCACACCAATTTCAGTCATATTGAGTAATATTTACGAAATTGATATTTTGGGTTCCTTTAGGAGTAAAAAAAATAAATTTTAATTATTTTTAAAAAATTCAAAATATTTTCGAAAATATTCAAATTTGAAATTTTATGTACTATTTTTTTTGTGTTAGCATAACTTCTGTAATTTTGAAGCAATTGAGATCATTTTTTTTTTAAATTACTCGTATTTAAATACTCTTTCAAGAAAAATTATAATAATTAAGAAATTGTTTATAATTAAATTTTTATTAAAAAAATTAAATTATTTATTTAAACAAAATCTAAAGTATATCATCGTTCTTTTTCAAAAAATTCATAAACATAGCCTATAATGTGCTTAAAAATTTAAGCCAAAGAAAAAGATGGTATGTATTATAGTTTTTGAGAAAAAAATTATTAAGTTATGCTAGCGCGGCAAGGACCGGTGTCACCGCTACTCAACGCGTAGTTCCGTAGTAACCGAAATGTATGTATATTTTTACATAATGTAAATATAGTTAGTGTATTATATTTAAATTATAAGCTTCAGAAAGTCACACTGATCTTTTCATAGTACATGGACATCAAACTTTAGAATTAAAAAAATCGGAGAAAATAATTAAAGTAAAAAAAAGTAATTAAAAAATTGGTAATTTATAGAAAAATAATAAAAATAACTAAAAATTGGGAAAATTATTAAAATTTAAGAATAATAATTGAAAATTTGTTAAATCAATTGAAAAATAATTAATATAATTAAAAACTGGTAAAAATAAGTGAAAATAAGTGAATAATTAAAATAATTTAAAACTGAAGAAAAAAAAATAATGGACTGGTAAAATTATCAAAATTCGCGATGTTCAGGGGTGTTAATTTTTTTTCTTATGCAATTTTAGACCTAAAATTATGAGGTAATGTCAAAAATAGAGAAACAAATAATTTGCGGAGTTTGAGAAATTTATTCTAAGAAAAACTTAAATTTTAAAAATTAAACCTCTTTCACAATTTTCATTTTTTCCATCGACAATTTTTTTGTGGGATTTTTAAATGATTTTCTACAATCCATCGTATGGATTTTGAAAAATAAAATTTCGAAAATGACCAAAAAAATATTGTTTTTTAATTTTTATGTAATACCATAATTCTACATCTTAATTGATGTAAGAAAAAAAATGACACCTCTGAGCATCAAAAATTTTGTTGAGTTAAAATTTCACCTATCTCTCCCCTTAAAGAATTATAAAAATAGTTTGAAAATAGTTGAAAGAAGCAAGTTTACAACGACCATTAAACAATCAAATTGTTACTCCTCTTGACTTATACGAGTGGGCAAAATCCAGATTAGAGAAAATTAATGTAGAATTTTGTAATTACGCAGAATATGAAGCTAAAAAAACAATTGTTAAGTGAAAGATTTAATCAAGCTATCTCAATTGCTTCAAAATTACGGAAGTTATGATAAAACAAAAAAAATAGTACTCAAAATTTTGAATTTGAATATTTTCGAAAATATTTTGAATTTTTTAAAAATAATTAAAATTTATTTTTTTTACTCCTAAAGGAACCCAAAATATCAATTTCGTAAATATTACTCAATATGACTGAAATTGGTGTGATCACTTGGTATGGACTCGACCATATAGAACAATCCTAGGGGGTGGGAGCATTAAAATTCCTACTTTACTTTTTTCCCATGCATTTTTGGACCACCCTAATCTCCAGGATGGTTATAACGAAAATCTTGGTTTTTCACTCCGTAAATAATAACCTGAATACTACAGAGCGTTGTCCAATATTTAATACTGATATGCTGTTAAATTTGACACTACTGAAGGTAATTTTAATTATCTTTTTTTCTCAGTGATGTTTGCATTTTTGGGGGACCCATAAAAAATAGTTAATATTAAAAAATTGGTAAACAAACAAATGGGTCTTATTTTTTTAACTCTTCTGAAGAGAAACAGAGTTGTGCGATTGAAAAATATTGATTTTCAAGGAATCTATACCATTTCTACGAAAAAGTCTTTTTTCCCCATGGATTTTTAGACTACCCTAGTATATAATCCAAAATCTATTCTCACGTGCAAACTTGCAAAATTCAAAAATGCCAATTATCCTACAATATCTTTCGAAAGGTGTGACATTAAAACGTCTATAGTGAGATTTCGGAAACGGCCCTGTTAAAACTAAGAGAGGAATAAACAAGGAAAGTTTTCGGGTCATTGAACAAAACACAATTGGAAGCATACGGTGATAGGAAGCAGCAACCGTGATTATTGTTTTAACGCCAAAAGTTGAGTCGTAAATGTCCTCTTTTGTGGCGATAGGAATAGTTAGACACTAGGCCTCTGGTGGTGCATGCCAGGCAAAACTTTCCAACTCACGTCTTCGGTTTCAACGGCCATGGTCCTTGCGTAAATGGAGATGTAAATGCGCCTCGAACTTGGATGAAAAGCTGCACCAACGCGAAAGAGGGTGAAACTACTTTGGTCCTCATTTCAATGCGAAAGTTATTTTTCTCCTTGAGACCCTATGCGGGTTTTCAATTTTTAAAGCAGCCAACCCAACTTTCAAACTGCTCAACAGAAAAACAAAGACGAATGAGAAGAAAATCCTTTCAAACACATATAGGGGCTGTCTTTTCCTCGTAGATTTTGAAAAAAAGGCCAAATTTTTTAAAAGATCATTTCAAGTTGAAAAAAATTCCTTTTCAAATGGCAAAATACATGAAAAGAATCTCTTCTTCTCAAGCAGGATATAAAGTTTGTTTATATGCTACTTGTGAGCTTTGAACACCTGGTGTATTAAAGTCAAAGTTGAGCTCGCGGCAATAGAGCGTCAAGTAAACTCATCTTGGCTTATTTAGGATTAGTTGAGATGAGCTGGAGAAATAAATCCTTGTTATTTTTTCTTTCTTTTTTTAATACAAGACGACACTGCAAATGCAGTTGAGAAAGTGCCTGCACCAAATTAGTATTCAGTCTTTCGCCTCTGCCTTTCCTCGACTCCGGACGACGAACGAATTAGCCATTATCATTTTTGCCAAAGCGAAACAACGGGTATTGAATAAAGATAAAAGACGAAAATCGATACTCTTATTAAAGAAAAAAGTTGAAAAAGGAAGCACGAGGTGTTTTTTTTTTTATTTTAGAAACTGTTACTCCTAAAAGCGGAAAACCTTTTAGAAGAGGATTAATAAAAGGCTTGAAACTATCAGAGAGAAGTATGAGCTTTCTATTAAAAGTGAAGAATATTACTGAGAGAGGAGAGCAAAGGAATAACGATGGTAATTTTATGGGAAACAATTTTTCTTTAGGAATCACGTTTCAATTTGTTGGGAAAAATTGCGGTTTTAACGTTTAATAACCTGATTTCTTTCAGGAGTAATGAAAATATTTTATAATTAAATACACTTACTTCGTTTTTTGAGTCCAATATTGTTCGAGTAGTTTTTGATGTCACGTTGAAAATAAGGAGACTGCCTTTCTCGTCCCTGTAAAGGATTTCGTCATCTGGAAAATAAAAATTGGATTTTTCGTAATTTTTAATGATGGTTTATGTGATAAATAATGAAAATGATGGTAAATATTAATGAATAAAATAATAAATGCAGATGAAAAGATCAAAACAAATGTAGAGGGATAATTCTGTGAAGAAAAGCAAATTGCTCGTTCACAACATTATTAGTATAAAAAATAATTTGTATTTTAAAAAATAATGTTCGCCATATTTATGGCGAAATAACGTTCACTTATTAGAAATATTTTATTGAAATCCGTTGAAGCTTTCTCGAAATAACCTGGCGACAAAAAAAACGTCACAACACACACATATTTCTGGACATTGGCTTAAGAATGGAGAATTTTTGCATTTCAGATGTAAAATGAGTCAATTTAGACTATTTTTGGAAAATCGAAAATTTTAACGATCACAAAGCTTCCTCTAGAAGGAAGCAAAATCTATAAAATTATATGAAAAATAAAAATTCGAGAAAATGATTAAAACACTGCAAAAACATGGTGTCTTAAATTGGTCAAAAATGTCTTAAATTAAGATACTTTTGGTGTCTAAGACACGAAAAATGTCTTGTTTTAAGACATTTTTGAACAATTTGAGACACCTGTTTTTGCAGTGAAATGATAATAATAATGAAAACTAAAGAGAATAAATACACTTTGAGAAAAATAAGTGATGAAAGTATAAAACATATTTAAAATTGAAAAAAAAATTTGAAAAATGATGAAGGCAATAGGAAATTAAAGTAAATAAGTAAAATTTGAGATAAATATTTAGAAAATTTAGAAAATTAATTGAAAAACAAATTAAAAACTTTAAAATTTAGAGAAAATGATGGTAAAATAATGAAAATAATTATAAAATAAATTTAAGATAAATAATTTAAAATTGAAGAAAATAATTACAATTTTTCATATGAGAAAGAAAAATCAAAAAGTTTAATCGAAATTAAGGGCATGTGATGGATTATGACGTCACTGGTATAGGCAAAATTTGTCCGTAACTTTTCTCTTAAAATATTGAATATTTTTTTATGAAACTTGGTAGAATTACTTAAAATGTTATTAAGAAGGTCTCTCAGACCCGAATTTGTTTAAATTTTGGTCCAAAATTAATTTTAGTAAATTTTTGAAAAAATGCAAAATTTTATAAAAATCAATTTTGAGACAAAATTCAAACAAACTCGGGTCTGAGAGACCTTCCTAATGACATTTTAAGTAATTCTACCAAGTTTCATGAAAAAATATTCAATATTTTAAGAGAAAAGTTACGGACAAATTTTGCCTATACCAGTGACGTCATAATCCATCACATGCCCTTAAAGAAAATAATTGGAAAATGGTAAAAACAATGAAAATAAAGTAATTGATATTTAAAGAATTAATTGAAATTAGTGATAAACAATTGGAAGTTTATACAATTAATAAAAAAATAATTAAAAATTGGAGAAAATAATTGCAAAATAATAAAAATATTTGAAAACTAAATAAAATAATTCAGGTATTCAGGTATATAATATAATATAATATATAATATAATAATAATATAATATTCAGGAAACTTCAGGTAAATAATTGAAATTTAATAAAAATAAGTGATAATACTTCCTATATGAGAAAGCAACATCAAAAAATGTAATTAAAGTTAATGAAAATAATTGAAAAATGGTAAAAACAATTAAGCACTGAAGAGAGTAACTGATATTTAAAGAATTAATTGAAATTTGAGATAAATAATTAGAAATTTGGAAAATTCACTAAAATAATTTTAAATTTGAGAAAACAATTGCAAAATAATGAAAGACAGAAATAATTAAAATCTGAGGTAAAGCAATTGAAAATTGAAGAAAATAATTGAAAGTTTAAAAAAAAAGTGGTAAAATTACAAAATGAATTTGAAATTGAAGAAATTATACTTGGAAAAATCGATTTTCTATGGATTTTCTTTAAATTGTGAGAAAACGTTATTTTATATGTGCCTTGTATCTGGTTAAAATTTCAGAAACATTTACCATCTAAAATTCGAGGTATTCATTTTCGAAATTTCAATTTTTATCATTTTGCATGTAAAATTGAAAATTCGAATATGAATATCTCAAATTTTAGAAGGTAAATGTTCCTAAAATTTTAACCAGATACAAGGCACATATAAAATAACGTTTTTTTTACAATTTAAAGAAAATCCATAGAAAATCGATTTTTTTAAATATAACTGCGAGAGGAATACCTTAAAGAATTCATTAAAAGTGGGGTAAAATAGTAGGTAGAATAAGAATAATAGTTAAAAATAGAAGAAAAAAATGAAAATTTGTAAAAATAATAATTGAAAATTTCTTAAATGAATTGAAAAATAACAGAAAAGTTTGGTAAATTAGTTAAAAAATAATTAAAATATTAAAAAATTGGAGAAAATAATTTAAAAATTCTAAAAGTAATTAAAATTTCAGAAAAGTGTATTTATAAAATTACAAAATATATTTAAAATATAAGGAATTAAAAAATAATATGAAAAATTAAACATTAATAAAAATTATTGAAATATGAAGTAAATGATTGCAAATTAAGGCAATTGACTAAAAAATATTGAAAATTCTCACAAATCGGAGAAAAGAGTTGCAAATTGATGAAAATAATTTAAAATAAAAAAATATACCTAAATGAAATTTGTGATAAGTAATTGAAAATTCAAGAAAATAATAGAAAAATAAATTTAAAAATTGAGCATTGATAAAAATTATTGAAATTTAAGATAAAAAGAATTGAAAACTTTAGGAAATTAAAAAAAATATTGAATATAATTGAAAATTTGAGAAAACAATTGCAAAGTAGTGAAAATATTTAAAAATTGAAAAAAAATGGAAATTTGACGTAAAAGAGGTATTCTTTTTTAATCTTGTACCTAAAAAGTACAATTCCGCTCAAATTTTTTATATTGTTTTAATTAATAATATTTTTTTAGTTAAAAATATTAAAACCTGAATTAATAATTAAATATAATTTAAAATGATTAAATAAAAATATTAAAATTAAAAAGTTGAATTTATCTATACTAAAATTTCTTTTTTTTTAAACTTTGTCATTTCATTAAAATTTAATATTACTTTTTAAAAGTTAAACATATTCTTTTTTGAGAAATTTATTATTTTTTCCATTAAAAAATTGTATTCAAAGTGAATTTGATCTAAATTATAATAATTTTAATAAATTTGAAATAAAAAATTATTATGTGTCGTATAACAATAACAATAATAATGATGATAATAATAATAATAAAAATGTAAGTTCATACTTTTTGCTTACCTGTATATTTTAAAGTTCATGAGTTAAATATTAAAAATTATCATAATAGCTACTAATTGTACAATTTATAATATTTCTAAAATTATGTTCTAAATAAGAAGTTTAGAGTTCTATTTGATAATTTTATTTTGATTTGAATAATAATCAAACACTGATTGTATTATAAAACTTAATAATATTAATAATAATTAATTATTAATTCAGGTTTTAATATTTTTAACTAAAAAAATATTATTAATTAAAACAATATAAAAAATTTGAGCGGGATTGTACTTTTTAGGTACAAGATTAAAAAAGAATACCTCTTTTACATATGGGGCATTTAATTTCTAAACGACCCCCTTCAGAAACAATTGCCAATTTTGGCCGATTTGAGACATTTTTTAAATAAATATTTCTTCTACCTACTAAGGCCAAATTACTTTTTTAATTAGCAGTTTTTAAAGAAAAATTCCTGAATTTTATAATAATAAAAAGAATTATTTTGTTCAAATATATTTATTTTATATACAAAATGTAGTTTGAAATTAACCTTTGGAATATCTCAAAACACGTTGTTTCAGATTTATTAAAAATAGATATTAAAAGAAAGCTTAAATATTCTAGTTCTTATTTCAGTAAAGTAAATAATGGACATTTTAGGGGATTTTAAGGAATTAAAGAAAATTTGCAGTCATATCAGAGGTTAAAATATGTATGAATTGAGAAACATTTTTTGAACAGAGTGGCATTTGTTTTCTTTTAAATTTTGTATTTTTTTTAACTTTCAACTGATATATAATTTTATTTATATATAAATATATATATATTATTTATGTATCATTTTATGTTTATTTATTATTTAAATATCATTTCTTGTTAATTTTTTATTCTATTAGTCTTCAAATTAATACATAATTTAAAAGCTAATAAAATACAAATTTTAAAAAAAGACAAATGCCGCTCTGCAAAAAAGTGTTTCTCAATTCATACATATTTTAACCCTTGAAATAACTGTAAATTTTAATTAATTCCTCAAAATCCCCAGAAATATCCATCATTTACTTTACGGAAATAAAAACTAGAATATTTAAGCTTTCTTTCAGGATATATTTTTAATAAATCTGAAACAACGTGTTTTAAGATATTCGAAAGGTTAACTTTCAAACTACATTTTGTATATAAATTAAATATATTTGAACAAAATTCTTTTCATTATTGTAAAATTTAGGAATTTTTCTTTTAAAACTGCTAATTACAAAAATAATTTGGCCTTAGTAAGTAGAAGAAATACTTTTTTAAAAATTGTCTCATATTGGCAATTGTTTCTGAAGGGGGTCGGTTAGAAATAGAATGCCCCATATATCGCCCTGTATTAACTTTATAATATAGTTTTGAAGAATAAAATAGAATGTTATTGCATATATATTTGATTAAATAAACATTATCGTGTACGTTCGGCCCAATTAACATTCTATGGCACACAACTTCAACATTTAATTAAACAAACAATTGAATACAAATCATATCTTACAAAATTATTAATAAAAATGATTTTCGCACTGAGAATAAAAAAAAGTTGTGACAGCTGAACTCTAATGTTATAATTACCCGAGATGTTTTGTTAACTGTCATTAAGTGCCAGTTACAATATTGTCTGAAGTTGTAGTTAACAAACAGATTCTAGTAAAAACAGCATAATAATACTTCTGTTGAATTTACCGAAATTTCATGTTATAACTATCCAATTTTATTATCACTCTTATGAATTAAAATAAATAATATAAATTGGAAATTATGTTTATTTCATAAACATTTTGCTTCCTTTGTAGGAAAATAATAGTTTAAATTTTAGTTTTTAAATATACATTACGTACAATTCTAAAATAAATTAAGAAAGCGCTTTGAGTGATTTGTTTTAGAAAATGAGAATTTAAATTTAATACAGGTTTTTAAATTGTGTAAGAAAAAAAAATGTTTTAAAAATTTTGTATTTTATAAAATTTTGACAAAATATAAACTTAAAATAGATAAATAGATATTTCTTAACGTAAAGAAATAGCATTTCTTAAATATATTACATAAATTGAATTAAAATGTTTTCTAAGATGTTAATAAAAAATTTTAATTTTGATTTTTTAATTGCGACTAAGTTTTCAAATTTTAAACAAATAATTATATGTTTTATATAGGTTAATCGATTTTGAATGACGGAATACAAATTTCTTATGGGTATATTAAATTAAATTTATAAGTTTAATTGAAATTTGCTCGAAAAGAGCAAAATTATTAAAAAATCAAAATTTAATAAAAGTTTTGATAATGGTTATCTTTAAAAATTCTTGTGTCTGATTTCAACTTTTAGAAGTAAAAATAACCATACCAAACTTTATTCAAGTCCTTTAAACCTTTCACGAGTTTCGTGTTCATAAAATAGTACATTCTCACACACTCACATACATACACACATATGTGGTATATGTGATTAGGAACTAATATAACACATTTCTAGATGAAATAAGGAAATGTCTATTTAAATAATTTAAAAAATTTTTGTGAGTTTCCTTCACGAGAAAGCAAAAAGTTTGGAAAATTAAATGACAGTTTGTCACTACCCGTGTAGAAAAGTTCGGTGGGCGCCAGTTGGGCCCCATATGGGTTTCCCAGATTTAAGGTGGGGCCCAGTTGGGTCTTCCCACTGGGAAATTAGTGGGCTTGTAATGCTCAACCCAGTTAGTGCCAATTTACTAAAGAAGATCATAAAAATGTAAGATCGTTAAAAAATATTCAGTACAACTTTTTACAATATTTTCCATCAAAATTTTCTTTCATGACATAAAAATTAGTTAATAACAACTGTTGCATGTAATTTTTAATTTTTTTAAACAAACTAATATTGTTTATTTGAAACTTTTCATCTAATAGAGCTAGAGAGTTGTAACTTTTTTCTAATTTAGCAACTATATAAAATAAATAAGCCTAATATTAGAAAAAAATAAAATATAAAATTATAAAAATTGTTTAAACAAATTAATATTGTTTATTTGCAACTTTTCATCTAATTGAGCTAGAGAGCTAAAACTTTCTCTTAATAATTTTGCAACTTTTTAAGCCAATGAAAGCTTAAAATTAATAATAAACGAAAATTCACAATTATAAAAATTGTTTAAACAAATTAATATTGTTTATTTGCAGCTTTTCATCTAATTGACCTAGAGAGTTGAAATTTTTTCCTAATTTTGCAACTTTTCAAGCTTATGAAAGCTTAATATTAATAATAAACGAAAATCCACAATTATCAAAATTGTTTAAACAAATTAATATTGTTTATTTGCAACTTTTCATCTAATTGAGCTAGAGAGCTAAAACTTTCTCTTAAATTTGGAACTTTTCAAGCTTATGAAGGATAAATATTAATAATAAACGAAAATCCACATTTATGGAAATTGTTTAAACAAATTAATATTGTTTATTTGCAACTTTTCATCTAATTAAGCTAGAGAGCTGAAACTTTCTTTTAATAATTTTGCAACTTTTTAAGCCTATGAAGGCTTAAAATTAATAATAAACAAAAATTCACAATTATAAAAATTGTTTAAACAAATTAATATTGTTTATTTGTAACTTATTATCTAATTGAGCTACAGAGTTGAAATTTTCTCCTAATTTTGCAACTTTTCAAGCTGATGAAAGCTTAATATTAATAATAAACGAAAATCCACAATTATAAAAATTGCTTAAACAAATTAATATTGTTCATTTGCAGCTTTTCATCTAATTGACCTAGAGAGTTGAAACTTTCTATTAATTTTGCAACTTTTCAAACCTATGAAAGCCTTATATTAATAATAAACAAAAATCCACAATTACACTAAATGTTTAATCAAATTAATATTGTTTATTTGCAACCTTTTATCTAATTGAGTTTTAGAGTTAAAACTTTCACTTAATTTTGCAACTATTCAAGAATATAAAAGCTGAATATTAAAAATAACGAAAATCAACAATTATAAAAATTGTTTAAACAAACTAATATTGTTTATTTGCAATTATTCATCGAATTGAGCTAGAGAGTTGTAACTTTCTCTTAATTTTGCAATTTTTAAGCCTATAAACGCCCAAAACTTATAGTAAACGAAAATTCATAATTATAAAACTCTTTTAAACAAATTAATATTGTTTATTCACAACTCTAATACAGTTTGGGAACTGTATTACAATATTAATATTAACAATACTAATTTGTTTATACAATTTTTATAATTGCTGATTTTACTTTACGATTAATACTGGGCTTCATTAGGATTGAAAAATTGCAAAATTAATAAAAAGTTACAACTCTGTAACTCAATTAGATAAAAAATTGCAAATAAACAATATTAATTTGTTTAAACAATTTTTGTTATTGTGGATTTTTGTTTTTTATTAATTTTAATCTTTTGTAGGCTTGAATAGTTGCAAATTTAAGAAACATTTACAACTTTCTAGCTCTATTAGATGAAAAGTTGCAAATAAACAATATTAATTTGTTTAAACAATTTTTATAATTTTATATTTTATTTTCTTTCTTATATTAGGATTTACTCAACTTAAATAGTTGCAATATTAAAAAAAAGTTACAAGTCTCTAACTCTATTAGATGCAAAGTTTCAAATAAACAATATTAATTTGTTTTAACAAATTAAAAAATACATGCAACAATTGTTAGTAACTAATTTGTATGTAATTAAAGGAAAGTTTGATGAAAAATGGTGTAAAATGTCGTAATGAATATTTTTTAACGATCTTACACGTTTTTTTCTTTATGAAGATTTTTTATGGACCTTTAAAAAATAGTAAATAATAAAAAATTTGTTAAATAAATTATTGGATCTTATTCTTTAAACTTTTCTCAGGAGAAACAGCTTTATCCGATCGAAAAATGTTAATTTTTATGGATTTTATATCAATTCCATGGAAAAGTTTTTTTTCCATGCATTTTGCATGGGAAACTTTGAGCGCTTTGACCGAATTTCATGAATTTTTAAATTGAAATGAAGGGAATTTGCAATAAATAAAGCCAGGTTGACGATAAGTTTAGTATTGAAACTATTATTTAGTAACAATTTACTTATTTAAAAAAACTGGGAAGCCCAGGTTGGCCCCAACTGGCGCCCACTTACAAACTGGGAAATACTGGGAACTTTTCTACACGGGTACGGATAACGTTATTTTGTTTTAACAGAACAACTTCATAGTGAGGACAGCATAAGAAAAATTTTAATTCAAACAGAAAAGTTCTGTTATTATAACAGGACATGAGAAATGTAATTTTTAATAAGTTCCTGAACGTAGTTGTAGCATTTCTTTTTTTTCCGTGCGACTGTTTTTTAAATTAACATTTTATTTCATTGGCTTTTTAATAAACATGTTATCAACGGGGAGCGTCGATTTGTTCCAAACTACTGAGGTTTTTCTCTTGAAATAAAACCATGTTATTAATGTTATTTGTACTTTTATCTTTAAAAAAAAAAGTCTAATTCAGAAATTGCCCTTTTACAGAAAATGGCCCAATGGTATAGATAAAATGTGCATGTGATTAAATTATTTATGAGTAGACAGGAATTGATTTGGAAAAGTTAAGTGGATGAATTGACATGATTGTTGTAAAAGCAGGCTATGTTTAACAGATTGTGGGGATAAAATTTTAGAGAGGAAGTCAGTTGTGGGGTGATGGTGGAGTTGGGGCGTAAAATCAGTAGTAGTGCGCTATTCTGAATTTCCATGCAAACAGCAAAACGTCAATGCGCCACGAATATAGCAGCCACGTTTTGGGTTATCCGGATATTAACACGTTACATAAGCTCTCTGCACACATATCGCAATGCTACGAACGTAAATTGTTGCACGTAAATGCTTGACCAGACGTTTGGACGATCCTCTACGAATGCGCTTATCAACTGCGTGTAGTCTGCAGTGTTGTGGCTCACATTTATATGTGCAAGTTTCACTCGATTTACAATTTTAACTTTTCAGAATCAAACTTAGAAAAACAGGTCTCGAAAGAGGCAAGAGATGATGCGAGAAAAGAAAATAAGGAAGAAAAAAAGATTAAAAAAGTAATTTTCCATAAAACTGATTTTTTATCATCATATCCTGCTTCCTTTCGTTATGTATAATAATATCAATTGAAGAATTTGATAAAGTAATTCCTGTTATTACTCCTAGTGGGAATAAAAAGATAAAACCTAGGATTCATAAGGTCGAGTTATTATAATTAATTTTTGACCCTGATATGGTTGTTAGTGATCTAAAAATTTTAATTCCTGTATAGGGATGGTAATAATTATTGTTAACTGACGTGTAATAATTAATTAGTGAAAATTACTAATTTACAGAAAACGCAGGATACAATTAATTTAAATCCTTGGGGCATTTGCATTAAAATTACGATGATGGATTTTGAAAATTTTAATATTTTATTCTTTATCAAATTTAAAAAATTGTAATAATAGAGATGAAATTCTTTCATTTTTTATTGTGCATGTCTAAATATATCAATAGTGACATGTGTCGAATAGATCCCTTTCAAATTCAGAATAAACAAGTTTGATGTTTTAAAAAAATTTGGTAAACATTGCGATTCTATGCCCGGATTGCTGAAAAAGTCAACAACGAGTTGCTCAATTGACAAAAGAATTTTGTTTTGTAAAATACCAGCTGAATGAAAAGAGAGGATTTTAATTTTGTGAAATAAATGCTGTCCTGAAGAATGATACATGTCGAATAGAAAATAAAATCAAGGGAGATAGAGAGAGAGAGAGAGAGAGAGAGAGAGAGAGAGAGAGAGAGAGAGAGTAGAGATACTGTAAAACGTTGATGCAGTTTAATAAAATGAATTTTATTGTATGTCGAGAGGATCGAATGAAGCTTTAAAATTCGTACTAATGCGAGATATAAGGTATTGAATTTAAACCTTTATCCCATTGCATCTGGGTGAATGAGTTTAATATTGATTTTGCAGCTCATTCCATGCACACTGATCGTTACATTGTTTTTTTTTAACCATTTGCAAAGCTGTCACTAAGCTTTCATAAAAGTGTAGATTTTTAGCTTGGTCCTTTATTCCAAGAGTATTACTGCATAGAAATCGGAAAAAGCAATTTCGGCACTGAAATTGTCACAGAGAATTAAATACCTATAGATGGCGGTCACGAGAAAACTCGGAGTTTGTTTAAATAACAAAACCATATTGATATTTGCCCATCACTCTATTGCAGATGCTTTCAATATTAATCCAAAAAATATCCGACCATTTTATATCATGTCTCTTTTGCCATTCAATCTCTCCTAGTCAAGAGTTAATTAAACTTTAATTTAAAAAAAAGCACTGATGGTAATTGCAATCTCGATTTTCATCAGAGCCAACAAGATAAATAAAACATATTTCATATGAAGTAATCCTTGAAAAAGCTTTTATTAAAAAAATGCAAAAAAGAAAATAATTCGTAAAAAATGAAAATTCAAAAAAATATATATTTACAAAAAATAAAGAATGTAAAAAGCTAGGAAAATTTAGATTTATAGTGCATAAAAAATCGAGTGGAAATATTTTCAGGTTTAATTTCAAACAAAAGTTTGACGATATATGGATAACATTGTCATTTTAACTTTATTTTTCTCGTGAAAAAAAAGTGAATAAACGCTTTTTGTGTCATGTGTCACAGAGATATGCATGAAGGGAACATAAATAACTGACCAGTATACTGATTTTTTGAAAAGAGAAAATGATTATTGATTTTTTTAGGTTTTGTCTAGGAATTCAAAACTGGAAATATTGAGTCGAATTCTGAAATAAAAAAGCACAATAAAAGAAATGTATTTTATTATTAAAATTTGAAATCGACCACATTTAATTCGATTTACAATTAAATTAATAGTTATTTCAACTACTTCAATTGTACTCGATTTACATTTATGTTGAATCTGATTTTATTTTATTCTGATTTTGTTTGATCCAAACTTTAATGAATAGAACATTTTAATCGATTCCAACTTCTATGTTTGTTTCATTTTCATATTCCCTTTATTATTAAACAAATAAATTCAATCGATACAAAAGTTACATTTTCAATTGATGTTTCGAAATAATAAACTTTAAATTGAACGACGAGTTTAAAATTATATTTTATGGTGCTCCTGAGTTGAGTTTAATAAAACTTTTAGATGACTCCAATTTGTAAACAAAATTTGTTATAAACGACATTAGAGTGATTTTAAGACAAAAAAAAATATTTCAAATTAAAATTTTTTGCTCGGTTTTAAAATTAATTGGTAATTATTTTAAAACGATCCTTTTTGTGCCTTAAATGTACATTTTGAATGTTAATAAACATTTTTGAACTAAAATGGCTACCAAATTCGAAAACTTAAAAAACTTGGACAAATTTTTACTTTGAGATTCTAAATTTACTTAAAATTATGATCATAGTATCCTAGTTTTGATTTCAAATGCACTTTTAAGGCAGAAAATATATTTTAAAGTAATTACCAAGTAATTTAAAAATCGAGACAAAAAATTTTTTTTTTTTTGACTTAAAGAAAAGCGCCTAATGACATGTTTTTTTTTGACTTAAAATCATCCTGATATAATCTAAAAACAAAATGTGTTTACAGATTGGAGTTGTCTAAAATTTTTATTGAAACAAATTTTGTTTTTAGATGATATTAGAATGATTTTAATTAAAAAAACAAAACAAAACGTTTCACAAAGCACTTTTTTTTAAATTGCTTTTACCTAAATAATTTTAAACAATGTATTTCCTGTCCTAGAGGTTCATTTTAAAACAAAACTAGTATACTATGCTTATGTTTTTTAGTAAATTTAAAACCACAAAGTCAACATTTAACGAAATTTTATAAGTTTCTGAATTTAGTAGACATTTTAGTTTGAAAATGTTGATTAACAATCATAGTAGTATACTGGTTTTATTTTAAAATATACATCTAATGCAAGAAAAATATTATTCTAAAATAATTACCAAGTACATTGAAAACCGAACAAAAAAATTTTATGTTTGCGCTTTAAAAAAAAAGCGCCTAGTAAAATATTTTCTTTTTTGCCTTAAAATCCTTCGATTATCGTCTAAAACCAAAATTTGTTTACAAATTGGAGTTACCTAAAAAATTTTTTTAAATCGACTCAGGAGCATCGTCATTTACTGCATTAAATTCCCTCTTTATCTGAACCGGAATTAAAAACACATTTTACCACAACCGGAATTGCATTTCCACTTATTTTAACTGAAACTTGTAAACTTGAATTAGGTAAAAAGAGAAATTAATAAAAAATAGCAGTAACAATGCAAACAAACTTTGCATTGTTGTTGGTCATTTAAAACTATAAATTTTTGAAAATTCAAATAATGAAAATTACGAAATTGAAGTATATATTTAAAAAATGAAGAAAATAATTGACAGTTGAAAACAAAATTCAAAAAATAGATAGATTAATACACAACCCAACAAAGTAATTTAAAAAATCAAAGAATAATTATAAAATTTTAAGATAATAATTGAACATTGAAAATATTGTAAAAAAGTAATTGAAAATTGCAAAAAATAATTAATAATTGAAGGAAATAAAAATAAAAATAACTGAAAAATTAATAAAATTATAAGAATAATTGTTGGAAATAATTGTAAATTTAACAACTGGATTAAAAATCGAAAAAAATAATTAAAAGTGAAAAAATAATTGAAAATTGAAGAAAGCAATTAGAAATTGAAGAATGGAATTGAAATTTAAAAACTGTACTTAAAAATTGAAAAAAGCCGAGAATTCAAGAATATAGAAAACAACAATTGAAAACTGAAGAATGAAAATAAAAATTTAAGAATGAAATTGAAAATTGAAAAGTGTAATTTAAATTTGAATAATATTAGTGAGAATTGAAGAGAATATTTCTAGAATTGAATATTGAGAAATTAATTAAAAATCGATTAAAACAATTGAAAATAAAAAAAATAAAATAACTAAATTGGTTATTATAGAATTAAATGGAAATTTCAAGAAGACAATCGGCAATTAAAAGAAAAAATACAAAATGACTAAAATAATTAAATATTAAAGAAATTAATTGAGAAATGATATTGATTAAAATTTAGATAATTAAATCCTAAACCAATAAAAATTTGAATGAGTTGTTAATTGCATCAAAGAAAGTTTTGGTTAGAAGGTGCAGTAATTTATTAATATAATGATAAAATAAAGATTAGTTTCATTAAAATAAATATAAAGTAAAACTTTTATTTATCAATTGAAATTGAAATTTAGTTGAAGCTTCAATAAATTAAAACTGAAATATATCGATGCTTAACTATTGATTTAGATTTCCAGTAGTAAATAATTGTTTCAAAATTTCAAAGATCTCAAGTTCCAATAATCTAAATATCAATCAATTTAAACTTCTTCGCATGAACATTTTAAGCAATTTTTGTATTGATAAAATTAAATTTTAATTCACTAAAATTTTAGTGTATCGAAATTTCAGTTTAATATTCTAGAGTAAACTATATTTTTTATTAATTTTATTTTCTGTAAATGCAGTTAAACTTATTTCCATCAAAATAGACTCAAATTTTAATTGATCTCTTTGATCTCATTTTTAATTAGGAATTAAATAAGTTAATAATAATATTTGCTCATGCAATGAAAAAGAAGCATTTTTAGATCTAGAATACAACATTTATATATTATAAAGAAATTTAATCTAGAAGTATTTTTAAGGAGGTTAGTTGAAAATCAATAATCGTCGGTTTAAGTTTGAAATTTTCATCAAAAATAATTAAAATATTAATGCACATTATTATTAAACTTGAGATAATTTTGCCGTATAGTTCCTGAGATCTTGTCTTCCAAAATTCACTATATTTCTTAATATTTTGCATTTTTCTAATGGTCGACACGAAAAAAATTAGTAACTTGAAATATATCATTTAATTCAAAATTAAAACATAAATAATTAAATATTCAAGGATCATATTACTCTTGAAAGACCAAAAGATTTACCGTTTAGTTGTTGAGTATTATTTATCCTAAAATTAAAATGTTGAAAAAAAAATTTTTTATGTTAAAAACACAAAACAAGAGACTAAAAAAGTTGAATACCGCGAAGATTCGAATAAAACAACAAATTTTAAAACGAATTTTTTGGCGTAAAAAGGGAAGTAACACAAAAAACTTCTTATAAAATATAAATTTATTTAGTTAAAGTTTCAATAACTGTTACTGAACAAAATATTTTTCAAATAATAGTTATAAATTTAAAATCAAAAATTCTGTAGCTGTTATTAAAATCATGGTTAGTTTGACAGATTTCTTGCTCTGCACTATGTTTTTCAAAAAATTACTATTTTTCTTTAAAACTTTTTATTTCATATTTGGCATTTTACAAAAAAAAAGGTTTTACCTTGACTAGCTCATTCAAACTATCCTCCTGAATAAAAATAACGTTCTCTCTAAATCTAAATTAGTTAAAAAACAAATTTGAAAGCAAAAACTCAGTCGCTAATTGAAATAGTTACATTTCTACTAACCATTTAGTAAAAAAAAACTAATTTTTAGTCAAATTAATTTTTAAATTAATTTAATTTAAATTACTAATATTATAGTAAAGTTTCTGATTTATAATTCAATTAGTCAAATTGTAACTATTGTTTAGTTGTATTTTTACTAATAATTAATTATTTTTAACTAATTGGAGAAACAAAAACTCAGCCACGATTTTTGCTAATAATTAGTTATTTTTAACTAATTCAAAACAGTGTTGGAAGTTTTGAAAGCAAAAAATGTTCAATCATTAGGAAATGAAAAAATTATTTTAGAAAGGTGTTTAAGACACTTATAAAACATTTAAAAATGGTGCTTGCTTTCTTTTAAATGATATAATAAATAATTGATGATATTTCCTTATTTATTATCAATATATTACTTATTATTCTACTTTTATTATAAAAGGCAATTAATAATTTGATATTAGATACATGAAATAAAACACTGATATGATTTATAATTAATTTAAAAATAAGCATTTTTTCAAACGTAACTGATTTAAAACAAAAACAATATCTAAGTCCCACACTTCAGGTGCGCACAGAATGAAAAAATGAATGAATCATGTGAATTATTATTACAGATTATTATAGATTATATAAATTGATTTTACTCTATCCTTTATGTCAATTTATGTGTAAAAACTTTATTTCACACAAATTCTTCAAATCGATTTCATTATATTTTTGTTGAAAAGGGTTATCCATTCAAATCATGAAATAATTCAAGAATCGGTCGTAAATTAGATGGGTTCTAAGAAAAGGATAAAAACAAGAAATGAGGGAGTGGCTTGAAAGCTTGCAGGCTGCTCCCAGTAATTGAATTAAATTCCGCCTATCAGTGATTAATGGTTGTACTCACGCTCACGTCCGAGAAGTCCATTTTCCCAGCAAGCAACGACGCTGCTGTAACCAACAATTGCTAAACTTGTATTTGGCTGAGGTGAACTTAAGTTCCCGTACAAGATTTCTCCTTCTCGAAATCAGAACCAAAAGAGACGTTGATAGACATTCAAGGGAACGAGGGTTACTGTTCAACCTGCACCTTTCAATCTCAGGATACATACATATAGTTTAGAAAAGCCCTGTACTAAATTGAGGAAGAAAATCCTCATCACTTTAAGAAACTCTGTCGTATTCTGTCTCTTGTAAGTCATAGCAGGATGTAATGATTGAAATAATTCTCGAGGAGTGTCGTATCCTTGCCATCTAATCATAGCATATTTACCTTAAGTGTACCCCACTATATCTCCAAAGACAGATTAGTCTTGATGAAAGCAAACTTGAGTGGCAAAGTTTCAAACAAGCCCCAAAACTTTTACAAGGATTTATGTATCACGATTTATCAAGGGATCAGTCACTTGAGGTAAAAAATGTCAAACGAATTTTGTAATTTAACACGCATAGGCTATTTACATTTCAAATCATTCAGGCCGAATATTTTCTAAATTCAAAATCATGTGGGATTTTTATTTTTTTTTTAGGACAAATTAAGAAACACGTATTTTTTTGTTTTGTGAAAAAAAAATTTTCGCAGAGGTTTTGAACGAAAACGCTAACAAATTATTTTGAAATCTCTATAGTTTTTTCCAAATTTGATATTTTTTAATTTTGTTTTCTGATTTTACTAATGTTTTACATGCGCTTTCTTAGCAATTTTGAATATTCGAAAAATTTTGCAAATTAACAAAATGTCGGTTATTTTTTGAAAAATCAGAAAACTCGATTTTCTTTTAAACATCATCTTTTAATTGATTTTCCACAAAAAAATATATTAAAAATTATTCAAATCAATATTTATTTATTTATTTATTCCTTCAATTACAATGAAGATCCCAGCGATCAAAAATGACCATTTTAGGGTACCTATATTTGTTGCAATTCCTGTATGTAGTTAAATAATTAACATTTCATGACTTACAAGAAATTTATAATTTCATAATTAAAAGTTTTAATAATTTTAAAAAATAGGATTTGAAAGTAAATTTTATTAAATTAATAAGATTGATTATAAATTTTAAATATGTACTCTTATAGAAAAATTTTTCTTGTTATTAAATGTAAAAGAAATTTTTTTCAATAGGTTTGGTCCACTGAGACGTCATAAAAGTCTGAATAATTTTTTTTTAAAATACAAAAAGTCATTATTTTGGCTAATACAGCGCCCTAAATTATTTTTTTTTTATTTTAGTAATGTTTTAAATAATTTTTCTTTAGAAATTTAGAAATTTTGAAAATTTAAAAAATAGCCGTTTTTGGAAAATAAAAAAGCTCAATTTTCTCAAAAACAATATTTTTTATTTCTTTGAAATTTTTTTGTATTTACTGGAGAAAAAAAAGGAATTAAAAATTAAATTTCTCTAAATAAAAAATATTTATTCAGAAAGCAAATAAAAAAAATTTCAGGTGATTTTTTCAACTCAAAGATACATAGTTTGCATTAGCCAAAATAATACCTTTTTGCATTTTCAGAAAAAAAAAATTATTTAAACTTAGTGGACATACCAAAACTATTGGAAACATTTTTCTTGTACATTTAATAACAAGAAAAAAATGTTTAAGAAAAAAACAGATGATGTTCTTGATAAAATCGAATTTTTTGATTTTTCACATAATGACCGACATTTTGTAAATTTAAAAAAAAAAATTAATTTCTTAATTTGCAGAGGTAAAGCATTTAAAATCCTACTAAACTCAATAAACTGAATAAATATACGAACAATATATGGCGTTGAATTAACCAAAGTAATTTTAGTTGTATTAACAAAATGACCGCCATTTTGTTAAATTTGGAAAATTTTCTAATTGAAAAACTAAAAACTGAAGAAATTAAGTAGAAAACTTAAAAAACTTGGAAGAAAATTTTCCGTGCTAAGGAAAAATTACAAAGAAAATATAATTAAGTTTTTTGGAAGATTATAATAAAAATAATTTTAAATTAAATTATTCTAATTTGAAGAAAAAAAGTAAGGAAAATAATTAAAAAACGAAAACAGAAATTGATAATAAAAAGCGATAATTAATAAATAGAAAAATGGATATAATTGAAAATTGAAGGAAAAAATGTTTAAAATTGAAAAATATACTTAAAATTTGAGAAAGCAACTTAAAACTATAAGAGAAATAATCTAAAAATTACCGCATATAATTGAAAATTGAAGGAAAAAATGTTTATTATTGAAAAATATACTTAAAATTTGAGACAGAAACTTAAAACTGAACAAAATAATTGAAACTACTAAAGAGTATATTTGAAACAGCAGAAACTAAATTAAAATTGTAATTTGTATTAATAATTAGAAAATTAAGAAATTAACTGGAAATAGAAGAAAATTGTTTAACATTTCTCCGCTTAAATTTATTGATCTTGTTACTAAATCAATCTTAAATCTACAGATTAAGTTTTATTAATATTATATTATTGGAATGTACATATTTTCAAGACATTATATTTTTGTATTACAATTTTAGTGACCAATAATTAAATTTTGGCAATGGGCTATGCTAACTGGAAAATTTCGACACTAATTAAAAAGCACTAAAAATATTTGAGTACAAACAATTGAAAAAGTTTTAAAATTCATTTGCAATTTGAAAAAAAGATTATTGAATAATGAGGAATAAATAGAAAACTAAAAACAACTATTTATAAACAAACAACATTTTAATATTGGAAAAAATAATTGAAAATTTTGATGGATGTAATTGAAAATTGATGAAAGAAATTTCTAAACAGAAAAATATAATTGAAATTTGAGAAATTAATTTAAAAGTAAAGAATACAAAAGAACATTGAATAAAATTATTGAAAATGAAAGAAAAAGATTTAAAAATTAAAGCCTACTATTAAAAACGGTAAAAAAATTATTTAAAACTGAGGAAAATATTTCAAAAATTTGATCCACGAAATTAAAAATTGAAGAAAATAATTGAAAGTAATATAAAAAATTAACTGTAAATCGAAGAATACCATTAAAAAAATTGAAGAATATGCAATTGACAAATCAAGAGAATAAATAAAAATCTACTAAGAAAATTGAAACAAAAAAATACAATTTAAAAACTGGAAAATGAAACAAATTGACGTCCCCCGTTGATAACATGTTTATTAAAAAGACAATGATATAAAATGTTAATTTAAAAAACAGTCGAAAATCATTTTTATTAATAATTTTGTAAGATATGATTTGTATTCAATTGTTTGTGTAATTAAATGTCTGTTGAAGTTGTGTACCATAGAATGTTAATTGGGCTGAACGTACACTATAATGTTTATTTGATCAAATATATGCAATAACATTCAATTTCAATCTTCAATACTATATTATAAAGTAAATACAAGGCTATATACGTAAAAGAGGTGTTCTTTTTTTAATCTTGTACCTAGAAAGTACAATTCCGCTCAAATTTTTTATATTGTTTTAATTAATAATATTTTTTTCGTCAAAAATATTAAAACCTGAATTGATAATTAAATATAATTTGAAATGATTAAATAAAAATATTAAAATTAAAAAGTTGAATTTATCTACTGAAATTTCTTTTTTTTTAAACTTTGTCATTTCATTAAAATTTAATATTATTTTTCAAACGTTAAACATATTTTTTTTGAGAAATTTATTATTTTTTCCATTAAAAAATTGTATTCAAGTGAATTTGATCTAAATTGTAATATATTTTAATAAATTTGAAATAAAAAATTATTATGTGTCGTATAACAATAACAATAATAATGATGATAATAATAATAATAATAATAATAATAAAAATGTAAGTTAATACTTTTTGCTTACCTGTATATTTAAAAGTTCATGAGTTAAATATTAAAAATTATCATAATAGCTACTAATTGTACAATTAATAATATTTCTAAAATTATGTTCTAAATAAGAATTTGATAATTTTATTTTGATTTGAAAAATAATCAAACACTGATTGTATAAAAAAATTTATGTGTTTTTAAATAAATAATATATTTTTTTCAGTTTATAAAGTTTTGAATCTTTGTATGTTTTCATAACTTTGTTTCAATGATAATAATAATAATAATAAAAATGTAAGTTAATGTTATTTGCTTACCTGTATAGTTTAAAGTTCGTGAGTTAAATAATAAAAATTGTCTTCAAAGCTATTAAATAGTGCAATTGAACCGCCGGCGTTCAAAATTATGTTAAAACGAAGTCTCGATCATTTCTTTTAACTGGTGTGTTTGAAATAAATATAAACATATTTTAAACTTAATTTTATTTAAATTTGTGAAGAACAATCAATAAGATTTTCAATGCTTTGATTTATTTTTTGAGATTATTTTATAGGTAAGGATTTTAACTTCTGAGTTTTAGTTTAAAACATCAAAAATCTGTAAAAAAAATTAGTAACAAATATATAAGATAAATATCTTCAAATGGTGAATTTGATATATCCAAAATACGAAGGAAAAAAAGTTTAATCATATTATTTTAATAATACATTAATTTACTTATATAGGAGTAAAAAGAGAAAAAAATATTAAAAGATATGTCAAAAGATTGTGGATAATATTATAAAACAAATATTACTAAAAGGGTAGGTAATCATAGAACTTAAAACATTTCATTATCAACCAAAAATATTTCCTGCTTATTCCATGAACAATACAAGTGGTCTCAACTGCAAATTTTAAAAGTAAAGAGTTAATGTCTTAATAACCCAAGAAGCTATATTCCTAGAATTTTTGAGTAACTCACAAACTTAAAACTATACAGGTAAGCAAATAATATTAACTTACATTTTTATTACTATTATTATTATTATTATTATTATTGAAACAAAGATATGAAAACTTACAAAGATTCAAAACTGTATAAACTGTAAAAAACATATTATTGATTTAAAAACACAAAAAACACATAAATTTTATCATACAATCAGTGTTTGATTATTTTTCAAATCATTATTATTGTTATTGTTATACGACACATAATAATTTTTTATTTCAAATTTATTAAAATATATTATAATTTAGATAAAATTCACTTGAATACAATTTTTTAATAGAAAAAATAATAAATTTCTCAAAAAAAATATGTTTAACTTTTGAAAAATAATATTAAATTTTAATGAAATGACAAAGTTTAAAAAAAAAAGAAATTTCAGTAGATAAATTCAACTTTTTAATTTTAATATTTTTATTTAATCATTTCAAATTATATTTAATTATTAATTCAGGTTTTAATATTTTTGACTAAAAAAATATTATTAATTAAAACAATATAAAAAATTTGAGCGGAATTGTACTTTCTAGGTACAAGATTAAAAAAAGAACACCTCTTTTACGTATATAAAAAAGCCTTGTATTTATTAATAATACATATTAATAATACAATATTTTGTATTATTAAAAAACGCCTTTGTATTTACTTTATAATATAGTATTGAAGATTGAAATTGAATGTTATTGCATATATTTGATCAAATAAACATTATAGTGTACGTTCAGCCCAATTAACATTCTATGGTACACAACTTCAACAGACATTTGAACAGACAAACAATTGAATACAAATCATATCTTACAAAATTATTAATAAAAATGATTTTCGACTGTTTTTTAAATTAACATTTTATATCATTGTCTTTTTAATAAACATGTTATCAACGGGGGGCGTCGAAATGAATATAGACGACAATTCTTGAAAATATTGAAATTTGCATGAAAATAATTAAAAATTGAAGAAATTTATAAAAAAATGAAAAATATAATTTGAAGAAAATAAAGTAAAATTGATCAAAATAATTGAGAAATGACGTCAGAAATAAAAAATTGAAATGATTTGTCAGATTTTACAATCTTGACGCAGACTTAAAACAGACATTTTTAAAAATTTTTAATTAATAATTAAATTTAATGGAATTTCCATATATTTGAGAATATGAGGTTATGTAGTTTGCCTTACGAACTATAAAGATTTATGTTTTGTCCTAAATAACTGTTTAACAACCATTTAAATTAAACTAATAAATGACTTAAAAATGCATATAACTTTAAAAATTAAATTTTAACTGAATTTGGAAATAAATACATAATCTTAAGAAGTTTTTAAAGAATATAATTTTTATTACTAAGAGTATGAGTTTGTTTTTGTTAGACCTGAAAAAAACTTACAATAAACCGTTTATGATAAAAAAGAAAAATCAAAAGAATGTAATATTCAGTAAAAAATGAAATAAAAACAATTTCGTGAATTTGGATATTTCATTAACTTTACGCTTTGCTGAATAAAAACTTTATCATACAAAGAAAAATCAGTTTTATTAAATTGGCTTTATGAATACCAATAAAGCTTTGAAGAAAATCGCAATGAAAATAGCAGTACTAATTAAAATATATTTGAATTCCTGTCCAGGCGGAAAGTTAGGTCAAAAGTATTGTATTAATTTTTCTTTCGATTCTTTTAAATTAAAGGTTTGTTATAATAAAAATATATTAACATAACATAAAATAAATTAACACAGATTTTAACATTCAAATTAAAAAATTTTAATTAGAAAATGTTTATATTGCAATTTTTGTAATCGCTAATAAACGATGCGAATAAATCGCAAACTGACAAATTAAAACACATCAGTCACAAATTTTCAATTTAAAAAAGTTCATTTTTTCCTAGTTTTCAAAAATTCAATTTGAATCGCGTTGATTTTTGAAATCTCGATTTCTCAATTTATTTCCAGTGATTAAATTAAAGGGCGTGATTGGAATTAATGGATTGGTCGCGTAAGTTACGGTTCAGCAATATCAATATACGTGCGTCAGGGTTGCGTTTCAAAAACGTCGGTTTATCGTTCTCTAAATTTTTTTTTTTTTTTATCCAGATGTTGGTACGTGGTTTGAATTCTATACTGCAAGTTGAGGTCAATTTTTCCGTGGCGGTTGAAGCCGTTTAAACATCATGATAAATCAGTTGGCCATAACTTTTAACGAAAATCCTGTTATAACTGATCTCTGTATTTTATTTCCAACGACAAAATAATCGACACCTGTCGAACGATAGATTATGTGTCATTTGTTATAAACCAAAAGTTAATTCTTGGTAAAAAATTGCCAATCCCCTGAGTAAAATTACTCTATCGTTAATCTGGAAAAATTCATCTCGTTTCTGCCCTCAATCATAAAGATTTCATTAATTGTTGGCAATTTTTCAAAATCGAGCAGAGATAAAAAAAAAATGCAAAACTCTGATACAGCTTTATTTTTACGATAATTTTTGCTAGTATTGAAAGTGGTTTGTCGTTTAATAACAAAAATTGATAAAGAGATAAAAACTTTTCCCATGTTTGAGGGTAAAATGGCTGCTTTTTTAAAACGATTTTTAATGATCTCTTGTCAAAATTTAAGTTTTGTGAATGTTGCAGGTGTATGTATCTAGATGGTATAAATCTGTTTAAAAAAAGGAATAGACTTTTAATAAAACAATGTTTACTTGACGCATAACAGCCTGTAAAGAAGTTTATTTTTCTCTTATTGGCGTAGAATTTAAAGCAGCGAACTTTTTTATTTTCCTTAAACTTCCGAGTTTGCTTACTCAATTTTCATTTAAACTTTTCAACAAGATTTTGTGATGTTTGTGCAAAGATTTTCGCAAAAAGCCTCATTATATTTTCCGTTAACTTTTCAGATGAGAGAATGCTTTTGGCAAATATTGCCATATAAAAATTTAATGAATTGAAGTATTATTAAAATTTTAACCAAGTAAACTTTTCGGTCATTTAATTTATTAAGATTAAAAATGACTCATTTATTGAATACATTTCGAAAATTTAATGCCTAATAATAATAACAATTAAAATAGAAATTCAATGGAGAGAGAATTAAAAAAGCCGTGAATCCGAAAACTGCATCAGAATAAAAGAATTTCACGTATTGATACATAAAAAAATTACGTAATTGATGAAAAATGCAAACAAACATTTTTTTTCGATAAGCCTCTCTGGGAATCAAATTATTTAAATTTGTTTTATTTTCGACGAGTGCCCCACCTGAGTTTGGGCTGGAGTAAAAACGATACTTAAAAAAAAAAGTAGAGAAAACAACACTCGCATGGAAACAAATCGCAGTGAAACGAGAGCGTGGGTGAAACAAACGGTTAAAATTCCAGTATAATGGTGGATCGTCGAATGCAACTGAAGAGGGGAAAACGATAAATCAACGCGTATATTTTTTTCATTCGACGTTTTAACCGGCGTGAAACGCATCCAACCGCGAGTCCTCGATCCCGGCGGAGTAGGTCGTTGAATATAGACATAACTGGGAATAAAATATGCCACGACGGGGAAAAAATATGGTCACCCTCAGGGACCTGTTACGAGAAGATAACAATGATTTTGGCTATACGCGACTCTAAAATGCTAAATAAATGATCTCCTAATAGAAACTCGAAAATCCCTTCAACTTATTCCTGAGAAATGTTCTACAATGAAAAACATTTTTTTATATTATTATTTATCTGTTATTTATTCTGAATTGTCTCTTTTTCCAGGCAAATTTATCTCTTTAAAACCCATCAAGGCGCATTTTTTTACGGTTTTTATTTCCAGAAGAAAAATAATTTTTATATGGGGCATTCCACGTAACATTTTCATTCAAAAATTTTTTTGCTTGGAATACTTTTTTTCTGATTCTCTATGAAAAATAAGAAAACACGTATTTTGTTTTATTCAATGAAAATTGCAGAAGTTATGAATTTTTGAAATTTAACGTTTTTTGAAATAGAGCATTTTTAACCTTCGATTTTCTCCGTTATTATTAGTAAATTAAAAATAATGCTCTACATAAAGTTTGTTCAATTTTTCTTAGATTTTTTTTAGACATGTAGTAAAAAATAATGAATTTGCAACAAAAATATATGAAAAATTAAATTTACGCCTAAAAAGTGACTTTTCTCAAAACTGAAGGTCTCGATTTTCGATTTTTTTTTCAATGCAGTTACTGATTAATAAAGAAATTTTTCTCGCAAGTCTAAAAGTGGTGCTCTTTAGCGTTTTAATCATATTTGCATTTATATTGTTTACTTTTACATTTTTTTAAATTTTAACCTTCAGTTACAAAACAAAAGAACTGTTGCACACAGGAATTTGTAAGTTGAAGTTGTTTCATTTCTATAATTCATAATTTAAACTTTTTGCAACAAGGAATTATTATAAATATCATTGAAACATTAAAGAGCACCACTTTTAGATTTATAAGAAAAATTTCTTTAATAATCAGTAACTGTATTGAAAGAAAAAAAATCGAAAATCGAGACCTTCGGTTTTGAGAAAAGTCACTTTTTAGGCGTAAATTCAATTTTTCATGTATTTTTGTTGCAAATTAATTATTTTTTACTACATGTCTAAAAAATCTATGAAATATTGAACAAACTTTATGTAGGGCATTATTTTCAATTTACTAATAATAACGGAGAAAAACGAAGGTTAAAAATGCTCTATTTCAAAAAACGTTAAATTTCAAAAATTCATAACATCTGCAATTTTTATTTAATAAAAAAAAAAAAAAAAATACGTGTTTCCTTATTTTTCATATAGAATTAGAAAAAAATTATTCCAAACGAAAAAAATTTTTGAATGAAAATGTCACGTGGAATGCCCCATATATAATAATAATAAAAAGTAAATAGTCTAATGAATAATCTTTTTCAAATTTCTAGATCGCACTTCTTGGATTTGTTTCTTCAATGATTAAACTGGTTATTTAAGGACGTTTATCCGCTCAAGCGGTTCTCATTCTATCGGACCATCGAATTATTAAATTTCATGAGTTAAAGTTTATTATTAAAAAAAATATATAATTAAAAGTATAATATCTCCAATTCTATTAGATATTAATGTAATTATATTAATAAATTAAAGAAATTTTATTTTAATAATAAATAACTAAACAATATGAAATTAAACCTAATCCATCTCATCCAATAACACAGGCACACAAAAAAAGAAAAGTGTCATGGCCGAGACATTACACTAGTGTATTCTTACGTATTTCTTTCCGCTGAATCCGAATCCAAAATCAGAATTTCTAGATTGGCTAATTTTTTGAGACAATATCAAAAAATCGATTTTTTTTTTGTTTTTTTTTTAGCAGTTTTTTGAAAATACCTAAAAATTTTAGCCAAATTTATTATGCTGACTTCGGATTAATTGGTGTTTTCTTAATGTTTCTTGAGACAATTTTAAAAAATTTTGCCAATTTGATAATTTCAACTTCAGATTCATATTCGTCGGAAAAAAATACATTAAAATACATTAGTGTAGTGTCTCAGGTAAAAAATTTTTTTTTTGTGTTTTTGGAATTTTTTGAGATTTGATTTTTTGAGATTAGCTCAAAAAACTTAGCCAATCTAGCAGTTCTGACTTCGGATTCGAATTTAGCGTAAAAAAATACGTAAGAATACACTAGTGTAGTGTCTTGCTGCCATGACACTTTTCTTTTTTTGTGTGCCTGTGTAATTAATCTCAAAATATTAGGTCTAGTAATTAATAGGATTATAGAAATTACAAAATATTATTAAAGTTATAATAAAAAATATTTTGTTAATTCTATAGTTACATATTCTTTTCTATATATATATATATATAATGTGATTCAGTCAATAAAAATTAAAAATTCAACATTTCAATGTATTAATGAAAAAAATAATCAATTTTTTTTAAGGAAATTAAAATTATTCTTATAAATAATATGAAAATTCTAAATATTAAAAGAAAAATTAGAAAATATTCTATATCTTTTTAATTTAATTTCTTTTTATAACTTGGTTGAAAAAATTATTTTTCATCGAGAACTTCAAGCTATTAAAGTTTCTCCTTCCTGGTTATTTAAAAAAAAAAGACTTACTAAACTTGAATATTTTCTTAACAACAGTACGGTAAATTAATTTAATATTGTTGTAAAAGTTGCTTTATATTTAAGTTTAAATTATTTTAATGTTTGTTTAAAATTTGTAACGGCGTTTTTTTTAATTAAGTAAAATATAGTCATTTTGCGCTTTTTATTACTGTTTCCATGTAAAAATTCCAACTTTATAAATTTATGTCTTAAAAACAAAATAGTAAATTTCAATAAAATTGTATCGATACATGTAAAATAATGCATTTAATATGACATTAAAATTTTATAAGAATCTGTAGAAAATCATTTTTGGATAAACTTCCTTAAATAAAGAGAAGTTTTAAAAATTGAATATCAGAATATAAATAATTTTATTTACGAAAAGAAGATATAATTATATAAACTTAGATTGTAAAAGAACTACAAAAAAAATGTTTTTCAAATATTCAAATACATTAAAAAATTTATAAAAAATATAAAATCTCATAAAAAATTGTATTTTTCTCGTAAAAAACAAAAAATAGTAATTTATTCTACTAAATTCCAGGAAACTATATATTTCAAAAATCAATCCATTTGTTTTTTGTTATAGAATATTTTTTCTTAAAAAACTATGATGATAAAATAGAAAATTCAGAAGTTATATAAAAGAGATGAATCTTACATATCAAAATACTACAAAATAATTCCTAAATTTACTAATTCTCGATATCAGAATTAAGGAATTAATTCTGAATTATTATTAAAAAATAATGAATTTTCTTAGGAATTTTTGGTAAATTGTATATTTTATTTATTTATATTCATGTATTTTATACAAGCCAAAAGATTCGTTTAGAGACAAAAATATAATTCTTGAGTATAAAATTTATTATTATTTTATTTTTTGTGGGAAAAGAAAGTTTGGGGAAAAATGTGAGGTATTTTTAAATAAAAAAAGGTGATTTTTAAAATTGATTAAGTATTTTCAAAAATTCCTGTGTACAAATTAAGATGTTTATGAGTTTAATAAGGCTACCAAATTTTATCGAAACCCGTTAAAACTTTCTTGTGATATCATAACTACAAAAAAAGTTAATACATACACACACACATACACATCCGGTCATTTTCTTAGAAACGGAAAATTTTGCTTTTCAAATGAAAATAAGTCGATTAAACCTATATTTAGAAAATAAAAAATCGTAAGGACCACAAAGCTTTCGAGCAAGTAAAATTACTTTGACTACTTGAATTAGTAATATCTTACTAAACTAATAGTAGAAGAATTACTATTTGATGTGGTAAACGAGTTTTTACTTTGAAATCAATATCTTTTTTACTAAACTTATATTTCTTTTGTATATAATTTAATATTATATTATTTATATAGAATATATTTACGCAGAAATTAAGGAGGGTGGTGACTAAAATAACCTCAAACTAAGTAATGCTTTTTGATGTAAACAAAAATATAATGAAATTTAATTTTATACAATTATTGAATAATATAAGATAATAATGTAATATAATAATAAGATCTAGTTTTACAATTGTCAGAAAAAAGTAGATTTAGCCTAAATTTGTTGTCAAATAATAATTATTTAACATTTTGTGGTTTTTCTTTTAGCTCAGAGAAAAATCGCATTTTTTATCAAATTTTGACAAACAGTAGGGTCAATCTACTGACTTTCGTCTGAGGGCTATTGCGACCATATTTTTAAAAAATTTAGTTTTAAAATATGAGAAACTCCACCATTTTCTGAATTCAGTAAGCATATTACAATAGTATAAATTTTATTGCTTTTCGTGTTATTACTAATAAAAAAATGAAAGTTCACAACTTCATTTGTAACCTTAAATCTGATGCTTTTTTTAAAGATGTTTAATTCTTAGACAAAATATAATATTTATGAGAACTTATTAGAAATATAAATCATTTACTTCTAAACACAGAAAAGATGGATTTTATTATAAAATTTCATTATTTTAAAGTGATACTCTAATTTAAAATATTTATACTTGTAAAAAGTTTTACTATTTTTCGAAGCTTATTACTTTTTTGTGGAACCTTCTACAAATTTGAGGTTTTAAATATAATTTAATATTAATTTAAGCTACTTGCCTATAAAGTTTGACGAACGTGTTTTGCTTTATATAGGCAAGTTTATAGGCAAGTTTATAGGCAAGTAAATTAAATTAATATTAAATTATATTCAAAACCTCAAATTTGTAGAAGGTTCCACAAAAAAGTAATAAGTTTCGAAAAATAGTGAAACTTTTTACAAGTATAAATATTTTAAATTAGAGTATCACTTTAAAAAAATGAAATTTTATAATAAAATCCATCTTTTCTGTGTTTAGAATTAAATGATTTATATTTCTAATAAGTTCTCATAAATATTATATTTTGTCTAAGAATTAAACATCTTTAAAAAAAGCATCAGATTTAAGGTCACAAATGAAGTTGTGAACCTTCATTTTTTGATTAGTAATAACACGGAAAGCAATAAAATTTATACCATTGTAATATGCTTACTGAATTCAGAAAATGTTGGAGTTTCACATATTTTAAAACTAGAATTTTAAAAAATATGGTCGCAACAGCCCTCAGACAAAAGTCAGTGAATTGACCCAATAGCTTATTTTACTCTTTGAAATATTCTCTATAATCTTAATCATTTTTATAATATTAAAAGTTTGTTGTTAAAAAAATATAAACAATACAAATTTTCTTTACTTAATATTTCTTTAACAACAAACTTTTAATAATATTAAAATGATTACGATTGTAGAGCATATTTTAAAAAGTAAATTATGCTATTGTTTATCAAAATTTGATAAAAAATGCGATTTTTCTCTGAGCTGAAAGAAAAAACACAAAATGTTAAATAATTATTATTTGACAACAAATTTAGGCTAAATCTATTTTTTTCTGACAATTGTACAACAAGATCTTTCAAAATTGTATAAAATTACATTTGATTATTATATTTTTGTTTACGTTAAAAACCATTTCTTAGTTTGAGGTTATTTTACGTTCACCACCGTAAATAAAATTTATGAAAATATTTCTCGTTTTAAGAAATTTAATTTCTATTTTTTTACTTCTTACATGAAGATCCTTTATGATCTTTTGATGTATTTTACAATAGAAATACATCTAAATGAACAGAAAAATAAAAAAATCACTATAAATTAAAAACTAATAAAGAAAGAGAAATTGTTAACATTCTCAGAATAAAAATTAATAAAAAATAGGTCAAAACTGATCTGGGTGAAATAAAAAAGTTAAAATAACCGAATGTATAAAATGTAGGGAATTTTTGCAGTTAATTGGTATTTTTTTGTAAAAGTTGTAATAAAAGTTTAATTCTGGGCATAAAAGAGGTGCTTAAATGGGATCTAATAGTAGCATTGGTGTGGATATGGTAACCAATATCGATTTCTCGTTACGATATAAAGCTAACGATTGAAACGTTTGCCCTCGATTACCCCCGATTTCTGTCATTTTGGCCTGTACGTATGCACGGAGGTGGCAACGGATATGAAATTTTCATTTATCATCGCAGTTTGCAATTAACGTTGCGAAGCCAGCTAACGCGGAATTCAATGGTCGGTAGGGAAGGACCACTAAGTGGCAAGGGGGAGGTAATTCATTGTACACGCAGGAGGTTTATCGGTAAACGCATATGGAACCAACCGCGCACTGAGTTACCTCAATTCGGCGGAGAGTGGATGGCTGCTGTGGCTCGGCCTAGCGTGAAAACACTCATCAACCACTATAATTACACCTAGGACTGAATTTCCGACATAAAACAACCCAAAATTTAAGCTCAGAAGGTGCCACAGATTAACGCTAAATTACAAGCGTCAAATTTACAACATACGAATCTCGTTAGATTAAAATCGTCTTTAATAAAAATGAAAAATAAAAAAACTGAAATATTAACGTTAGGGAGCTACATTTTTTACCTTTACGTTACCTTAACCTAACCTCCGAAATTTGATTTGTTTCCCTTCTCCAAGAAACGAATATTTCGATCTAGTATTGTCGAGGAAAAATGAGAAATTAAAAAAAATGCTGATGATTTTTTTCGAAAATCACTTTTTTATGGAAAATTTAG
Source organism: Ganaspis brasiliensis (assembly GCA_037103525.1). NCBI lineage: Eukaryota > Metazoa > Arthropoda > Insecta > Hymenoptera > Figitidae > Ganaspis > Ganaspis brasiliensis. The sequence goes on from JAZKLR010000435.1 coordinate 949,887, forward strand.
CATTAAATGAAGCTACTGTACCATCCCGAGTCGAAATTTTGAAGCTACTTTGAAGCTCATGAGGAACTTTAGCTTCTACTTAACGACTTCTTAATTTTTAGCCTCTTCTTTACTTCTAATAATAATATTTCCTTCTACTTTACGTCTATACACATGTTTCATTTTTCCAATCATTAAAATTAGCAGCTCTTTTAAAGCTCCACATTCCAAGTTATAAAGAAATGAAAATTTTTATTCTACTTTAAACCTGCAAGTGAAACTCAGTCCTTTTTTTCATTGAAATATACTTTTTTATTTAACATATAAGAAAAACGGGAGTTAAACTAACTTTTTCTTCAATTATTGTTCCTCTGATTAGCCCTTAAGAGGAAAAAATTTTAATCTATAACCAAAACCCAATAATTTGTAAAATTAGGGAAAATGTGTATCTTTCTAGATGCACTTGTAAAAAAGTAACAATTATTAACAATAATTTGTTTAAACAATTTTGAGTGGTGATTGTCGTTAATTTTGATAAATATCTTATTTTTTCAATATAAAAAGTAAACAAATTAAAAAACTACTACTTGCTAGGTGTTTTTAAATGTTATAAATTAACAATAATAAATTGTTTTAAAATATTAAAATAATAATTTATGGTCAATAATTTTTATTTTTCTAACCAGAGCCCAGTAATTTATTTGTAAAATTAGGAAAAATTTGTATCTTCCTAGGTGTATTTGTAAAGAGTTAGTAATTACTAGCAATAATTTGTTTAAAAAATTAAAATTGATGAAAATAAAATTAAAAAAATGTATATAAAAAGTCCAGAAAAGAAAAGTAAAAATCCTTCAGAAAAAAAAAGTTTGGGCAAATTAAACCAAAAACATTTTTATAATATTACACTGAAAGCAAGTCCAACAATAAATTTAGAAAAATAAAGAAAATCTAAAAATTCTATAAAAGAATAAGTACTAATTTTGCAAAAAACCTCGCAAAAACTATCCAAGAATTAAAAACAAATTGAATAGGTGCATTAATAAAAAAATAAGCGTATTTATTTTTAAAAATATGAAAAAACTTATGAAACTCAACGAAATAATAATAAATAATAATTATTATTTATTATTTATTATTTATTTATTAATAAAATAAAATGACAAATACAACAACAAAAAATACCATTAGTAAAAGGAGAAAAAATCTTTAAATTTTGTAAAAATAAGAAATTATAAGATAAAATTTAAACAGTTTCGAAAAAGAAACTGAATTAGAAACTAAAGAAGAATTACAAATATTGTAAGACTTAAAAAAAGGATTATTGTGAATATGAAAAATAATTAATATTATTTAATTATTTTGCATTAACTAATGTGTCTTTAAATTTGAATTAATTGACATTTAAAAGTTTGAAAAAATGGAATATGAGTATATTGACGTTTGGAATTTATTTAAATTATAATGACCTATAAAGATATAAAAATTTGATATTATTTTTTGTTATCTTCATACCAAAAATTTGTAAATCATAGGTATTTTGATTATCTATATTAGCCCAATTATTTAAATTTTATAAAGATTAAAATATTAAAATTGAAATTTTTAAGATTTATCCACAAATTTGTGGTTTTTTTTATGGTTCGCGATTTTTTACATGCAGTATTAGACATCCGGAGAATTGTAAAGTTTTTTTTTTATTTAAATCATGATTTTAATGCAAATGCTTCAATGATTTAAATCAATATCAGCCTGTAACTTGACAAGAATAAATTGTTTAAACAAATGAAAAATACATAAAAAATCTCCGTAAACATTCAGAAATTGGCGATATGTAACAATTTTGTTGAAAAGTCCTAAAAAAACTATTCATAATTTGTATCATAAGGACACTGTGAAAATTAAATATTAAGTTCATAAGCGTCGGTAGCGTAGTGGTTAGTGCGTTAGATTATAAGTGCGTAGGTCGTTATGTCGTGGGTTCGAATCCCCACTTGCGTTATAATAATTTATTTAGTAAGTTTAGACTATTTCCAGCTTGTGTGTATTAAGTGTGACGAATTCTAAAAGCGCATGAATTTTGAATATTTATTTTATATTTTTTTTTTATAATTTCATTCATATTAATTTCAGTTTTATTCGCAAAAACAGATTCTTTCTTTGTTTAGACTTTAGAAGATCAATAAAAAGGGGGTCTTGAGCGTTAAAAGAGGCCTTAATATAGTTGAATATTAGCTTCTACTTTAACGCTCTCATCGCGGAAACAGGAAATTTCTTCCAAGAATAGCACCAAAGTAGAAGCTAAATTATATTGAATTTGCTTCTACTTTAAACCTCTATTTCCTAAAAATTTTGGACTATGTAGCGTTAAAGTAGCCTCAAAATTTCGACTCGGGATCTGGTAAAATATAACACAAGTTACTAAACTTTGAATCCTTTGTGAAAAATCATCAAATTTTTGTTACGTGCAGAAACAGCACAAGTCCATGCTTCCAAGTTATGCACAAAATGCACAATGGATGAAATAATAATTAATATTCTTGACGTGTTTTAGACGTTATTAAATAATTTATTTTAAACTGTGTATATGAACCGTTCGCCGGAAAAACGGCTTAAGTCGACTTAAGCCGTTTTTCGAATGACGGCACTTTCGTATTAAGTGTCATCTAAACTATAATATTCAATTGAAATTGTTCATTTATGAACGTTTTTAAAGTTTTAATTCGAATTTTGAAGTACGCACCGGCCAAACGTCGCGACGCGACGCAGCTTGCCTAGGTCGCACCTCGTGCATATGTACCGCGTTGTCTTTCGTGTTGATGTTAGAAATATAGATAAAAAAAATATTATCAATGATGAATTACTCTTCTGATCTTTTGTCTCTCACTCTTTTTCTAAATCCAATCAATCGAGAATTTTATAAAAACATTTTGACTTTTGCAGAGATTAGCAATAACGAAGAATCAAACAATTAACACAAGCGCGATGAATATTAACCCAATAACGCCCATGATTAGGAAAAAATTGTTATCAAAAAAGTGAATACGGGAAAGAGGACTGTAGACCAAACAATGATTTTTGACATTAAAAATTTTTTAAAAAATAATTTTTTTAAACAATTTGTTAAAAACAAATAGAAAAAAACTAAAACTTATGAAAAATAAAACAGCGCCATTCGATTGTACGCGAAAAATTACGAAAGGAATATGTGTGACAGTTTTTAATTTTTTACTCTATTTGTTATAAATAATTAATAATCAATAACAATGACCACTTAAACCAATCTTAGCCCATACTTAGAGAAATGTTGATTTCAAAAATGTGAATAGGGAAAAGAGGATCGTGGAGAAAATTAATAATGCTTTTTGACATTAAATATTGTTTTAAAAAACATTTGTTTATAAAAAATTATTTAAATAATTTTTATTGTCAAAAATCATTCTTTGGTCAACGGTCCTCTTTGTCGTTTTTTTGATATCAACATTTCTCTAAGCATGGGCTAAGATTGGTTTAAGGTCATTGTTATTGTTTATTGATTATTTATAACAAATGGAGTATAAAATTAAAAAATGTCACACATATTCCTTTCGTAATTTTTCGCGTACAATCGAATGGCAATGTTTATTTTTCATAATTTTTAGTTTTTTTTTTATTTGTTTATAACAAATTGTTTAAACAAATTATTTTTTAAACAATTTTTAATGTCAAAAATCATTATTTGGTCAAAGGTCCTCCTTTTTCGTATTCACTTTTTTGATATAAATTTTTTCTTAAGCAGGGCGTTAATGCGGGTTTACCAGAAATTTTTTAATGTTGTGTAAAACTCATGTTATTTTGCATATAAAACTGTTCATATTTATACATTTTTAACAAAGACTATAAAAAAGTTAAAGAAAACTATTTGTTACATATTATATGTAACTATTTCTGATTAAAAACGTTTGTTTTTTGAATATTTTAGTCGATCTTTCGAAAAACGGCTTAAGTCCGTCTTCGTTTGTTTATTTACTAAATTAATAATAATACAAAAATCATTGCTTTTATTGTGGAAATTTGTTGGCCGATAGTATACCTTTGTAGTAGAAATGAAAATGCTGATAATAATGCATTAAATTACTTATAACTTAAATCTTAAATTTAAGATTTCTCAAAATGTCTATTTCCGACTTAAGCCGTTTTTCCGGCGAACGGTTCATATGTATTATAAACAAAATGCACTCAAGCGAAGCAGAAAACAGTAATAGTGAATTATTATGTGATATTTGTTAAGAAAATTCTGGAAACTCATTAAATTTATTTTGAAAAAATTATCCGTAAAATGTTAATAAAAATTATCTAGATTAAACATTTTTAATAAATGTTACTAATAATTTAATAAAACTGTGATACTTCACTTGATTCAATACATTTTCTGTGTTTTTCATTTTTTTTTGTGCACCTCTAAATTTTAATTAGTTAAAAATAACTAATTATTAGTAAAATCGTGTCTTAGTTTTTGTTTCTCCAATTAGTTCAAAACAGGGCTGATAAAAATCATGATTTTTTTAAAAAAATAAAAAAATCCGATTTATTTGATTTAAATCAAACTAGGTGTGAATTCTGTCCATTTCATGGACACTTCGCTTCCAAGAAAGCAAAATAATTTGCTTCCTCATAGAGGAAGCAATAAATTTATTTATAACATAAAAAATAATAATTCAATTTTAAATTAATTATTATTTATTTTTATGCAAATAAGTAATAATAATAAAATAATAATAAATCAATATATATATTTTTTTTCTATATTCCAAAACTTTATTTATTTATTTATTATAAATAAATAAAGTCAATTATTAGTCAATTATTTTTAGTCAATTCGTTTTGAGACAAGGAATATGATTCTTTTAATTCATTTGTTTGAATTTTTAGCAAGAAATTTTTTTTTGGCAAAACACGAGATTTTTCAATAAAAAAAATTAAAAATTATGAATTAATACGTGAGTTTTTAGTCAAATATAAAATTTATGTAGGTCACTCGATTTGTTTTGAGACAAGGAATATGATTTTGTAATTCGTTTGGTTGGTTTTTTAGCATGAAAATTTTTTTTGGCAAATCGCGAGATTTTTCGATGAAAAAAAATGAAAAATCATGAATTATTACGTGGGTTTTTAGTCAATTATATATTTTATATAGGTCAATCAATTCGTTTTGAGACAAGGAATATGATTTTGTTTGGTTGAATTTTTAGCATGAAAAATTTTTTTTTTTAAAAAATTTCCAAAAACGAGATTTTTTGATGAAAAAAACTGAAAAATCATGAATTATTACGTGAGTTTTTGGTCAATTATATACTTTATATAGGTCAATCGATTCGTTTTGAAACAAGGAACATGATTTTTTCATTCATTTGTCTGAATTTTTAGCATGAAAAAATTTTTTGCCAAAAAACGATATTTTTGATGAAAAAAGGTGCTCAAAAAAATTTGATTGGGTATTTTCAAAAATCCCTGTGTCCAAATTTAGATATTTGTGAACTTCATATGTCATCCAAATTTTATTAAAATCTGTTGAAGCGTTCTCGAGATATCCTGGCGACAAAAAATTTACCACATACACACACACATACACACACACACACACACACACATCTGGACATTTTCTCAGGAATGAAAATTTGAACTTTTCAGATGAAACTGAGTCGATTTACACTATTTTTGGAAAATCGAAAATCTTAACGATCACAACGCTTCCTCTATGAGGAAGCAAAATTGGATTTTTTAAAATATAATCAGTATATAAAATTTCCAAATGTTTATTTGTAAGAAGTTTATTAAAGAAATCAAAAAAAATTTAAAAAAACAACACAAAAATGAAACAGTGACATAATTATATATAAAAAAGTAGAAACTCTTTTCAAAAAATTAAACTATTTACTGACATTTTTTTAAATTAAAATAATAAATAAGAAGATAATTAAAAAAACATTAAAATAAATTACAAAAGAGAACAAAATTTTAAAATTAGAGAAATTAGAAAATTATTTTACAAATTACATGAAACAAGAATTAACAAAATTTTGTAAATTTAAAAAAAATTTAAAAGAAAAAAAATTCTATGAAATACAAAAACGATGTTTAAAATTTAAATGAAAACATTTAGTACAAGATTAAATTCACATAATAGAAAATAAAATAAAAAAAGCTTTTAAAAAAGTAGAAAATTGGGAAATTTAAAAAATGGAGCACCATATAAATATTTTTAAAAATTCGTAATTATAAGATAAAAACTAAACAACTGAAAAGAAGGCAAAATGCTTCTTAGAAATGGAAAAACGATGACAAAAATTAAAGAATTAATTAAAACTCAAGGAACAACTAAAAAAATAATAAAACATCAAGTAAATTAAATAAACAGGAAGAAAATAGAGAAATGTTTTTTTCCTTAATCTAACAAACCAAAAAAATGTAAAAAGTACAAAAAATAAAATTAAAAATTTTATATATCAAGATAAATAAAAAGAAAGTCTACAAAAGAAATTTGAAAATATTTTAAAAATAAGAAAGTTGAAGCAAATTTAACCAAACACATTTTTATAACATTACACTTAAAATAAGTCCAACAATAAATTTAGAAAAATAAAGAAAATCTAAAACCTTTATGGAAGAATAAGTAAGTTTGCAAAAAACCTCGAAAAAAATAGACAAGATGTGAAAACAAATTGAATAAACTTAGAAAAAAATGAGAGTATTTATTATTGAAAAAGGAAATAATTGTGTAAATCAACGAAATAAAAAGTTTAGTAAATATTATAATAACGAAATTGTGTAAAATAATATTAAATAATTTGAATAAAAAAGGAAAATTAAAGAATATCCTAAAATAAAAAAATATATATATATATCAAAAGTAAAAGTAGAAAAAGTACTTAAAATCTTGTAAAGATAAGAAATTATAAGATAAAAATTTAACAGTTTCGAAAAATTAAAATCTCTTAGAATTAGAAGTCTTGTAAGTCTTGCAGCAGATTTTGAAGTTAAAAAAATCTTAAAATTGAAAAAAAAATTCAATAGATTGAAAAAATAAGTAGAAATAAAAGAAGAAACTAAAAATCGAAAAAAAATTACGAGCAACTAAAGAATAACAAGTAAATGAGAAAAATAACTAAAAGGACGAATTATTCAAAAGTGCAAAAATAATCAAAAATAGAAAAACATTAATATCATTTCAAGAAATATAAATAGAACTTTTTTAAAATAACTTAAATATAAAAAAACAACTTAAAAAGTCAATAAATAATTTAAATTTAAAAAGAAACTACAAAATTTTCAAAACTAACTAGAAATGAAGGAGATAACTGAAATTTATTAAAAAAATAAGCTATAATTTCAAAAAAAAAAATAAGTGTAATTTAAAGAAATATTTTTATCAAAAGAGGGTAACACAAAAAAAAAGAAAAATGACGGAAAAGTAAAAAATTAAGTAGAAAGAAAAAATACTCAGACATAAAAAATATAAAATCAATCAAATTCCTAGAAGGTAAAATGATAACCAAAAGATAAGTAAAAGTAACTACAAAATGAAAAAATAGAGAGAAAACTTAAAAAGTGAATAAATATTTAAAGCTGAATAAAATTAGAAAAATCCACAAGAGACAATTAAATTATTAAAAAGGAAAAAGGAATTATAAATTAAAGAGAAGACTTATATAAAATTGAGGAGAATTATTGGAAAGTGAAAAACTATTTAAGAAATCAAGAAATGCTATAAAATTTTTTTAAAATTATTATAAAATGAAAATGATAATTAAAAAGTAATAAGAAATTGCAAAAATATCTAGAAAGTGAAGAAAATAATTATTAAATTAATTTGTTGAAGAAAACTAAAAACATAAATAGATTTCTATTGAAAAATACTTAATGAAAAACATCTGAAAATTTAAAAAATTACTGAAAGTTCGAATAAACGTTGCTAGAAACTAAAAAATATATTTAAAATTTTAAAAATGGTTAAAAAATCAAAGAAAGAACAAACGAAAAATTGTTATAAAGTTTTAAATATTAACATAAAAATAAAATAGAGAACTAAAATAACAAACATATTACTAGAAAGCGATTAAATAAGTATATGTGGTGAAAGTAAATAAAATTTGATGACAAGTATAAAACTAAAAATTTTAAAAAAACCTTGGAAATGAAGAGAAAATATAAAAAGTTAACTAACAATTAAATACTAAAGAAAAACGTCCTCAAAAAAATAAGTAGATAAAATAAGACTTATCTCTCTCTAAATCTGGATTAGTGAAAAATTACTAATTATTAGTAAAAAAAATAAGTATGAAATAGTTAACATTTGACTAATTGAATTAGTAAACAGAAATTTTGCTGAAATATGTTATTTTAACATAACCTAAAAATGTATTTGACTAATAATTAGTTATTTTTTACTAAATGATTAAAAAATTAGTTATTTTTGACTAATTAAGATTTAGAGAGATTGTTAGATAAGCATTTAGGGAAAATTTACATTTTTATTAAACTTTTAGACCGAAGACTGTTTTTGTTCTCTTTCCATTTTTCTTTAAAATTAAAATATTTGTTTTTTTGACAAAAATACTTAACTGTTTAAAATTCAATGATTTTTACTAAAAATGTAACTATTTCTGTAAAGAAGTAATAACTTTACTGATATTTTACTGATTGGAAATTAAAAAAAACTTGATCAATTTAATCAATTTCGTAGTTTAATTTTACTAAAATTTAATTAGTGCTCATTATATAAATATTTTAATAATTAGTACACATTAATTTCAAAATATTACTTCGATTAAAGGATGAAACAGTTTTAATTAATAACAATAACTCTCATAAAGGAATGGCTATAAATGCTAATATTTACAGACACGTTTGAATTGATGGAAATTCGACTCATTGAAATCTGGATCAATTAAATTACGATGAAAGTAAAGTTGAAATCGCTTAAAATTAATTTCTGTATCAATTTGGATTAATAGAAGTTCAAACGAACTGAAATTTAAATTGATTGAAAATTATTTTGATACAAAAGTTTATATTGATTAAAAATTCATGGAATGTAATCTCATAAAATTAATATTGATAAAACATACAATATTAATATTACTATAATTGATACTGAAATTCGTATAAATTAATAAAGTTTGGATTGTTGGAAATGAAAATTAGTATACTACAATTAAGATAATTCTAGAAATATCTAGAATCATCTTTCCTTAAATTAAATTACAATCTTATAATTTACAATTTACTGTTTACATTTCAGACAAAATACTGAGTAAAATATAGCAAAATATAATTGACCTAAATTCAATTTAATTTCAATTCCTTATATATTTTGAATAACTTAAATTTTTTTTTGAAAAAACTAAATTGTAAAAATCGTAACGATAAATAAAAAAATGTAAAGTTTTTGAAAACTCGTCATAATAATTCAGAACTAAATGAATGAAAAAAGACTTTATAATTTGAAATCAGGTGAGAAATTTGCAGGTGTTATTAAATGGTTGCTGGAATATGTTAATTTGCATATTTGGACGTTTATTGTATGCTATAAAGCACATCGATCTCGTCATGATAATTTGCTGTCATGCATCGAGTTCAGTGTTGCATTATAGTCTTCCCAGTGTGCATACAAAATTAACATCACAAACATCGCCAGCTGATAACCACTATTTTCAATTATAATTATGTATTGTAAATACAAATCAAGCATAGTTATTGAGCAGAAAAGAAATTCTGAATTAGATTCAATTTACTGATGATTCTGCATTAATTTAAATATCAACAACAGTTTCGATTATTATAAATTTGGAAATATTGTCATTTGGTAATAAGTGAAAAATAGAAATTTTTGAAAACTCGTTTCACACTGGACGTAAATGTTAAATTTAAAAATGAAATAGACAAAATTTGGAAATAAAATAAAATGTAGAAACGTCTATTAAATAATGAAGCTCTTGAAACAAAATAAAACAATTAAAAGTTCGTTAAATAAAATAAAGCCAAAAGGGCAAAATTTGAAATAAAAAGTACGTAATAAAATATTAAATAATTAAATATCAAATAAAAGAGTCAAATATGAAATAAAACATTGAAAAGCGTATAATAGGTATAATAGCGTATAATATCATTAAAAAGGGTTGAATATGAGATAAAAAATAGAAAAGGAAATAATAAAATATAAAATACACTGCAAAGTATGAAACAAAACATAAAATTTATCCATAAGTCTGAAAAGTGAAACAGAATACACAGAAGGTTAGAAATAAAATGAAAAATACAATAAGCGTTATGAATAAATAAAACGAGGTAAATAAACTGTTTTAAATGTTAGAAATGATGATTTTAAAACAGTCTATAAAGTATGACTTTAAAAGTTATTTTGAAAGTTTATAATGTCATAATTTAGGAAGATATTGCTGAAATGAGTTACGACTTATCTGAGTTGCGTGAGGTTTACGAGTGAAACGCTATATTTCTTGCACATAAAAATAGAAGAAAGGATGAACTTTGTGAATAGCCTGTTCAGGAAAAACTATAACGAAAGCAAGCAAGACTTTGTCGTGTTTGCTAAACTTCCGACAGTTTAGGCAAGACGTTTCACAAGACCAGGGAACGTTATACAAAAGGTCTTGTCGTACATTCAAAACTAGGCGACGCATATTTGATGTTAGTTATAAACTTTTGTACAAACATGAGAAACCTTTTTACTCTGCCAGGCATTAAAATCACAACAAAGTAAATCTCATAATAATTACAATTTTATCATAATTAATACGTAATTAATTAAAAGTGAAGGTAAATTTGTATTATGTTACATGAAACTTCAATTGTTTATTATTTTGACAAAAAGACAGTAGATGAAATTAAATTCTATTATAATGTTCTTATTTATTTATTCTGGTAACAAATTAAATTTAATAATAATTTTATTTGGTATGAAAAACCACTTTCTGGTTTGAGGTTATGTTATTAGAGATGTCTTTAATCAGTATATCTTTAATCAAGAAAAAAAATCGTTATATCAGAAAAGGAAAAATAAAGAATTTAAACGTCGTAAGAATTTAAACAATTATTTTAAAAAAGAGAAAAGTAAAAGACTTCTAAAAAACAAATAACTTTAAAGAAATAAATTGATTTATCGCAACTTTTTTTTTCTTTTTTAATATGAATTACACAATTAAAAAGAATAGTTTAAAAAATTAAACAATAACTATTGAATTTAAACAAAATAGTTGAACAATTATAGGAATAACTGTTGGAAAATAATTGCAAATTGAAAAACTGGATTAAAAATCGAAAAAAATAATTGAAATTGAAGAAAATAATAAAAATTTGAAAAAATAAATTGAAATTTTAAGAATTAAATTAAAATTTGAAAAAATAATTTATATAACTGAAACAGAAATTAGAAAATAACGAAAATATTCGGCAATTGAAAATAAAATTCAAAAAGTCTCTACGCATTAAAACACAACTAAACAAACTAATTTAAAAAATCAAAAAATAATTATAAAATTTTAAAATAATAATTAAACATTGAAAAAATTGTAGAAAAAAATTGGAAATTGCGGAAAATAATTAATAATTGAAGGAAATAGTTGAAAAATGAGAAGAAAAGTTGAAAAATATGTAAAATGTATTGATAATATATAAAAAATATCGAAAATAATTGTCAATTGAAAACAAAATTTCAAAAATGACTAGATTAATAGACAACTTAAAAAAAATTGAAAAAAATAAACCAGAAATAATAAATTTTAAGAAAATATTTTGCAAATTGAAGAAATAAAAAAATTTAAAGGAATAATTGCTGGAAATAATTGCTGGAAATAATTGCACATTTATCAACTGTATTCAAAATAGAAAAAAATACTTAAAATTGAAAAAATAATTGAAAATTGAGAAGAGCAATTAAAAATTGAATAAGGGAATTTAAATTTAAAGCATATATATAATTAAAAACTGAAAAAAAAATAAATGAAAGAAGCCGAGAATTAATTAATATAGAAGAAAAAAATTGAAAACTGTAGAATGGAAACAAAAATTAAAAAATGGAATTAAAAATTACAGAAAATAATTAAATACCTAATTTTATTTAAAATTCAAAAAATTTAATGATAATCGAAATAATAATAGAAAAAAGGCAATAATTAAAATAATAATAATAATTATAATAAATAAATTGAAGTTTTAAAACAATTTTTATGAGTACAAAAATAATTGAAAAAATCCGAGAATTGTTGAATATAGAGGAATTAGTTGAGAATTGATAAAAATAATTGAAAATTGAAAAAAATACTTGAGAATTCAAGAAAATAATTAAAAATTGAAGAAATAAATTGAAAATTTAAGAATTAAATCAAAATTTGAAATCAATAATTAAAAAAATATTACAAAATGACGAAAATAATTGACACTTAAAATCAAAAATTAAAAAATGGTTAGATAATAGAAAACCGAACAAAAAATTTTTTCAAACTGAATAATCGTAAAATTGAAGGAGAATAATAAATAATTAAAATTGAAGAAAAGAATACAAAAATGAGGAAATAATAAAAAATTTTAAAAACAAATTGAAAATCTAAAAATATAATTAAAATTTGACAAAATAATTGATAATTGAAAAAAAATTACAAAATGAAGAAAACAATTGACAATTGAAAACAAAATTCAAAAAATGGCTAGATTAATATCACAAGCCTGCAAAAAAAATTTTTTTTCTGTTGTTTGAGATCGGTAAGTCATTTCCCGTAGTTTTTGATACGCTGAATCCGAATCTGGCAACGAAAACCTCCTATCACGTCAGGATTTTGAGAAAAGTGGGGGTAAAACTCCCAAAAATCACGTTTTTGGCACTTTTTGAAAATTTGTACCGAGTGATTCCGACGTGCTAGAGAATTATCATAGAGGTTAAATTAAAGCTTGAACCCTGTACTTTATGAAAATATAGTGACATTGGCAACAACATACTAAATTGACTGTCAAACATGATGTTTTTGACAGTTGTTAAGCATAAAAAATATCTTACACTGTCCGTAAATACAACTATTTTAAAAATTGATGGGATTCGCTTGATACTTGTTACTCAGGGGTTTTCAGAGTCTCTGAATACGAATATGTAATCATATTTCAAAAATTCAAAATGGCGGATCCAATATGGCGGTTCTAAACGAAACCAATCAATTTTGAACAAAATCGTCCGCCATTTTGAATTTTTGAAATATGATTACATATTCGTATTCAGAGACTCTGAAAACTCCTGAGTAACAATTATCAAGCGAATCCCATCAATTTTTAAAATAGTTGTATTTACGGACAGTGTAAGATATTTTTTATGCTTGACAACTGTCAAAAACATCATGTTTGACAGTCAATTTAGCATGTTGTTGCCAATGTCACTATATGTTTATAAATTACAGGGTTCAAGCTTTAATTTAACCTCTATGACAATTCTCTAGCACGTCGGAATCACTCGGTACAAATTTTCAAAAAGTGCCAAAAACGTGATTTTTGGGAGTTTTACCCCCACTTTTCTTAAAATCCTGACGTGATAGGAGGTTTTCGTTGCCAGATTCGGATTCAGCGTATCAAAAACTACGGGAAATGACTTACCGATCTCAAACAACAGGAAAAATTTTTTTTTTGCAGGCTTGTGTATTCAATCGAACAAGATAATTTAAAAAATCAAAGAATAATTTTAAAAATTTCAGATTTTAATTCAAAATTGAAAAATAATAATAAATAATAATTGCAAATTGAAAAATTAAAAAAAATTAGAGGAATAATTGTTGGAAATAATTGCACATTTAACAACTGGATTGAAAATCGAGAAAAATAATTAAAAATTGAAGAATGGAATTGAAATTTAAAGAATATATTTAAAAATTAAAAAGAAAGTAATTGAAAAAAACCGAGAATTAATGAATATATAAGAAAACAATTGAAAACTGAAGAATAGAAATAAAAATTGAAGAATGGAATTAAAAATATAGAAAATATTTGAACAATTGTATAATTAAAGAAACTTAATGATAATATTGAAAAAAAGTATAGAAAAAAGGCAATAATTTGTTAATATTAAAAAAAATAGTTGAAAATTAAAAAGTGGAATTTAAAATTGAACAAAAATTGGGAATTGAAGAGAATAGTTTTAGAATTGAATAATTGAATTGAAATTTTAAAACCATTTTTATGAGCGAAAACAATAATTGAAAAAATTCAAGAATTGAAGAAAATAATTAAAAATTGAAGAAATAAATTGGAAATTAAAGAATTGCATTGAAATTTTAAGAAAATTATTGAATTATTGAAAAAAACTTGATTTTAAAGAATACCCAAAATAACCCACCAAATCCTGGTTTTTCAGTTTTTTACACTTTTTTCTTAAAATATTCAATAAAAAGTTGGCGCATCACGTATAAAACAACGCGTGCTCAAAATAGCCCCAGGGCGCACAAAATAGCCCCACTTGACGGTACCTAATTATTTTAATCTCCTACATTTACAAACTAACATATTTATTTATACTAACATTTTTATTTATAGAATTTTAAATTGATTTAAACTTTAATTATAAAAGGAATTACAAAGTTACTCATATTTTAATATTAATAAACTTTACTTATTTTAAACCTTTAAATCTTTAAATTTAAATCAATCAAAATTTTAATTCATTCAAATTTGAACTATTATAAACTTTACATATTTTCAAAATTATTTTTAAAATTTAGATAATTTAAAGCCTTATAATCAATAAAAATTTAAATGAATTCAAACTTCAATAAAGTAAAACCTAAATATATATTGATTCTTAACTACTAATTTAGATTTGCATTAAAAATAATTATTTCGAAATTTTAATGATCTCAATTTCAATGATCTAAATATCAATTAATTTAATTACAAGAACATTTCAAGTTAATTTATATTGATAGAATTAAATTTTAATTTACTAAAAATGTTAGTGTACGGAAATTTCAGTTCAATATTTTAGAGTAAACTATATTTTAATTAATTTATTTTCTGTCAATGCAGTTAAATTTATTCTTCACAAAGTAGACTCTAATTCTAATTTAAAGATACATTTTTTTAAACGTAACTGATTTAAAACAAAAAATATCTAAGTGCCAAACTTCAGGTGTAGACAGACTGAAAAAATGAATGAAGGAATGAATGAATCTTGCGGATTATTATTATAGATAGATAACACAGGCACACAAAAAAAATGAAGTTTTTTGAGCTGGATATGAGACCAATATTTTCTTATGTATTTTGATGCGCTGAATCCGAATCCGTCAACAGAATTGACCCATCACGTCACGTTTTGACCCTAACCTCAAAATCAATAAAATGACAGTTTTTGTTCATTAGAATCTGAACCCAACTTAACTTTAATGCATACCTAGTGCCAATAGAAAGCTTGATTTATGACCTTTAAAATGATTTTTTAAAAATTGTTCTACGATGATTTTTAACGGAGATATGGTATGTTTTTCATAAAATAATTTTTTTTCATAATTCACTATTCACGCGTTTTTAACATTCTTAAAAAATCATATGTTATGTAAAACATCATATCTCCGTTAAAAATCATCGTAGGGCAATTTTTAAAAAAGCATTTTAAAGGTCATAAATCATGCTTTCTATTGGCCCTAGGCATGCATTAAAGTTAAGTCGGGTTCAGATTCTAATGAACAAAAACTGTCATTTTATTGATTTTGAGGTTAGGGTCAAAGCGTGACGTGATGGGTCAGTTCTGTTGACGGATTAGGATTCAGCGCATCAAAATACATAGGAAAATATTGGTCTCATACCCAGATCAGAGAACTTTATTTTTTTTGTGTGCCTGTGTAATTTACAAAGACGATGCAACTATCTCGGTAAATTCAAAATAAATTACGAAAATGCAGTTCGAAAACGTTGACGTACAAATTGAATAATAAATGTTTCCTAAAAGAGCTTTTACTTATTTAACGTATTTAAACGTGTAATCAAGTAATTCCCTTTTAACGGGCAGAGTGTAGACAAAGCTACAAAACAAGAAAGCTTATTGTTCTAGAGATGAAAGAAGGTGCAGCCTGAGGTCGTATTTCAGAATTCTTGAATAATTTCAACTACGAAGGAAAGATGCATACAATTCAGTTTAAAAAAAACAGAGAAGAAAGAAAAAGAGAGAACAGAAGGAAAAAGAGAAAAGGAAAAGAGAAAGAGAGAGAAGTAAATTGGAACAAAAAGCAGTGAATCAGAGAAAAAGAAAGAAAATTCAAAAAAGAAGAAAAAAAAATAGTAAAAAACGTACTGACCACTCAACCAGGTGCCATTAAAGCTTTTCGTGGACAGAGACCCTCCGAGCCATTCTTCGAGGGAGACGCCGGGTGCAGTTAACGCTTTAGATTCCGAGGAATTGTGACTACTGGTTAGCAGAATAGCGACTGTGATCACCAGAGCTAACAAAACAATTGCGATTAATCCAGCGGCCAACAAACGACGCCAATTGCGACGCTTGTTCTTCGTCATCAGGTCCTGAAACGTAACGAAAAAAATTTATTAACTCCTGGGTCAAATAAAATGGTTCAAATTACAGAGTGTCTACTCGTCCCGGAAGTCCAGGAATTAAAACAAAAAAATACCACCAATGTGTGATACCAATTAATATTATATACGTACAAGGAACAACTTGAAAATAAAAAAGACAAGATTTTAGAAATCAATAAAAAATTGCTTTAATTTAAAAATAATAATAAAAAAAAATAAAAAATAAAAATAATAAAGATAAATAAATTATGTACTGTAATTTATTGTAGTTCAAATTTTAAGGAGGAATCGGACGAACAATTGGAACAAAAGTTAGTCCAAATTAGTGATGCATTTGAGCGACACGATCCGAGAAACGAGCGACATTTTTTGTTTTTCATAAAATTGACAGACGAGCGATCAATTTGTTTAGTCTCGGTAAAGCGAACATCTCGGATAGTCGAACGATCATTCCGAGCATCTCGTTTTTACCATAAAATTAGGCGTGAAGTTGTAGTCAATTAAAAAATAATGACATTCAAATAAAAAATTCAAGATTTATATGAAACTTTTAAAACTTTCCGAAATGCAAAAATGAAAGAGGTTCAATTCAGACAGGCTATGTATGTTGAAGTCAAAGAATCATTCCCCATTGAAATATATGTTATTTTTCAGACAATTTTAGACGACACTTATTTTCCTGTTTTGGTGAAAACAAATTTTTAACGAAGTTATGCGGATTTGAATTTTTTAAGTTGAAAGTGAGATTACAAGAAAATAACGTTAAAATTGTTTAAAGTTTTTATATCTTTTTTACTATTGTATATATTAAAATGATCCTTCCTGTATCTAATTAGGGCTTTTATGTTCTTTTAAATTCCATAAGGAAATTTAAAATATTTTCAAATTTAAGAAAACTGCGGCATTTTTTCGAAAAAAATAAAAATCAAATTTTCTGAAAATCCCCAACTGTTTTTTTTCTCTCGATTTTTTTGCTACTTTCTGGAAGTAAAACGATTATTTTCTATAAGAATTTATTAGAGTCCCGTGTCTTAGAGAAGAATAAAAAAAAATTTCTTTTTAAGAAAAGAAGTTCTTTTAAACCCTGTTTTATATATTACAACAAAAGTGCAAATAGAAAAAATGTTCCTCTTAAGAAGTGGAGTAAAAAAGTCTGATAGCTTTTATCTCTAACTTGCGAATCTTTCGAATTATTAATTATAACACGAAATAAATACATAAATTTTGCATTTTTGCAAGTAGAACAAAGTTTCAATATATCACTGAAATGCAATAAATTTTAAATGTGTAAAAACTGACGAATTCTATATAAAATTAATTTAACAAATAATGATTTCTTAAAAATTTGAAATTAGACAGTGTTTCTTTAGATTTTTTAATTTAAATTCCAATTAATTTGCATATTTATTAATCGTTGTTTTATTTTTCTATAAAACAAATTATAAAATAATTTTTGAGTAACTCTTATTTTATGATTTGTTATACATAACATAAATGTTTCTGAAAAATAACATATTTCAATCGGAAATGATTCCCTGACTTGAACATACATAGCCTGTCTGAATTGAAATGGAAACAACCAAGGCATCCTTTTTTTATTATTATATAATGATTTAATTTCTTTCTCTGTAATGTCTATTTAAATTCAGTAAAAATTTAGGTGTGTGAATGACTTTTTAAAAATTTTGCACATCATTTCTTTAATTTTAAAAATTATTCTTCTATTTAATGAAAAAAATATATATTTTTGATTTTTTACTTTGAAGTAACACGCAATTAATTTAAGTTCAAGAAATAAAAATTTTATGTAAATTAATAGTTATTCTAAAATAGAAAATTGTTTATTTTAAAAACGTAAATAAGGGTGTGATAATTAGGTTATAATGGCTTCTTCGGGACATATTTCAAACTAATGTAAATTAATAAATATACAGGCTTAAATAAAATTTTTCTAAACAAAGTATTAATATGTGTTTTATTGATTCATTCAGATTAATTCTTTCTGATTAAAAATAGTAATAATAATAATAAGAACAAGAACAAGAAAATTGGATTTAAAATTGATCATTAAAACTGACATATTTCAACATAACTACTTTTTTCCGAAAGCTTTTAAGAAGCTCAAACTTGGCACATATGTATTTAAGTTTGTACAAAATAGACATTATATTGAAATTTCAGGAGGGTAATTTGTTTAATTTCTAAAATATTGAAGTTTGAAATTTATTACAAAAGGGGTTATTTTTTTAAATTTAGATATATTCAGAAGTTCGTTAGTTTAGCAATTGTCGACTAAAAGCGATTTTATTTAAATTTAAAATCTTAATTAATATTACTTTTTAAGAAATTATAAAAAAATAAAAATATTACTTAAATAAATAATGTATTTCTTTTATAATTATTTAGAAATGAATATTAATTAAGATTTTAAATTTAAATGAAATCGCTTTTAGTTGATAATTGCTAAACTAACCAACTTCAGAGTAAATCTAAATTCTTAAAAAATAACCCCTTTTGTAATCAATTTCAAACTTTAATATTTTAGAAATTAAACAAATTATAGCCTCCTGAAATTTCAATATAATGTCTGTTTTGTACAAACCTTAATATGTGCCAAGTTTGAGCTTCTTAAAAGACTTCAGAAAAAAGTAGTAGTGTTGAAATATGGCAGTTTTAATAAATTTCAAATTTTGAGATTGTATTTTATAATAATTACATTAATATTTTTAAGTTATTATTTTTGGAAAAGCAAAGAAAATGCACTGAAGTTCAATTCAAATAAAAATACGAGTCATTTATTAAAAAGATTTACAATAAATGTGCTCTTAAAAATTAAAAATATGCCAGCAAGACCCCTTAGACGAAAGTCAGTGAAATCATCCATCGTGTTTTCATATTTTCATTTGACAGCTGATGATTCTGAAATTATCGTCTGATCGCTCGAAATCGATCGAAAATTGAGACGAAACGATCCGGGAAAAGACAATTGAGAGTCCGAGATGATCGGCCTGAACATAATCAGTAAATCCGAACGACATCGAGCGAAAAAAAAAATTTCTCGTATCGTCGTGCATCACTAGTCCAAATGAATAATTTTGATTTTTGATATAGAAGACACATAAGTTAATGCAATTTTTTTCAGTGGAAGTGTGAAAACTTGTATTTTTTACAAAATGAGCCCTTAAAAATTGCAGTTTGATGAAAATTAAAAAAAATTGACGTTGAAAACGATTATTCAATTTGAGGAGCAAACCCGAGTCGAAATTTAAAGTCTGTTTAACATCTATGAGGACCTATTAAGTTCTGTTTAAGTTCTTGTAAGGCCTATAAGGTTCTGTTTAACGCCTAACAAAACCTATTAAAACCTTATGTAGTACTTCTTAGTACTTGGACTAGAAATCATACTTTATATTAATCCTGGTTAGGACCTGCTTTCACCTTAAATGTTTTATTTCTTTCCACGAAACGAAAGCCTAAAAGTCTTTTTAGAACCTTACAGATATTGCAGAGCCTTATTAAGACCTAATAGGTTCTATTCTATTATTTAAATATTACATTTTGCTTAAATGTACTGACAAGATCTCTTTCAATGACGTCAAGCGGGAAAAACCCTCTTTTGCGTTTCTGATTGATTTATGATATTTCAACCACTTTACTAAAATTATAAATTGACAAAATATTCATATTTCTTCCAAAGTTCTAATATGTAATTCTCATTTGTTTAAACAATTTATAATTTATATATCAATGTTATTTAAAAAACTGAATCTACTCTCAAAATTTAAAATAGTTAAAAATAACTAATTATTAGTAAAATCGTGGCTGATTTTTTATTTCAGCAATTAGCAAAATACTGCTTCTATCTCGTTTTCTATAACAAAAATAAGACAAAAACGTTTTAAAAGAATCAATAGAGTCCTTTTTACTAATTAAAGAACAAATTTTTGAAAAATAATGGATTTTAAAGAATCCACAAAATAACCCACGAAATCCTAGTTTTTCAGCTTTTTACATTTTTTTCTTAAAATATGCAATAAAAAGTTAGCGCTTCATGTATACATCATCACAACTAATATGCCAACAATTATCATTAATATTTATATACTTTTTTTTAACTTTTGGAGATCTAAACAGAAGTTTGAGAACTTTGAAAATTTTCAGCTTGATTTTCACGACTTTTCGAATTTTTTTCTGACTTCTGAAAAAGAATTAAGTAATTTTCATTCAGTAGTCACTGTAATCTAGATATCCGAAAATATTTATACCAAGTTTCAAACTTAAACAATTCAATTGAAAGATTTTATTCATTAAAATCCTCTTGTGCAACAAACATACCCGCCTAACGATAGTAATTTTCTACGAATTAGAGAAAAATGAGCTAATATGTAAAAAATGTTACTAATTTTTAGTAAAAAACAACTGATTTGAAAAGGAAATATCTACTAATTGAAAAGTATACTTTCTCTATTTTAACTAATATATATTTTACTTTCAAATAAGTAGTTTTTTATTCATAATTAGTAGTTTTCTACTAAAAATTAGTTTTATTTTTTACTATTTAATAGTAACTTTTTTTTCTAAATCATTAGCAGAAAATCTCTAATTCAGATGCAGAGAGCATAAAAATTGTATGGGAGAGGGACCCAAAATGGACACCGTTTCGATTTATTGCTCTACATTCCAAACCGAATAAAATATATTAAAGTGTTTTATACTAGATAAAAGTACAATATATAAGGTAACTTAAGGCTACAGAGATAAAATTTTATTTTAAACATAAACATTTTTTAAAGCATTTTTTCTAATTGTTAAAATTTTCAATCTAAAAAAAGTGACCCCAAGATGGACACTTTCTTAAA
Source organism: Ganaspis brasiliensis (assembly GCA_037103525.1). Taxonomy (NCBI): domain Eukaryota; kingdom Metazoa; phylum Arthropoda; class Insecta; order Hymenoptera; family Figitidae; genus Ganaspis; species Ganaspis brasiliensis. Next base: position 971,276 of record JAZKLR010000435.1, read on the forward strand.
AAGGTATACAAACAGAATATTAGTAAAATGATTTTAAAATATTATTATACGATAAATAAATAATATTATAAAGTTAACTAATTACTTATTCTAAATCACAAATTTAAATAACTTTACCACCTTAAGAAAAAACTGTAACAAAACTTTTTTAGACACAAAATGTGCATCAAAAACTTCGTCTCTACAAACAACGAAAATGACAAAAAGAATAAGGCACTGTCACCTTAAACAAAAATTGAATACCAAATGTCCGTCTTGGGGCCCTGTTCATCTATCTACTAGAGGTAGAATTTCTTTAAATTTATAGCAGCACAGCCTCCCTTGGTCGAGTGCGTAAATGCGCGGCTCCTAAGGTCGAAGGCTCCACACACAGACACACAAATACACAGTACACTCTATGGCCGAGAGTTCAAGTCTTCCAGCCCTCTTCAACACATGGTTACGCGTAATTCAGTAATTATCTTGAAAATACTTTTTTTAAAAATTAGTTTACATTTTTTACATTAGATCATTTTAAATTACAATAGTTTTTGAATTTATTATAATAATTTTAATTGAATTAAAACAGATTTATTCGTACCACAGAAAAAAGGGAACCTATAGTACCGACAGTAGAACCCGTAGGCTCAAAGCAGGTCCTATAATTAGAACCTGTTTAACGCCTAAAATGTGCTGAAAACAGACTTTTCAAGCATCTATCAGGTCCTAAACAGGTCTTAACTTAACGAAAGTAAGGCCTGATTAGGTTCTTTTAAGTCCTAAATAATCTAGGTCTTATTAGGTCTTAAACAGACTTTAAATTTCGACTCGGGAATTAACCCAAATTGAATAATCGTTTCCAAAGTCAATTTTTTTTACTTTTTTATCAAATTGCAATTTTTAAGGGCTCAGTTTGTAAAAAATACAAGTTTCCACACTTCCACTGAAAAAAATTTCATTAACTTATGTGTCTTCTATATCAAAAATCAAAATTATTCATTTGGACTAACTTTTGTTCCGATTGTTCGTCCGATTCCTCCTTAAAAGAAAAAAAATAATTTTATGCCGAGGTACTACATTAGTGTATTCCTACGTATTTTTCTTCGCTGAATTAGAATCCGAAGTCAGAATTGTTAGATTGGTTCTACTTTTTGAAATAACCTCAAAAAAAAAAAAAAAAAATTAACAAAAATCAAGACAAAAAAATTTATTTTGCCAAGATACTATGCTAGTGTATTCCTACATATTTCTTTCCGATGAATTAAAAAAAATCCATTTTAAAATAATCAAATTGGCTAACCTTTTTTAGACAATTTCAAAAAACTGCTCAAAAAATTATAAAAAAGTTTTTCTTGCCCCAGAAAATATGCTAGTGTATTCTTACATATTTTTCTCCTCTGAATCAGAATCCAAAGTTAAAATTGCCAGATTGGTTCAACTTTATGAGAAAATATCAAAAAACTGATCAAAAACACGAAAAAATAGTTTTTTGAGATTATCTTATCAATTTTAGTCAATCTGGTTATTCTGACTCCGGATTCGGATTCAGCGGAGAAAAATACGTAACAATACACTAGCGTAGTGACTCGGTAAAAAAAATAAAAATTTGTTGGTTTTGATTTGTGTTTTTGAAATTTTGTTTGAGATTATCTTAAAAAGTAGAACCAATCTAGCAATTCTGAATTCGTATTCGAAATCTGTGAAGGAAAATACATAGGAATATACTAGTGTAGTGTCTCGGACAAAATTTTTTTGTTGTTGTTGTAGGAAAAAGCATTTTATTTTGTTTGCAATACTACATCGCCAGAATTGTGGAACTACTTATTTTGAAATAAATAAAAAAACATCTTTAAACGTGATAAGTATGAAAAATTAATTTTTTTATGATTTTATAAAAGTTAAAAAAATTCTAAAAACGAATAAAAATTTGGATAGATTAAAATTTGAAACCACTGATATTAATTAAAATTCGGATTATAAGTAAGTTGGAACCAATAATAACTGGTTTTATTTTATCTCTTCAAATATTTTAAAATTTAAAGGGATAAAATAAAACAAGAAATAAACCAATACATTGAAAAATGAAAAAAATCTTCAACAAAAGTTTGACAAACAATGAAAATATTATAAAAATTATTAAAAAATATAAAAACAGTGGAGAATAAACTATAAAATAGAAAACAGTAAGAATAAATCAAGAAAATGTAAAAAGATAAATAAAAATTATATAAATAAAATGACGAATTCCTTAAAAAATTAAGAGGATTAGGAAATTATTCACAAAATGAAAAAAAAAAAATAAAAAGAATGTGGAAATAACTTAACAAAATAAAAGAAAAAATTTTTCTCAAAGATGAAATATAATTTTAAAACAATATTATAAACAAATATTGTTAAAAAGTCATTGAATCTATAAATTATATCAAAGATTGGATAAATTTACGAAAAAGTAGACAAAAAAATCGAGAAAACAATCAGATAAATGAAGAAAAAACTGTGCTCTTCCGTCCTCTTAATTTATCATAATTTATATAAAAAATCAATAAGAAAATAAATACATTATTTGGGTGTTTTTTTTTTGAGTTTTATATAAAAAATTTAAAATCTTCTAGAAAAATTAGCTTAAAGTGTATACTTCTATTTACCGTAAGCCGTTTTTAATAAGATTAAAAAATAAAAAAATAAGTTATTAAAAAAAATCCCTCTACAGTTTATTCCATCGGTTCAATTAATCAAAACATAAAATAAAAAAAAAAAATACTGAAAAACTTTTTTGAGGTTAATAAATAAAGTTATAATAAAGTTAGATAATTTAAAAAAATGGAGTAAATATTTAAATTTTAAGTACAATGCAAAAAGAGTCTACTTTCAGTACACTTTTCTCAAAAACTATTACTCCAATTGCGTTCTTCCTTGTTTTATTCGATTACAAATATAATAAATTATATGAATAAGTAGTAATAAGACGTTATCTTAAATAGATACTTTTTATAAGCATTTATACCAAATTTAAAAAAAAAATTCCTAATTTCGGTGACTCACATCACCGTTTATATAACTCAAAAAGATGTCAAACTTCTTATTCGTAATCTTGAAACCTTACTGAACAAATTAAAAGAAAAAATTGTAAATCGGTTTAGTAATTTAAGAGAAAAGTGTACAAAAAAATATAAAAGAAATTAATAAAAAATCCAATTTTACAGGAGAGACGAAGAACTAAAAAAAACTCATAAATTTCAGAATCAAATAATCCAGATTTTATGAAACTTGGTATACTAAGGTTTTGGGGGTCGCTGATTTTAAATTCGTAGTCAGATTTTCAAAATTCAAAATGGCGAATCCAATATGGCGGTCGACTTTTTAAAAATTGACAACATTTGCATGAATCTTGGTATATTGGGGTTTTTGGCATCGCGGATTACAAATTTAAAGTCAGATTTTAAAAATTCAAAATGGCGAATCCAATATGGCGGACGAATTTTTAAAAATTGACTGAATTTGCATGAAATTGTCATTTTTCCACTTAGACGTCCCCTTAAGTTAAAATTAAACATAAAACAATTAATTTTTATCACAATTGAATTTTGAAATAATTGTAATTTAAAAGTTTGAAGAAATTAAAGTTTGATTCAACTGGAGTTTGGGATTTATTAAAATTATAAAAATTACTAAATTGGACATGAAATTATGAAAATCTAGTATTTTTGACTTTCTTTCTACCCCAAATTTTTAGATCGTACTCTAAACCATTTTAAATTCAATTTTTCAAGTTATTGAAGAATACAATAATAATTTCTTCTATATTATTCTCCTAATTCCTGGAATTTTATCAAGATTTCCGGAACGCTTAAAAAATTTTCTAATCTTTCTACAAATTCTCAGTTTTTATCTGGATGTACTAAATTGACAGCAATTTCTCGAATCAATCTTTTAAATATATTTTTGTAAAAAATAAGGGATATTAGGAGAAAATGTGCCAAATATATGGGATTTTTAGTGATCAATTGAAAAAAAGCGATACACACACAATGATAAACAATAAAACATGTTTTCTCTCATAGATTTGAAAAAAAAAAGGAACTGATTATGTAATTCTTCATTAATTTACGAATCAGAGTATATTTAATGAGAGAAAATTGTGGGTCAAGTTAATTAAACTTTTTGATTAAAATTCGAAACGTCGAAACATTTTAGTTTAAATTGACTTTGAGTATGGGTCGTGACACGATGTTGGCAACATTTTCAAGAGATGTGACTTGTTCTAATCACTGAACATTTGATAGAAAATGTCAGCCTCTCATGCTCGGTTTAGTTTTGCAAAGTTTTAATGACCGTTGAGAACATTATACAAGGAAATTTGAATAAGTTGAACTTGTCCCAAGTGAAATTCAGTGTCGAAACACAGGTTATGCTAATTGAAGGGCTATCCCTTCGTGTGCTCGTAGATTTACTTACTTTGAGTGATTATCGCGAATAGTCGGAATAATTTTAACATTAATTAAAGCGCATGGACAAAAAAGGAAAAATCTATCGCGGAGAACGTTTTACCATACGAAAGCTTCTTAACGAGTGGGATTAATTTAATATACGGTACTGCTAAAAGTTCCTGGCAAGTTGAAAGTAAAAAAGAAAAAAAAAGAATAAGAGAAAAGAAAGAAGGAAAAAAAAAAGTCGAAATAAGCGGAGAAAATTGTTGAGAAAAAAAAAGAACGACAAGTTGAAAGGTCATGATGCTTGGCACTCGTGAGAAACTCGATGTGAAATATGGGACATAAATTTAAATATGTTCTGAGTGTGTAGCTGCGATAGATTTCGCTTTTCTTTTTTCTCACTGTTTCTCTCCAGTTGGAAAAACTACCAGTCGAAAACGGAAGTTAATCAACCGCAAAAAGAGGGAAGATGCCAGCGGCAGACGTGACAGTCTCAGGGTTAGGAAAAATGTTACGATTTTTCTCGTTTTATTTTTGTAAAACGTAACAAGAAACCAATCATCATTACTTAAAATTTTTAAAATTCAAGCAAATGTCTGTCCTTGTCAAACAAAACGAGATTATTTTTAACCTCACATGATAAATATTTTGTTGAATCTACACTGTGAAAACAGGTGTCTTATATAAGACATTATAAGAAAGCGTCTTCAGGTTATTTCAAGCTATTTCATTGGTTTATAATTTTGTAAGATGCTTTCTCATTGATTTAAAATTAAGACACCCTAAAACGTCTTAAAAGTGAGGACAAAATGTTTTAAAATAAGACATTTGAAAAAAATTATTAATCACAAAACTTAAAATAAGTTGAATCCTAATAATATTGCAGGAAAGCAGAAATATATCTAACATTTGATAACATATAAACCTGTAAAATGTTATACTAAAACAAATTTTATTACTAGGAACTATAATATTTAAAAATGTCCATTTTGGAGAATACAAAAAAATCTTGACTTCAATAAAATCAAATAAATTTTGTTAATAAATTTGTTTTCAAAATAGAAGTTTTTTTGGCGATTGCTTTTAAACACAAAATGTTTATGCTTTCTCATTGGTTTAAAATTTAGACACCCTAAAACGTCTTAAAAGTGAGGACAAAAATATCTTAAAGTAAGACACTTGTTTTTACACTGTTCAAAACAAACATTTTAAGTAAATTCGTCATTTGTCGTCAATAATTTCTTTTTTTAAAATATATTTTCCATATATTTTAGAAATTGAAATCTAATATCTTTTTCAGATACAAGGATTTGTGTTTTTCGTATTAGTAATATTTTAATCAGATATAAATTTATATTTCGATATTAATTTTTTTCCGTGTTATTAAAATCCTTGTAATTTAACCGTTTCATTTATTTGTTTTTTTTTCATGATGAAATATTCATGGTTAAAATGTTTAAAGTTCAAAGAACGAATTATTTACTTTTAAGCTTTTTTAAAAAATTGGGTGGGCCGAAGAAATCGTTATTCTTTTACTAAAATTCGCAGAACTTTTGAACCGATTAATATACAATTTAATAAAAAGGAATTTGCAATTCAAAGCTTGATCTCTACTCAAGGTGTCCAGCGACATTTAAAAAGACAATTCAAGGCCCGAAAATAATTAAAATCAATAAAAATCTGAAATCAATAATTTCAAATTGAAAAAAGTAATTAAAAAATAATACAGATAATTGAAAAGTAAAACGATAATTGAAAATTTGGTAGAAGTTAAAATATCATTGAAATTTAAAGAAAAAAATTGAAAATTGAGAAAAATAAATAAAAAATTAAAAAAACAGTTAGAAACTTTAAAGATAGTAGTTGAATTTCGAAAAAATTGAAAAAAAATTAAAAACATAAAGGGGACCTGAAATAAAAAATTTGAAATTGAAGAAAGTAATTGAAGAATAATGCAGATAATTAAAAAGTAAGAAGATAATTGAAAATTTGGTAAAAGTTAAAATATCATTGAAATTTAGAGAAAACATTGAAAATTGAATAAAAAAATAGAAAATTAAAAAAACAGTTAGAAACCTCAAAGGTAGTAATTGAATTTAGAAAAAATTGAAAAAATGCAAGATTTAAATGAAAATTGAAGAAAAAAGTGGAAAAAAAATTGAAAACAGAAAGGGAATCTGAAATAAATAATTTGAAATTGAAAAACGTAATTTAAAAATAATACAGATAATAGAAAAGTAAAAAGATAATTGAAATTTGGTAGAAGTTAAAATATCATTGAAATTTAAAGAAAAAAATAGAAAATTGAGAAAAATAAATAGAAAATTAAAAAACAGTTAGAAACTTCAAAGATAGTAATTGAATTTGAAAAAAATTGAAAAAATGCAAGATATAAATGAAAATTAAAGAAAAAAGAAAATAAACATTGAAAACATGAAAGAGGCCTAAAATAAATAATTTGAAATTGAAGAAAGTAATTAAAGAATAATGCAGATAATTGAAAAGTAAGAAGGTAATTGAAAATTTAGTAGAAGTTAAAATATCATTTAATTTAAAAAAAAACAATTGAAAATTGAAGAAAATAAATAGAAAATTAAAAAAACTTGGGAGTAACTAGAATTGAAGAAAGTAACTGAAAATTAATAAAGGGGCGTTATTTTCAGAACACAATTAAAACATTTACAGGAAATAATTAAAAATTGGAAAACGTAATAGAATGTTGAAGAACATAGCTGAAAATCGAAGAATATATTTGAAATATGTAGAAAAAGTTAATTGAAAAAAAATCATTGACAAATATAAAAAATAATTGAGTATATTGATAAAATTAATTAAAATAATAATTGAAAAAAATAATTATAATTTGAAGATAATAAATCAAAAAGACGACTTAATAGAAAATTGACGATAATAACTGATAAATGAAAACAAAATTTTATACTGGAAAAAATAATAGAAACATTTGAAGTAAACAATTGAAAGTTGAAGAAAATAATTGAAAACTTCATAATAGAGAAGAATGAAAATTTCTAAAAAGAATTATAGAATTGTGAATATTAAATTATATCAAAAATCAAAAGTTTAAAATTTATCAAAGGTTCTACGATTTTCACACAAAAGTTAACAGTTCCCCACAGTGGTTCGTAAAAAAAATTAATTCAATACATAATTTTTGTTTAATATAATATTTTGCATAAAATTTTACCAAATTTTTCGTGCTCTAAAGCCGTTTTTTTAAAACACGAATTTAATTTCAAATGGCATTTTCTTTTCATTCATAATTTACTAGAAAAATAAATTATTTGACTTCATTCAGTTTTATGGGAGAGGTAGAATAAATTATTAAAGTGATATATCCGTTTGAATAATTTGGCATTGCAGCTAGGGGATTTCTCATCGCGTGCTCTTTCGAAATAATATATATCAAGTATGAATTATTTATTGCCATTTCGCATTCCTCCGACAATTTCAAAGTTTCTGTTGTCATAAATTTCCAAATCTGATTATTACCTTTTGGAATACCATGAATTGCGCTCAAATACCGATTTCATTTTATTCAGCCATCCCTTGTGAAATTGTGTGAGTGGTTCAGACACAGAAGAATAATTATAAGGGTATATAAATTTGTTAAATATAGAATACGAGACGATATAAATACATCAAGTATAAAAGTATATATAGGGATATAAGTTTATTAACTTATTAAATACGGATTATAGAGACAATTAAAGTCAGTAATTTTTTTATAACGACTTCTTTATTCTAGTTTCATTAGTTCTCAATATTCAAATTGAATGGAAAGAAATCAAGAGGGATTTTACAATTCTTTCTCTCTCAAATATACTTGTAATTCTTCGTAATATCCACTAAGTGAAATGTTTTCTCAAAAAGTACAAAAATCAAAATGAAATCCTCTTAACTCGCATTAAAAGTAAAATCTAAAGCTTCTGAAAATGGGTCAATTGTCAGTTTAAGATATTTCCCGCTAATGAACTTTAATTCTCAATTAGCAAAAAATTGATTCGTTAAGAGATTTTCCGTTAATATGCTTCGAATTGCTAATTAAATTTTTGTCCGAACAACTGTTTCTTTTCGATTTATTTTCATGGCAAGATTTTAACTGATTATTTTGTCTTGCAAAAGAATACTTTATACATTTACAAATTATAAAAATTTACAAATAAATATCTTCTTTCTGTTCTATAAAAATAAATGAAACGTCTCGTTAAATTATTGAATTTTCTGTTCGACATTGGTGAAGGTAATTTCTCCTTGTGGTTTGCAATTTAGAAATAACTAAAATATATAGCTTTACTGGATTCCAAGATGATTACAAAAGATCGATTTAGTTGAAAGAAAAATTAAATTTCTTACGGTTCTTTGCAGTTTTCCTTTATCCGCAAAGGCCGAACCAGAGTAGACAGATCAAAGGTAATTTTCGATAAAGAAGATTTATAAATATAAGATAGAAATTGGCGGTAAATGTACTCGCTTGGTGTGGACTTAAAAACTATAAGTACATCTGCACTTAGTACGTGCCAACTGCCAGTCCAGGGCCATCCCCATTAGTGCCCGGAAGTACACAATTCAATTCCCGACAAACTCAGTTATCCATCATTAAATTCTATTCTCGTCCTGATCAAATATTCTTTGCGGTTTGACCTTTTTTTTTTGCTCTTGTAGCTAAAGAGTGTACCCTTTTAAATTAAATCCAAACAGGAGTTTGTATTGAAACAGGAGTAAAATAAAATAAAAGTGTAAGTAAAAGTAAAATAAAAGTGGATTTTTACCATTAAGTTATACTGTTAATAAATCATTCATATGGTATTACAGTAATATAAAATCTACCTTATAATCTCTGTTATAATACTATTTAAAATTAGTTAAAGCCGCTTAGAACTGGTTTAAAATTCTTTATAAGTAGTTCGAAACTATATCAATAAAGAGTACTAAACTGTTAAAATCTGTTTGTAACTAATTCAAAACTGTTTAAAATTGTATCGAACTTGTTTATGTTTTCATAGCTGGGTTTAAAATTGTATTAAACTATTGAAACTTGTTTATAAAATATTTAGAACTATTTAGTCTAGACTCTGTTTAAAACATTTATAACTAGTTTAAAAGGCTTTTAAGAACTTTTAAAAACCTAATCAAGTTTTCATGGTTTTAAACTGTATACACGGAAAGAAAATTAATTATAAATTTTAGAAAAATGTTTTGCAATTTATGGAAAAAGGATCTAAAAGAGAAAATTTCAGATTGGTAATTTCAAACTTAAAGAAAGTAAATTAAATTTGCTACAGACATTTTTCTAAAGCTTGATTTATGATTTTAACCAATATGTGTTTCAAAAGGATTTTTTTCACTCACGAAATGAATCTAGAAAAAGTTCACCTGACGATAGTTTTATTAACGTGGAAAATTATATTTTTAAAGGATTAATTGGAACAAAGCCTTTAAAATTGGTTTAAAAGTAGAAGACACTATTTAATATTATTTAAAACTTTTTATAAGACTAAAGCTGTTTATAACTACTTAGAATTGGTTCGTAATTATTAAGAACATGTTTAAAACTTTTCAGAACTAAATAAAAATAGTCAGTAGAACTATTTAAAACAACTTAAAACAGTTTGGAATTTTTTAAAACTACTTTAAAACTGTTTAGAATGTTTTGGCTATATTCATTATTTATTATTCATTATTATATATTATTACTCTCTAAATCTGAATTAGTCAAAAATAACTAATTATAAGTAAAACCGTGGCTTAATTTTTGTTTCATTAATTAGTAAATAATAACTAATTATCAGTAAAAAAATATACTAAAAATAGTTCAAATTTGACTAATTGAATTAGTAAAATTGAATTAGTAATTGAATTAGTTATCTTGACCTAACCTAAAAATGAATTTGATTAATAATTAGTTATTTTTTACTAAATGATTAATAGAAATATAACTATTAGAATAAGTGACTGAGTTTTTGCTTTCAAATTAGTTATATTACTTTAATTAAAGTTTAGAGAGTATTTATTAATGTTATTGATATAATCTAAAACTAAAAAATGATTTTTCACATAAAATAAAAATATTATTAAAATTCATTTCGTCTAATTTTGAAAAATACAGTTGCACATTTAAAAAAAAATTAGGATAATACAAAATTAGTTATGAAATAATAATTATCAAACATTTTTTGTTTCTTCTTTAAAGTTTGTAAACAATTGTAATTTTCATCCAATTTTCACAAATAACAGCTCATTTTAATCATTGAAAAATTCTCTACAAATCTGTTCGTTGAATTTTGTTAAAAACTTATTAAACAAATAAAAACTATCTATTATATATTAAAAAAAAAAAAGTTTTTAAAAATTGAAAGTTGAAAACAAAATTAAAAAAATAGCTAGATTAATAGAAAACTGAAAAAAATTATCGAAAAAATTAAACGAGGAATATTAAATTTAAAGAAAATAATTATAAATTGAAAAATTAAGAAAACTATAGGAATAATTGTTGGAAATAATTGCACATTTATTTACTGGATTGAAAATAAAAAAAATAATAAAATTGAACAAAATAATCGAAAAGTGAAATTTAAATATGAAGAAAGTAACTGAGAGTAAAAAAATTAATTGAAAAAATCCGGGAATTATTGAACATTGAGAAATTAATTGAAAATCGATAAAAATAATTGAAAATTGAAGAAAATATTTGAGAATTGAAGATAATAAATAAAAATGTGAAGGAATAAATTCGAAATTAAAGAATTGAATGGAAATTTCAAGATAATAATTTATAATTAAAAGAAAAATTACAATATGACGAAAATAATTAAATATTGAAGAAAATAATAATTAAATATTAAAGAAAAAATAATTAACAATTGAAAAAAAATTTTAAAAAAAGGTGAAAACAATCAGCATTTAACAAAAAAATTTTTTAAATTAATGAATAATCATAAAATTGATGGAGTTGGAGAATAATAAATTTTCAATTCAAAAATGACGAAAATTATGGAAAAAAATTGTAAAAAATAAATGAAAATTGAAGAAATCAATTGGAATTAATGAATTGAATTTAAATTTTAAAAAAATAGTTGAAATTTGAGAAAATGCCAGAACTATTTATTTATATATTCTATATATTTTTAAATATTGAAAAAAATAATTGAAAAACGAAGAATGCAATTAAAAGTTGAAGAAAATAATTGAGAATTGAAAAAAACAATTGAAAATTAAAGAAATTAATTGAAGATTAAGGAATTAAATTTGAAATTTTACGAAATTATTTGATAATTGAAAGAAAAATTACAAAATGACTAAAATAATTAAATATTAAAGAAAACAATTCAGAAATGAGGAAAATATATTGATTCTTAACTACTAATTTAGACTTCCATTAAAAATAATTATTTCGAAATTTTAATGCTCTCAATTTCAATGATCTAAATATTAATTAATTTAATCTTCTACGCGTTAACACTTCAAGTAATTTGTATAATAATAGAAGTAAATTTTAATTTACTGAAAATTTTAGTGTATAGAAATTTCAGTTCAACATTTTAGAGGAAACTATATTTTAATTTATTTATTTTCTGTTGATGCAGTTAACTTGATGCTTATCAAAGTAGACTCTAATTTTAATTAATCTCCTTTATTATCTTAATTTAAATTAAAAATTAAAAAAATTTAATAATAGTTAACTCATTCAAAAGAAAAAGAAGCAATTTGATATCTAAAATACAACATTTATTTAAAGAAATTTAATAAGGTAGGTTTTTTTAATACAAATAACGTAGGAAGTTTTGAAAAATTAAATTTTTAACATAAATTAAAAAATTATTTTTGACGATAATTTTTTCATATCAAACAATGTATCAATTTAATTTTTTGGTCTTGTATCAGTTTGACAAAAAATTTTTTGTAGCACATGTTATATTGTGTAAACTGAGAAAATTTTATTTTACTCCTACTGAAATCAAAGTTTTTAAGTTTTAATTATTGAATAGGTGAATTTACACAATTATTTGAGCCTTTTAAAATTAATTTAATGTATTAAAATCAATTATTATTTAATAAATAAGACTCTTAAAAACCTTTGATTTTAGTTGGAATACAAAATAACATTTCTTTAGGTTAAACAATATAACATGCGCTACGGAAAATTTTGTATCAAAATGATACGGCCCAATTTTTTTTAAATGTACAATTGTATCTTTTAAAATTGGGCGAAATCAATAATAATAATATTTTTATTATACAAATGTGAAAAATCATTTTCTAGTTTGAGATTATGGTAATGGGTTAAACATCATTAAAAAAATCGGAAATGAAGAAAATATAGGTATATTCTTTTAAACTGATAAAAATGTTTTTAAATTATTTTAAATAAAAAAAATTAAGGACATGTTTCAAATTTTAAAAAGACTAAGAAATCATGTTGAATAAGTGAAATACACATTTTATTATAATGTAAAGTCTTTTTTAGGACTAAAAAATTAAATTCGCAAATAGGCAAGTTTAGAATGATAAGAGAGATGTAAGTCATAAATTAAATGTAGTTTTTATCTCGAGGGAGAGAAATAACTGCGCGCAGCATTAAAGAACCTTTTTTTCAAAGCTAGGACATAAAGTTTAAGGGCGATGCATAGAATTCTTCTGCCTTTTCTTTGGACTGCAGGACGCACGAGAATTTATACTTAGAGGATTAACTTAACTTGCTTTTTGGCCAATTTTAATGTCCTCGTTTCTTTATCCTTGTAATCATTGTTTAGTGCGCATTCCACCGCCCTCATTGTCCACAAATGTTTCAAGAAATTAAATTCACGAAAAATATGTTTAATAGTAGTCATTACAAATATAAATTAAATTCTTTTAAAAATAGAATCTAATTTTTACTTTTTCACAGAGCTTTGCATTTTTTCCAATTTTTAAAAAAATCAAATCAAACGAGCGTTTAATTTTTAAAAAGTTTAGAAGCGTCGAGTTTCAAAGATATACATCAAATTGTAAAATGGGAATTAAAAAAATAGTCAAAATTCGAGGCATTTGAAATTTAAAAACCTTTGAATATTCAAGACCATCAATTTTTTCGCATCAGATCAATTATAACCTAGCTCTGATGCATACAACGAAAAACCACAATTGTTTTCCGCAGTTTCCTCACATTTAAAACTTCCACTTCTAAATAGTTCCTGTATATTTGTTTTTATTCACTTCGAACAATTCTATTCTCTCGAATTTCTTATTCTTAATTTGAAATGTATCGCAAATTAATTCACAATTTCCTTAAAGAGGGAAACAAAATTGTCTTGGCAAGCGAGTCTTAAGTAAAGTAGATAATAAGAAAGTTGGCATGAGAACGCAAACCAAGAATATTTGCAAAAATATAGTTTCTACTGTTTTCTCTCTTTCTCTCTTTTCAGTTTTTATTGAAATGTAAAAGGAAAATAATTAAAATTAAAAAAAATCGTATAGAAACTTAAAATATTAGCTTTATGTGTGTAATCGGTCCATTATACCATAATAGTAAAAAATAAAATATTCTTGCATGTTACTGCTAATATGCGGCATTTTCAAATGGAGCTTGGCATTCACACGCTGCATCTCATTTAACTTTTCATGCAGTAATGAGCAATTTGGGCGTAATAAAAAGTTGCCCAAGTCGCCAGCCAGCTGAAAGCAAAAATGTGTACACGTCTCTCGCTATCTAATTCTTACTTGGAATGCCTCTCTCGTCTCATGCTCTTGTATATGTAATGCTTCGTGTCTTAAGGAAGATCAATACGATTCTCTAAAAAGCGAAATTCCCTGGCATTGTTTCAAAATTAGCCTCTGTCACATTTTTTACAAGAAAATACCGCTTTAATGTTATATTAACGCCTCCATTCATACTCACAGACAAGTTTTCTGTACCCTGAGAAAATCACTGTAGCGAATTTTCTTCACGAGGAAATTTTTTCACTTGTAAAACACAAAACAGTTCTATTAAGCAATACATTCCAAAAAAATAAGAATCTGATTTTTTCATTTTTTAAGAAACCGTTAAGATAAAGAAACTCTCCAATTTTCAAGAGTTTTTCATTTTATTTGGTAAACGAAAAAAAAAGAAGATTGGCTCGTTGTTTGGAACGATTCTTGAATCAGAATCACTTGTTATCGAATGAAAAAAGTTTAACAAGGTAGTTGAAGTGGCCTTAGGCTCAGAAAACTTTTCAAGGAACAAATATAGTTATTTCTCTCGAATTCTTTTTTTTTTTTTTGTTATCTCTCGAGACCCTTTCTTTATCACCATTTTTCTTACTCCCATAATTTTTCTTTATTAAAATTACAAAAGTACCAAAATTGGGGTGAATTTTATGATCACTTGTATAAGCTTCTGATGACAAAAGTTTTCTGATTTTTATCTATTGACCGACTCAGTATAGGATATGAAAGTTTTCCAACACACATCTCTTAATTAATTAATGAAAAGAAATTTTCCTCGAGATTGGCACGAAATAATTAACGCCAGAGGTTAAAATGTTTTAATTAAAAAAAAAAGAAAAGAAAGACAAGTTAAAATCGGATTTTTCTCAAATGACTGTATGCAGAGTATATATATATATGTATATATTTATGAACGCATTGCAACATCACGTGATTGATCCTCTTTTGAATTTTCCCTTTTCTCCTCCTCCAATTGGAGTCCCAAGCGAGAAAAATGTCCTGGCATTATATGAAAATGAAAAATTGTGTCGTGTACGTCTCCTGCCAACCATTTTGCATAAGTCCTTAATATTCTCGTACACGGCTGGAGGTGTATTTAATCTTTGAATGAAATTCCATTGCTTCGGTATATTGAATGTGTAAAATTGTCGATTCGTCAAGCCCGGATAAAACTGCTGTTCCGGCAAAAAGAATTCACGCTTCGATCAACGTCCTTGCAAATTGTAATTACTTTTTGTCGGATGTTACCGGCATTATCCAATATTGAGGGTAAATAAAAAAAATCCAATATCCCTTCCTTTTCAGGAAAGAAATAAACAAACTTGATATATAATTGCCACTTTAGAAATTGTCTTTCAACATTGCTGTTGATTGTCATTTAAATTTCAATTGAAAAAATATTCTCAAGAAAATAAGTACAAGACAAAAAACAGGGTGCCGATCACATCTTTGTTTTAAAATTTCATGTATCTGAAGTTCTGGATATTTAAAAAAAAAATTCTTTAAATTATTTTTCCGGGGGTGCTTTCATCCCCTAAAAATAAAAAATTAGTAATATTTTGTATTTACAATATATTTTTTAAGTACTTTCAAAAAAATTGCTTCGGCAAAAGTTGAAAAATATTATTTTAAAATTTCGTCCGTGCGAAAGTCCGGACTTTAGGTACATTAAAATTTCCTGAATTTTGGGTAAAGAGAGGGTAAAAAAGGTTCTTTAATCAATAAGATGAAATATGACTTTTACAGAATTAAATAATGTACTTTTATTAGAATGTAGAGCGAATAATCATATTTAAATTCCCGATATATTCTCGATTTTGATTTTCTAATAATTAATATCTGTTTAAAAATAAAGGAATATAAAAAAATAATGAGAAAAGTGATATTAAACGCGACAGATCTTTAAAAATAAGAAAAGATTAAAAATTCTGAAAAGAAATGGAAATGACAGTGAGAATGTTTTTAAAAATATATGAAATTTAGAGCAAAGAAGAGAATCGGAAAAACTTTATTAAAAACGGGAAAATGTAAGAATAAAATAAGAATATATAAAAAGATAATTAAAAAGCTGAGGAAATTTTAAAAATCTTATATTGAAAAAAGAAAATCAAGAAACCATGCAATAACCTAAAAAGTAGTAGATAAAATAAAAGAGAAATGAAAAATCGCAGAAATGCAGAAAAATGAGAAAGAAAATTGAGAAAAGGTAAAAAGACCAGTAAAAAATCTATATAAAAAACCTAAAGAAATTCGTTGAAAAGAAATTTTTTTCAAAAAAATCAATAAAGTAAAAAATATATCTGAAATGAGTTTTAAAAAAATCAAAAAATTTTCAAATATTATAAAATTTATGGAAAAACTTCATTTTTTCGAATCTTTAATCAATACAAACTTAAATTTTTGCGAACATAAATTGTTGCATTTTGATCTTAAAACTTAATCAGTTTAATTTTCAATATACTCAAACTTAAGTTTCTTCTGAATTCAATAAATTCAAACTTGAATTGTTCCAAACCTCAATCAATCCAAACTTTTATTCATCCACATTTCTAGTTAATTTAAACTTTGGTTGATCAAAACTTTAAACAATCCACAAATTTAAAAAATTTAAATCTTATTTGGCTCAAAAACTTCAATTGTTGTAAACAACAATTGATCCAAACTTTAATCAATCCAAAAATTTTAATAATTTAAATCTCAATTGACTCAAAAACTTATATTTTTATAAACAACAATTGATACAAACTTTAATTGATCGAAAAATTGAAATAATTTAAATTCCAGTCAACTGTAACTTAAATTAAAAAAAAATGGGTAAGTTATACAAGTTATTAATAATATCATGAACAAATTCAAAAATAATAAGATCAGATAAAAGTTACAAAAGGAGGGAGAAACTGAAAAAAAGATAAATGAAACGACTATAAAAAGAAATAATGAAATTCTTTACAAATAAGAAAGGTAAGGGAATTATTTTTAAAATATGCTGAAATAAAAACAGAGATATTTAAAAAACTTGAGAAGAACTAAAAGAATCTTGAAACATTATAAAATACAAAAAAAACTTCTAGGACAGGTGGGCACCCTGAAAAAGAACTGAAAAAGTAATAGAAGGAGTAAAATAAAGAAAAAGAAGAGTTATAAAAAAGAAAGATTTTCTTCAAGAAAAGATAAAGAATATTATAAAATGAGAAAGAAATGGTATTTTCATTAATTGTGAGGATTTTGGAGCTTTTACGTAAATTTTGATATTACTAACATATTGCGGAATATAAACTTGGACCATTAGCATTTCTAGTGACCAAAGCTGACCATCTGTACGTTGTTTAGAATGGAGGATGAAAAGCCCAGGAAAATCTCTTCTGGAGTTTCATTTGACTGCTTTGTTACAAGGAAATTAAACTAGAATTTATATTCCTGTATTTAATTAAGAATATAATGGCTTTAAAATCCATTAAACTCCACAAATGTTTCAATATTATTTCAAATGAAAATCCTATATAATAATCATCAAGGCTCATTAATTCTGTTCACGCTCTAGATTTTTAGCTAAAAAATATTTTTTAATTCATTTTTTGTCGAAAACTGTGTTTATATTCCTTTATAATCCTTTAGGATTGTTCTATGTCGAAATAGATTTTTCTATTTTTTTTCTTTTCAAATGAAAAAATATTTAGAGGTCGCTTAAAGCGCTCAAATTACATTGAAAAAAATTTTCTTTCGTAGAATGTGTATAGAATCCTTAAAATCCAATATTTTTAATTAAGAAACTCTGTTTCTCTTCCGGAGACTTTAAAGAATAATGTCAAATTGTTTATTCAACCATTTTTTTAATATTAACTATTTTTTATGGTTCCTCCAAAAACCCTCAAAAATTCAAAAATACAAAAACAAGCATTAACAAATATTTTTTATTATTTTGTTGACAATTTTCTGCATAATTTTCAGTCAATAGAATAAATATTGACTTTTAATCATTGTTTTATGTAATTGCTAATTTGTATAAACAAATTATAATTGTTTAATTTCAAGTTTTTATTAAATTAAACCACAGAGTGGCAAGTTTATTTTAATTTACATTCGTCTTGAAAAGTTGCACACTTGAAAAAAAGTTGCAACTCTGGGGTTTGATTTGATAAAAAGTTGAAACTAAACAATAATAATTTGCTAAAACAATTGTTACAATTCTTATTCTTAGTTTGTTGTTAGTTTCAGGTTCTATTCACCTTGAAAAGTTGCACACTTAAGAAAAAGTTGCAACTTTGTGACTCAATTTGATAAAAAGCTGAAATTAAAAAATAGTTATTTGTTTAAACAATATATAAAATTTTAATTTTTAGTCTGGTTTTAATAATTAGTAACATCTAACTTGAAATGTTGCAAAATTAAGAAAAAGTTGCATCTCTGTGGTTTTATTTGTGAAAAGTTGGAATTAAACAATAATAAGTTGTTTAAAAAATTGATACAATTGTGATTCTTAGTTTGTTGTTAGTATCAGGTTATATTAACCTTGAAAATTCGAAAACTTGAGAAAAAGTTGCAACTCTGTGGCTTAATTTGATTAAAAGTTGGAATTAAAAAATAATAATTTGTTTAACCAAATTAGCTATTACATAAAACAATTCTTAAAAATCTGTGTTTATATTATTTATTCAAAATGGTGCAAAAAAATGTCAAATATTTTGGGGGACCCATAAAAAATAGTTAATATTAAAGAATAGTTAAATAAACAATTGTCGATTAAAAAATATTGATTTTTAAGGATTCTATACTTTTTCTACGAAAAAGTTTTTTTTTCCCTATTTAAAATTCATGCGAAACTTTATGGTCTTTGATTGACCTCTAAATATTTTTCGATTTCCAAACAAAAGAACAGGGATATTTTTTTTCGACATAGAACAATCCTAAGAGGGTGAGAGCATTAAAATTCCAACTTTATTTTTTCCCATGCATTTTTGGACCACCCTATTGAAAAATTGAAATTTGAAGATATGCTGTGAAATAGTTTTCATTTCGAAAGCATTCCAATTCGACAGAATTTGAAGAACAATATTTTATAAAAATAGTATACAGAGTAGGCTACAATAGCCTACGAATATATCAATGCTTTTTGTTCAAGGTGGAAATAGTTGAAAAATTCAATTCCAAGAGATTGGAAAGTATCAAATGAAATTTCTCGAAGGCGCATCTCAAAGGGATTTGGAATGAACTGAAAAGATCAGCAGTGTCTGGAGTAATTCGTATAAAAAAGAATTCGTAGTGAAGCCAAAATAAATATTTACGCCATTTACCGAACTCTCGATAAATCTCGTCGATGTTCTTTCCTGTCTTCGAATGGAGGTTTTAAATTTATGTTGCGTACTTGGAAGTACCTTGAACCTCCGCAATTCAAGGAAATGAGAAATTAAATCAGAATCTAT
The DNA here is from genome assembly GCA_037103525.1 of Ganaspis brasiliensis. Lineage (NCBI taxonomy): Eukaryota > Metazoa > Arthropoda > Insecta > Hymenoptera > Figitidae > Ganaspis > Ganaspis brasiliensis. The sequence goes on from JAZKLR010000435.1 coordinate 990,810, forward strand.
GAACTCGTCGGAGGAACTACGGCAAACTTTCCGCCTGAACAAGGAAAACGAGATTCTCAAAAATGTCAGAAAATTGACGAGTTTTATTACCATAAATAAAAATCGTCAATCGTTTGCGCTACTGATTTCTAAATGAGACGGTCGAATTTACCAAAATCGTGAAAAATCGCTAGTCGATTAATGATTTTTTATAATCCAAAATATATTTTTAAATTTAAGTGTTCGCGTCACGTCATCGTAATCAAAATTAACGAACAAATTTAATTAAAATTAAGGGAGAAAACGGTAAATACTGTTAGTGAGAAATGCGATTAAAACAAAATCTATTAATTTTTGATAATTAAATAATAATAATTTCCGTAAACTCCTGAAGTTAGTTAATTTTTATATTTATTCATCTTTTTCTGTCCATTTTTTAAAAACTGAAGTGAAGTTAGTTCCTGTTATTTTATTGATTTTGACTTTCTTTATCAGGAAATATTTTAAAATTTGAATTGAAAGAATAAGGTAACCTTTTTCGTTAGTGTCGTGTTTTACTGGTTTTTAATTGTCATTTGTGTACAAAAACAGTTTCGAAAAATGCTTTAAAAATTTATTATGGTTTTTGAAGAAGTTTAAAATATATACATATACACATGCAATTAATTTCCTAAATGTTCAGTTATTATCTCAAATTTAGATTATTGTCATCAATTTTCCATTATATAACGATTTTTTAATTATTGTCTTTTGCTTAAAAATAAATTCGGCAATTTTTCTTGATTTTCATCAATTTATAATTATATTAATTATTTTGGCATTACTTTTAAAATTTTCAATTATTTATCCGATATTGCAATTATTCTCATCAATTTTCGTTATTTCTGCAATTTTGTAATTATTATTTTTTTCTAAACATATACTCTATGATTTTTTCAGTTATTTCTGTCAAATTTTATTGAATGTTTTCAATGTTTCATATTTAAATTATTTTCATCATAATTCAATTATCTTTCTCAATCTTAAATTATTTTCAGCATATTTCAATTCTTTTTGTCAATTTTTAATTAATTTTATCATTTTTCAATTATTTTTCTCGATTGTTAATTATTATTCTCATTTTCTAAAATTATTTTCTAAGATTTTTAAGTATTTTTCTGAAAATTCAAATATTTTCTTCAATTTCTAATTATTTTCATTTGTTGTCAGAATTACAATTTTTTTTTATTCATTACCGTAAATTTCAATTATTTTAAGCTTCCTTCCAGACTTTTCTCCAATTTTTTGTTTTTGTCATTTTATAAAATAAATTTCTAAAATTTTTTTAAGAATTGTTCTCAAATTTCTATTATTTTCTTCAATTTTTAATTATTTTTATTTGTTTTCATAATTTCCAAAAAATTATATTAATTATCTTTAAGTTTTAAAATTTTAAAATATTTTTCAATTATTTTCAAAAATTTATTTTCTTCAATTTTTAATTCTTTACATTTGTTCCAAATTTCAAAAATTGTTAACTATTTATCTGACTTTTCAATTCTTTCATTATTTAAATTATTTTTTATATTATTTTCTTCAATTTTCAATTACTTTCATTCTTTTTCTCTTTCTTTTTTATAATTGCCAAAAAGGTTTTACTTATTTCTCTTTAATTAAAACTTGTTCTGTTCAATCTTAAATTATTTTTATCTTTTTCATTTATTTTCTTTAATTTTTAATTATTTTCTTTTATTTTAATGAACTTCTGAAAGTTTTAAGTATTTTTCTCAAATTTTAATTATTTTTTTAATTTTAATTTATTTATATCAATTTCTAATCATGTTTTTTCAATTTTCAATTATTTACTCTAATGTTTCATTATTCAATTTTTTTTTAATTTACTTTTAAGATTCTCAAGTATTTTTCTGAAATTTCAATTATTTTCATTACGATTGAATCATTTTTATTCTCGCAAATATTATTGAATGTTTTCAATTTTCCATTTTATTTGTACTATTTTCATCATAATTCAATTTTCTTTCTCAATCTTAAATCATTTTCAGCTTATTTCAATTATTTTTGTCAATTTTAAATTAATTTTATTATTTTTCAATTATTTTTCTCGATTGTTAATTATTCTCATTTTCTAAAATTATTTTCTAAAATTTTTAAGTATTTTTCTGAAAATACAAACATTTTCTTCAATTTCTAATTATTTTCATTTGTTGTCAGAATTTCAAATTTTTTTCATTAATTTTATCGTCAATTTAAATTATTTTTAGCTTTCTTCCAGACTTTTCTCCAATTTTTAGTTTTTGTCATTTTATAAAATAAATTTCTAAAAATTTTTTAAGAATTGTTCTCAAATTTCTATTATTTTCTTCAATTTTTAATTATTTTTCTTTGTTTTCATAATTTCCAAAAAATTTTATTAATTATCGTAAATTTAAATTATTTTTAGCATTTTTCCAGTCTTTTCTCCAATTTTTAGTTATTCTTATTTTCTAAAATTATTTTTTAAAATTTTTAAGAGTTGTTCTAAAATTTCAATTATTTTTTCTTTATTTATTTAAATAATTTAAATGAATCATATTTTAATTATTTTCGGCAAGTTATAAAATTAAAAACATTTTTCAATTATTTTCCAAAATTTATTTCCTTCAATTTTCAATTATTTACATTTGTTTCATAATTAAAAATATTGTTAACTATTTATCTGACTTTTCAATTATTTAATTTTTTATATTATTTTCTTCAATTTTCAATTAATTTCGTTTTTTTTTCTCGTTCTTTTTTATAATTGCCAAAAAGGTTTTACTTATTTCTCTTTAATTAAACCTTGTTCTGTTCAATCTTAAATTATTTTTATCTTTTTCATTTATTTTCTTTAATTTTTAATTATTTTCTTTTATTTTAATGAACTTCTGAAAGTTTTAAGTATTTTTCTCAAATTTTAATTATTTTTTTAATTTTAATTTATTTATATCAATTTCTAATCATGTTTTTTCAATTTTCAATTATTTACTCTAATGTTTCATTATTCAATTTTTTTTTAATTTACTTTTAAGATTCTCAAGTATTTTTCTGAAATTTCAATTATTTTCATTACGATTGAATCATTTTTATTCTCGCAAATATTATTGAATGTTTTCAATTTTCCATTTTATTTGTACTATTTTCATCATAATTCAATTTTCTTTCTCAATCTTAAATCATTTTCAGCTTATTTCAATTATTTTTGTCAATTTTAAATTAATTTTATTATTTTTCAATTATTTTTCTCGATTGTTAATTATTCTCATTTTCTAAAATTATTTTCTAAAATTTTTAAGTATTTTTCTGAAAATACAAACATTTTCTTCAATTTCTAATTATTTTCATTTGTTGTCAGAATTTCAAATTTTTTTCATTAATTTTATCGTCAATTTAAATTATTTTTAGCTTTCTTCCAGACTTTTCTCCAATTTTTAGTTTTTGTCATTTTATAAAATAAATTTCTAAAAATTTTTTAAGAATTGTTCTCAAATTTCTATTATTTTCTTCAATTTTTAATTATTTTTCTTTGTTTTCATAATTTCCAAAAAATTTTATTAATTATCGTAAATTTAAATTATTTTTAGCATTTTTCCAGTCTTTTCTCCAATTTTTAGTTATTCTTATTTTCTAAAATTATTTTTTAAAATTTTTAAGAGTTGTTCTAAAATTTCAATTATTTTTTCTTTATTTATTTAAATAATTTAAATGAATCATATTTTAATTATTTTCGGCAAGTTATAAAATTAAAAACATTTTTCAATTATTTTCCAAAATTTATTTCCTTCAATTTTCAATTATTTACATTTGTTTCATAATTAAAAATATTGTTAACTATTTATCTGACTTTTCAATTATTTAATTATTTATATTATTTTCTTCAATTTTCAATTAATTTCGTTTTTTTTTCTCGTTCTTTTTCATAATTGCCAAAAAGTTTTTACTTAAATTTCTCTTTAATTAAACCTTGTTCTGTTCAATTTTAAATAATTTTTATCTTTTTTCATTTAATTTCTCTAATTTTTAATTATTTTCTTTTATTTCAATGAATTTCTGAAAGTATTTTTCTGAAATTTTGTTTAACTTTCCTTTATTTTAAATATTTTATGTAATTTGTTTAATTATTCTCTTAAATTTTAATTATTTTTTTAATTTTAATTTATTTATCTCAATTTTTAACAACGTTTTTTCAATTTTCAATTATTTTCTCTAATTTTTCATTATTCAATTTTGTTTTAATTTACTTTTAAGGTTCTCAAGCATTTTTCTCAATGTTTAAAACATTTTTATGATTGTTTGAATTACTTTCCCCAATTTTTTACTGATTTAATTCTTTTTTTCAATTAATTTGCAAAATTTGCATTTACTTTGTTTAATTTCAATTATTTTTTGCAATTTTTTTTTAACTCTAAAATATTAGAAATTTTGTCCTAAATAAATATTTATTTTATTTATATTAATTGATTTTTAAATATTATATTAAAAATATTTATTTCTTCTTATTAGATAAATATTATTTACCGATTTGTTATATTTATTATTGTATTTTATAATTTCTAAAATGTACGAAAAACTAATCGTGCGCTGGCGCGCGTTTTATTTTGCTAGTATGAAAAATAAAAAGGATTTTAAACTAAATTCGTTAATTTTTAATGATATGGACTGCACTGAGAATGGAAATATTAATAATGATAATTGCGCATGTGAATGTGGAAATTTAGGAAGAGAATGTGGAATCGGTGTTTCTCCCTTGGGTTGAATAGATGGAACGAATAGATTCCGAGCTGTCGATTTGGTCCAACAAATCTATGTTAAAACGACACTCGACCAATTGCGTGTCGACTCTATAATTCCATAGGATTGTACAAATGTACATATGTGGCCACGAAATAACACATTTGCGATTTGAACACGTGGAGAACAAAGTACCAGTCAGTACCTCTAATTGGCCTATTTTCGGGTAATGAGAATTCGTGTTTGGTTTCCATTCGGGTACATTAATTTTTTGACCTTGTCCCTTATCGAAATTTATTGCCCAGATACACATTAATCAATATCGAATTGCAGCTAATGCTCATGATTTTCAGAACTATTGCAAAAAGAGCGAATCACTTTATGAATAATAGACATCGTAGTAACTTTTTCACCATAAAAAAGGTAAAAAGGTGAATTATTTTTTGAAAATAGACGTAATAAAAAATTACATTAATTAAACTAAATTATTTTATTTTTAAACAAAAGCGCTGGAGATTATTATTTAAGGAGCAGATTTTCAAAAGTTGATAAATCCACATTTTGTTATTTCGAGAAAATTAAACAAATGCAGTTTTTCACCTAACCTCTAGAGTTAATTATAAATTGAAGAAACTATACGAAAATATTAATAAACGATAATTGTGAATTTCTCAATGTTCAAATTAACGAAATTATTATCTTAACATTTTCCAAATTCCAATTTGACAATAAATAAATTTCTGCATTCTAAAAAATTGATTTGGATATTTTAAGGATTGAATTCCTCTTTTATATTTTCTGTTGAAAAAGTTATTCTTGAGAATATTTTCATAGAAAAAAAATTTCGTTCAAATAAACGTTTAGAATTTTAGGGACATGATATAATAATGTTTTTTGGACTTAAGACTATATGTTTTTAATTAAAGTTTATCATAATTAGGTAATTTAAAGGTTTCCTTAATTTTTACTAAGAAAAAAAAAATAAAAATTTTTAATCATCTTGGTTAAGTCCAGATTTTTTAAAATTGAAAGTTCTTTATTAAATATTGGATAGATTGACTTTGATTCAACTCATAGATAATGAATTGATGTTGATTGAAATTTGTATTAATTAAATTCAAAATTTCACCATAAAAAAATTATTACTAAATAAATTAAATTAATAATAATAATAATAATAATTAAAATAATTATTATAATTATAATAATAATTAAAATAATAATTAAAAAATAATAATAAATAAATTAAATTCGAAATTAATTAAATTATGTCAATTCGTTAGGTGAAAAAGAGGACACATCGTTTTCTTAAGAAAACGTCATTAAAAAACCGTAATAAGAATAAGATTTACTCAATTTGTATAATTAATTCTTGTTTCTGATGTTAAAGAATTAAAATTTGAGCCGATTCAATTTGAGCTTGATTAAAAATTGAATAATCTGAGATTTAGATTTTTTAAAACATGATTAAAATTAATTGCGAGTGTATATAATTAATTAATTAATTAATTGTCCTGAATGAAATTTAGATTTGATTAAAATGTCTCTATCGGGGAGGTGGGGGCAAGACGGGGTACCTGCCTTAATTATCAAACTAATTAACCAATCCTGATCATTTTTTGCATAACATAGCACCGTTACAATAGTTTTTAATTGATCAAGTCACTGATTGATGAAACCGAGTTTTTTATTTGTTACATGAAAAAAACTGTTTTTGACGATTTTCTTGTCATTTTTGCATTTTATTTAAAACGTGTTTGTTGTTTTAATAACAACATTTTATATGCTATATAATTTTTTTCATGTTCAACAATTATTACACTTGAAGTTAAGCACTTGTTTATTTCCGTTCCGAAATTTAATTTTTAGAAATTAATTTTTTAATGAAATTCCGTATGTGGGGGCAAGACGGGGTATAGGAAGCGAGAGCAGGTTAAGGTACAGAGAACCAATAATTTTTTTATTTTATGAAAAAAAATCTTCTTTTGGTGATTTTACACAATATTTATAACGTTTTGTTATGTAAATAATACATTTCAAGTGCAGGAGCAGGTAACCACTTGTTTATTTTTATTATAAAAGTTATTGTTTTTTGAGGTTAGCTTTGTAATGGAATTTTATATGGGGGAATTAAAATTACGCATTAAACTGGCTTTTTAGTTTATTTTATAAAATAAATAAAGGAGCTTGCGAAATTTCTAGGCAAAAATAGGTTGATTTTTATATACCCCATCTTGCCCCCAGGGGGTACCCCATCTTACCCCCACGTTTTGTAAAGTGGAAAATTTGAATTTTTTTACTTATTCTTAATTCTATATTTAATTAAGTAACAAATCTTTCAAATAAGACTTTTTTATGGAAGACTAATTGCCAAAGATTATTATTATGATAAATAATATATTTTTGAATCGATAATATTAGTTTTATAGAGCTTCAAACCTTAGGTACCCCGTCTTGCCCCCACCTCCCCTAATGAACTTTTTATCAATATTAAAATTAGGCTTTCTTAAAATTTTGACAATTATTGCAAATTCTATAGAGTAAAAAAGTCGCTTTATGGAATTCCATATGGCAAAATTATAGACAAAAAATAATTTTGTTAATAAGAATCTGGATAAATGAATAACCAATTCCAAGAAAAAGATTAAAATTTAAAAAACATAATTCATGTTTTGCAAAAATACTTGAAAAATGACGAAAAAATTGAAAATTAATTAATAAATAATTAAACTAATTTGATATTGAAGAACATAATAATTAAAGAAAAAAAATTTATTTAAAAAAATTAAAAAAATAATTGATACTTGCAGAAATTGATTTAAAACTTTATGTGAGAAATTAAAAAATGATGAAAATAGATAAAAATTGTAGCGAATAATTGAAATCATAATAGAAAAGAGTTGTTAAAAATTGAACAAATTTTTAAATAATTTTAAATTTATTATTCTCAAAGCGTGGATTAATTAAATTTTTAATCAATAAAATTTCAAAGTAATTGAAGTTTGAAGAATTCTAATATATAACTGTAATTGTAGTCTTGTTATGTCAAATATATATTCTGTAATTCTTTCCATTATATTCTACTAATTTTTATTATTTTCTTCAAGTAACAATTATTTCTATCAATTATTTTTTTATTAAATTCATTTTTCAATTAAGTTTCAATTACTTTTTGTCGTTTTCAATTATTATTTGATTAATTCTCTAATTTTTTTATTATATATCTCAAATTCTAGTTATTTTTTCAATTTACAATTACTTTTATCATTCTGCAATTATTTTCTTATTACAAATATATGCTTTAATTTTTTCAATTATTTTCTTCAATGTTTAATTATTTTTATTACTTTGCAAATATTTTCTTGGATTTTTTGTTTCTTTTCTTTATTCTTCAATTAATTTCCTAGATTTTAAAATATTTTTCTCAATTTTTAATAATTGTCTTCATTTTTCAATAATTGTTGTTATCATTTTGCAATCAATTTCTTTAATTTTTAATTATTTTCAAACCTCATTCCTTAATTAAATTCTTAATGTTTCTATTATTTATCCCATTCTTCAATTATTTTTTTCAATTTTTATTTTCTTTTTTCTTTTTGCAATTATTTGCTTCACCTTTTAATTAGATGTATTAATTATTATTTCACTGCTAAAAAGGTGTCTTAAATTGTTCAAAAATGTCTTAAATTAAGCCATTTTTCGTGTCTTAGACACCAAAAGTTCTTAATTTAAGACATTTTTGTCCAATTTAAGACACCTTGTTTTTGCAATGTTCTTAATTAATTTCCTAAATTTCTATTTATTATCTCAAATCTAAGTTAATTATTAATTTTTTTTGTTAATTTGCAATGATTTTCACAAATTTTATATTACTTTTAATATTTGTTGATTAATTCCAAAAAGTTTAATTATTTATCTCAAATTTTAATTACTTTCTTCAATTTTCAATTATTTCTATCATTTTTCAATTACTTTTTGTCATCTTTTTTTTTTAAATTTTGCAAATATTTTTTTGGATTTTTTGTTACTTTCAATATTCTTCAATTAATTTCATAGATTTTTAAATATTTTACTCAAATTTTAGTAATTTTCTTCATATTTCAATTATTGTTGTTATTATTTTGTTATTAATTTTTTCAATTTTTTATAATTTTCAAACCTCATTCCCTAATTAAATTCCTAAATTTTCAATTATTTATCTCATTTTTCAATAATTTTTTTAATTTTTATTTTCTTTTATCTTTTTGCAATTATTTGCTTCACCTTTTAAATAGATGTATTAATTATTATTATTTTTTAATTAATTTCCTAAATTTCTATTTATTATTTCAAATCTTAGTTTAATTATCAATTTTTTTTTAATTTGCAATGATTTTCACAAATTTTATATTATTTTGAATATTTGTTGTTTAATTCCAAAAAGTTCAATTATTTATCTCAAATTTCCATTACTGTCTTCAATTTTCAATTATTTCTATCATTTTTCAATTACTTTTTGTCATTTTCAATTATTTTTAAATTCTTTTTCTAATATTTTTTATTATTAATCATTATTTATCTATTTATTATTTATTTTCAGTTATTTTTTAAATTCACAATTATTGTTTTATCATTCTGCAATTATTTTCTTTTATTACCAATATATGTTGTAATTTTTTCATTTATTTATAACAAATTAAAATTATTTTCTCCAATTTTTTTTTTTATTATTTTGCAAATATTTTCTCGGATTTTTGATTACTTTCATTATTCTTCACTTAAATTCCTAGATTTTAAAATAATTTTCTCAAATTTTATTAATTTTCTTCAATTTTCAATTATTGTTGTTATCATTTTGCAATTAATTTCTTCAATTTTTAATTATTCTCAAACTTCATTTCTAAATTTCAAACCTTATTTCCTCAATCGACCCTCTGGTCGATTTATATATAAATATATTGATATATTATAAAGGGTGTCAAATAAACGAATTAGATGAAAAAGCATGCTTCAAGTGTACTCAACTTTTGACCAGCTTTTTTTCCATCATTTATTCAATACAATCTTTATTCCAAAATCTATTAAAAAAATTTATAAATTTTTTTTCATTTCCTGATACTTTTTTATCCGAGTTAAAATTTAATAATACGTCCGTTCGAGTGTAAAAGTCAGCAAAGAAAGGAAAAAAATGTCTTCGTCTCCTCATATAGATCCTTAATCGCATTTTCCGTACAATCGATTAGCTTAGTGCCAATCCAGTGAATCTGACTGTTAAGTCATGCAAATGCAAAATCTGCCTCGGGTACAGTCAGAGTTCTCGTTGGACTTTTTAGCCGCAAATTTTGCAACCCGCGAAAATCGCGTGGAACGTGGATGCATTCCAAGCGAGCCGGAAAGTTTTTTACCGAGTTTTTTTTTTAACTGTGAGTTTTGTCGAGTACTGGAAACGGTTTAAAGCGGTGGTCGAATGATGAGCTTAAAAAGTTCCGACGGAAATCAAACCACAGCTTACACCCTTTTCGCTTTGGGGCAAACTGAAAAAGGGTGAGTTGCCGGTAGAAAAAATAAAAAAAAAAAAAAGGAAAGAAAAGGAAAGAGAATGAGAAATTGAAAAAGGAATGGAGGAGAAGTCATTGGCAAGGTCTGTGGTTGAATTATTCTAATTATCGTTTGTCGACTGCCACCAGTGCGATTTCTCGCTTCTCGCAGCTCCCAATATCTTTCCCCTGTTTCAATTCAAAAGTCTTCTCGTCTCTTTTCTATGCTCAATCCCATCCCAAGGCTTTAGAATTCACGTTGCTAATAAGCCAAGTAAACCGCGACCGATGCGAAACTTAGCGACAATTGGTTCAGCAGCTCATTTAGACTCCTGAATATGGAAATTATTCATGCCCCCAGGAAGTTCACATTTCATTTCTCTTGCTTAGAAATACGACAAAGTGAACAACAAAAGTGTTTACTTAGAACATTTAAACAACCCTAGGCCATTTTGTTGGATCAAAAGGATATGGTTATTTGAAATTTTACCAGGCTGGGTAAAAGATATTTGGGTTTTAATCAAAATATGAAAAAAGAGAGAGACTATGTGTAATAGTACTATATGTATGTGTAATAAAAGTGTAGTCTCCTAATTAAACGCATTGTTTTAAAATATTCTCAAAACCATTATTTAGATATTTTCCGCATTGTTATACTTTTTCACAAATTAATTAATTATGCAACACTGTATTCAGAGCCTGAAGCTTGAAATTGTTGTACTCATTTAGAATTCAAAATTGGCTATGCATGACACTCTATGATCAAGTTGAATTTTAATTATAAAGGCACTAAACTCTGACATTTTCAATAATAACCGTGAAATTGTAGCACTTTGATTAAACTAATTAAATTCAAACTGATTAATAAATAATACCGATGAAAAATGTTATTTCGCATAAAATTCTTTATTGATATTTACATCTTTAATTAAAACTTTATAAGATCCAATCGAATATTTACTCTTATGCGGTAATTTATTTGAACGGAAATATTTTATATCGTATAATGTAGAATTTTGTTAATATTCGTTTTTAAATTATATTTTAATTAACTTTCATGTAGAGCAATGAAACACATTTTACGAACTATATTATTTTTTCTTCTTTATCTGCAGGGAATGAATTTCAATATCTTGCAAATAAATCAGTGTAATTGAAATTCACTGTCCATTTCTTAATTAAATATTTTCAGTAACTGAAGACGATAAAAAGAGACATTATCATAATTGCAATTACTTTTAATTATTAAGTTTTTTTAATGTTTAATTAAGTTCTGTGATGTTATTATATTTTTTCAAATTAATCTTTCTTCTTTTATGCGTCCATACATCGTGCGAATTTAAATCGATAAGTACTTCAATTTATTAAAATTTCAATTACTCTAATTTTTTATTCCATTGAGCATTTGTTAAAATTTGAATTCATTCAAATTGCAATAAACACAAAATCTAAAGAGCTTTCATTTTTATAAACTTTCTAACAATTAGTTAGAAATTAAAAGTTCAATTGATACAAATTTTAATCAATCAAAAATTTAACCTATTTTAAATCTCAATCAGCATTTAAAATGAACTTAAATTTTACAAATTTTATGCAATCTAAAATTCTATTTATCCACAATTTACATTTCATTTTGAGCCAGTATCATTTTGACACATGACTTAATTTTAGATTGTTATATTGTACAGAATGGAAATGTTATTTTGTACAACTGCTAAATGTTATTTTGTACAGTTTTGAAAAATGAATTTGTTATTTTGTACAATTTTTTAAAAAAGCAATAAAACATTGGAAGTACAATATTTTAGCTTTTTTAAAGAATTGTACAAAATAACAAATTCATTTTTCAAAATTGTACAAAATATCATTTAGCAGTTGTACAAAATAACATTTCCATTCTGTACAATATAACAATCTTAAATTAGGTCATGTGTCAAAATGATACTGGCTCTTCATTTTATTCGAACATTAATCAATCCAAAATTTAAAAAAATCAACTCTTAATCAACTCTTACTTCAATTTTCTCCAACTTAACCTGAGATTTAATCGACGAAATTTTTTTAATTCAATTAAAAAGTTTCAAATTTTTAGCTAATTCAAATTTTTATTAATCCAAACTTTAATCGTTCCAAACTTATTAATTCAGACAATAGCAATCCGAAATTTAAATAATACAAAAAATCTTAATCAACTCGAATTTATATTTTCACAAACTAAATTTTTTCAGATTTTAATCAATCCAAACTTAATTTTTCACAAACTTTAATAGATCTAAACTTTTATCTATTTAGATTTTTAGCTAATTTGAAGTTTAATTGATTAAATCTTCAATTAAAATAAAATTAAAAATTAATTCTTAATCAACTCAATCTTCAATTTTTCCAAATTTAACCAGAGCTTGTTTAATCGACTTAATTTTTTTAATTAAATTAAAAATTGCCAAATTTTGAGCTATTTTAAATTTTAATTAATCCAAACTTTAATCGTTCCAAAATAATTATTCTAGAGATCATCAATCCAAAATTTAAATAATACAGATCTTAACTAACTCAAAATTATATTTTTCAAAACTGAATTTTTTTAGATATCAATCCAAATTTAATTTTTCACAAACTTTAATCGATCTAAACTTTCATCTATCTACATTTTTAGCTAATTTGAAGTTAAATTGATTAAATCTTTAATTAAAACAGAAAATCAAAAATTAATTCTTAATCAACTCTTACTTTAATTTTTTCAAATTTAACCTGAGCTTTAATGGACTTAATTTTTTTAATTCAATTAAAAAGTTTCAAATTTTGAGCTAATTCAAATTTTTATTAATCCAAACTTTAATCGTTCCAAACTTATTAATTCAGACAATAGCAATCCGAAATTTAAATAATACAAAAAATCTTAATCAACTCGAATTTATATTTTCACAAACTAAATTTTTTCAGATTTTAATCAATCCAAACTTAATTTTTCACAAACTTTAATAGATCTAAACTTTTATCTATTTAGATTTTTAGCTAATTTGAAGTTTAATTGATTAAATCTTCAATTAAAATAAAATTAAAAATTAATTTTTAATCAACTCAATCTTCAATTTTTCCAAATTTAACCAGAGCTTGTTTAATCGACTTAATTTTTTTAATTAAATTAAAAATTGCCAAATTTGGAGCTATTTTAAATTTTAATAATTCTAAATTTTAATCGTTCCAAACTTATTAATTAAGATATCAATAATCAACAATTTAAATATTACAAAATAATCTTAATCAACTCAAACTTATATTTTTCAAAACTGAATTTTTTTAGATATCAATCCAAGTTTAATTTTTCACAAACTTCAATCGATCTAAACTTTCATCTATCTACATTTTTAGCAAATTTGAAGTTAAATTGATTAAATCTTTAATTAAAACAGAAAATCAAAAATTAATTCTTAATCAACTCTTACTTTAATTTTTTCAAATTTAACCTGAGCTTTAATGGACTTAATTTTTTTAATTCAATTAAAAATTTCCAAATTTTGAGCTAATTCAAATTTTTATTAATCCAAACTTTAATCGTTTCAAAATGATTAGTCCAGACATCAACAATCCAAAATTTAAATAATATAGATCTTAACTAACTCAAACTTATATTTTTCAAAACTGAATTTTTTTAGATATCAATCCAAGTTTAATTTTTCACAAACTTCAATCAATCTAAACTTTTATCTATTTATATTTTTAGCTAATTTGAAGTTTAATTGATTAAATCTTTAATTAAAACAAAAATCAAAAATTAATTCTCAATCAACTCTAACTTCAATTTATTCAAATTTAACCTGAGCTTTAATCGACGAAATTTATTTTAATTCAATTAAAAATTTCTAAATTTTGAGCTAATTTAAATTTTAATTAATCCAAACTTTAATAGTTCCAAAATTATTAATCCAGACATCAACATTCAAAAATTTAAATAACACAGATCTTAACTGACTGAAACTTATATTTTTCAAAACTGGATTTTTTCAGATTTTAATCAATCCAAACTTAATTTTTCACAAACTTCAATCGATCTAAACTTGTATCTATTTACATTTTTAGCTAATTTGAAGTTCGATTGATTAAATCTTTAATTAAAACACAATTTAAAATTTAGTCTTAATCAACTCTAACTTCAATTTTTCAAAATTATACCGGAGCTTATTTAATCGACTTAATTGTTTTAATTAAATTAAAAATTTCCAAATTTTGGGCTAATTTTAATTTTAATTAATCCAAACTTTAATCGTTCCAAAATAATTATTCTAGAGATCATCAATCCAAAATTTAAATAATACAGATCTTAACTAACTCAAAATTATATTTTTCTAAATTGAATTTTTTCAGATTTTAATCAATCCCAACTTAATTTTTCACAAACTTTAATCAATCTAAACTTTTATCCATTTACATTTTTATCTAATTTGAAGTTTAATTGATTAAATCTTTAATTAAAACAAAAATCAAAAATTAATTCTTAATCAACTCTTACTTTAATTTTTTCAAATTTAACCTGAGCTTTAATGGACTTAATTTTTTTAATTCAATTAAAAATTTACAAATTTTGAACTAATGTAAATTTTAATGAATCCAAACTTTAATCGTTTCAAAATGATTAGTCCAGACATCAACAATCCAAAATTTAAATAATACAGATCTTAACTAACTCAAACTTATATTTTTCTAAACTGAATTTTTTCAGATTTTAATCAATCCAAACTTAATTTTTCACAAACTTCAATCGATCTAAACTTGTATCTATCTACATTTTTAGCTCATTTAAAATTCAATTGATTAAAACTTTAATTTTTCCCTTACTTTTTTTTAACTTTAATTAAACCAAATTCTTATTTATCTACATTTGAAACAAATTAAACAATTGATCCAAATTTTAATTCATCGAAACTTTAATTTTTCCAAACTTTTATTCCAATTCAAACTTTAATCATTTAAATTTTAATCTGCAAAGGTTCATAATTCCCCGAATTATAAAGTTAATATCAAATTTAATAATCAATAAAAAAAAAATAAATACATTAATAAACTTTAGTAACGATTAAAGAAAATTCTAAGATTTCGAGAGTAAATAAAATACAAATAAGATCTAATTCTAAAAATGAAACAAAGTCATTCTATAACAAGATTAAAAATTTATCTTTTGTTAAACAAATATTAAGAGTTCAGAAAAGAAAATTTATGAAATATTTACGTACCATCTGTTATTGAAAATTTCAATTACAAAGTCGAGAATTATTTTGAAATAAAAACAGCGAAATTCAGGATGAAAAAGTATCAGGCATTTGTAAAAGAACTGGAAATTTGTAAAATTTGTACTCGGACTAGTTTCACAATTTTAAGTGAAAAATCCTCGAGGATTAAAATGACTGGTGACAAAACACTGTTTCGCGACGTGCGACACGAACATTTTTCTTGGTATGATAAATGCATTTTGTAGTTATAAAACGACGTGGACTCAGTATCGAGATAGACCGGAAATAAAACCCGCTCAGTAATATTTCTCAACCGACGAGAGTGTTATACGCTTCACAAACGACTCGTCGAGAGATGTCATTGATTGAACTGCTCAATGTGCCAAAAAAAAAAAAAGTTTTTGTTGCACAGAACTGATAAAATTGCTTACAGTGGAAAGACTGGAAAGTTTGGAAAAAAAAATTTAATTTAATAAAAAAAATTAATCAATTACTTTAATAAATTACAAATATTGTCAAAAGTTTAATGTAATTAAACTTTTAATTAACTTTTATTTATAATATTATCAAAAATGATTAAACTCACAAACTATACAATTTTAATATAAAATTAATCTAAAATTATTGCAATTTAAAATAAAGCGCAAGAGCTTGGTTGAAAATTCCCTTTTCCATTGTTTGTCTGGAAATTTAATCAAAATTTAATTATGGTAAACAATTCAAATAATAATCTGTGAAAGTAACTTCATAGATATAAATGAAAGTAATAAATAAAGTTATAAATGAAGGTAAATAAACAGGGCAGAGTCAAGATAAACGAGCGTCTTTCAAACAAGAACTATTACTTCGATAAATTCCTGAAACTTTCACCATAAGGAGAAGCTAATTCGATTATAAATGTACCTATTACAAGGCAGCGAAGAGTCTTCTTCTTGTCACAAGTTTCGCTAACGCCATCTGCTCTTAAGTGCGTCTCGTCGCTAAAGTGAAACAACAAAAACATCGAAAAACAAAACACTAGAGCGATTGAAAATATTTTTTTTGTTTTTTATCTTCTTTTTTCCATAAATTAACACTTGGGTAGTTAACACTAAGTTTGTCATTCTTTTTTTTTTTCTACAAAAATTTAGGATAGATTTTAATTAAAAATTTCTTAAAGATGAAAAAAATTAATAAATTGAAAATTAAGTATAGGAATAATAAAAGATTAAAATTGTAAATAATGAAGTATATAAATGAGTTAGGAAAGAAAAAATGAACAAAATTGTAAAGCAAATGCAAAAATAATTCCAGTGTGAGCATAATTGTAATTTCAGTGTAGCGCAAGTCTGACCAAAATTGTCCTTTTCTACTGACACGGACGGCTCGCGTTGAAGTAGATTAGAGAAGTCCTAACCAGACACTCAAATTATGTCTGGTCATGTCTGTTCCTTACTCACTTCATTGCGTTAGCTTACTTGGTAATTCGTTTACCAACTTAACAAAATCCCAGTGTTCCGTAAATCACATAACTTTTTTAACCCCTTTAACATTCATGCGGTAAATAATTTCAAAACTCGATTATCTCAAACAAAATACAATCTTTGATAAGAGCAAATAAAAGATACAACTTTTATGGTTAGTTTTTTTTTTTTTTACTTTTTTAACTAGTTTTCAACTAGTACTTTTTAAACTACTTTTTTAAAAATGAACTTTAAGGACCAAAAATGAAAAATTACAGACCATTCACGGATAAAAATTTTATATTTTGAAACGCTATTTTCAGTCGGATACAATAAAAATACAGTAGAAAAGTAAAAAGGAATAATTTAAATAATTTATTTCCTTGAAAAATAGAGAAGAGTTTATTAATATTAGATACAAAAATATCAATCTATTCGAGTCAAATAAAAGAACATTTTTTTACCCATTACTATAGCTAAACTCAATAAATAAAAAATAAATTAATCTAAATTTTATAAATACTTCTTGCTATAAATTATTTTCCACTATTGTGATAGTTTAAATTTTATTCAGCATTTAAAAAATTAAATAATTTTTAAAATCTAAAATGTAAAATCTCAAAAAAGTTGATCTCCAAAAATTTCTTTCTCAAAAGTATTAAGGGAGATAAAAAAAGTCCATCAAAATTTAAATTGCTTTGTGGTGTCAATTTTTTCCTAGTATAATTTACGATCTAAAAATAAAAAAAATAAAGTTTGACTAGTTTAAACAATTTTTTCTTGAAAAAAATTTTAATTCTTGAAAATTAAATGGAATTTTTAATTTGAACTATTTTCCACAACCAATTTTTTTCTTCCTTCTTTTAATTACTCTGCACAATCTCGAGTGTGGATTTTAAAAATTTTTAATTTTGAAAAAGAAATATTTCTAATGGTCAAACATGTTTTTTTTTAATTTTTGATAGTAAAGCATAATTCTACAACTAAAATTATGCTAGAAAAAAATTGAAACCTTTAAGAAAAAACTTGAAATTTCATTAGTCTCTTCCCTTAAAAATATTGAATCGCTTACACATTTTTCACTAATTTTAAT
The DNA here is from genome assembly GCA_037103525.1 of Ganaspis brasiliensis. Classification (NCBI taxonomy): domain Eukaryota; kingdom Metazoa; phylum Arthropoda; class Insecta; order Hymenoptera; family Figitidae; genus Ganaspis; species Ganaspis brasiliensis. The sequence continues at coordinate 1,008,811 of JAZKLR010000435.1, forward strand.
TGCCGATTTTTTTAATGATTATCCAGAACCAAGAGTATGGATTTCTAAAAATTGTAATTCTTTCAAACAATAAGCATTTTAAAATGATCATAAAATTTTATTTTCAGTTTTTGTTAATATATCATAATTCTGAATAAAAAATTAGGTCAGAAAAGAAATTGAGATCCCTAACCAACGTAAATTTTGATCGGTTGAAATTGAGGTTCGGGTCCCCTTAAATAAATATAAATATTTAAATTAAAATACAATCATTTTAAGAAATATGTTTTTATATTTCTTTTACTATCATAACGTTTATCAATAAATATCCCAATATAAGTTTTTTTTATAAATTAATTTTGCGAAAACTGAACATTAATTTTTATTTTATTTCATCTGATCTTAAAAAAGAAAATGAATAAATCTAAAATAGTTTCTGAAATAAATTGAAAAACGTCACTTTCCGAGCCATCATCTTTCCAGTCGATACTTTTTTAGTTTTAAAAATTCATTTACAAATGTAATAAAGGTGCGTTTAATTATATCGAAAAGGATTTTGTAATGGACGTTTTTGCATATTTAAAGACACACCAATGTAGGTTTTAATATAGTTTATTTATAGCACATTTTTAAAATGAAGAAATAAATTAACTGACAGATTCTGTCCTTATTATTTAAATTTGTATTAAACATATTATAGACCATTTTTTATATAAAATTCAACGAATACTTTGTGGCCTTTGGTCTTTAATTATTTAAATTTTAAAATTTATAAAAACTAATTTATACAACGATTAAATTAATTTTTTTAAAAATAAATTATCATTTAGTATATGTCCAAATATTTAATTAATACTTTAAGTTTAATTTTATTTACTCAATGTTATAAACGGAAATCAAAATAAATAAATTCATCAAATAATTCTAGATTAATTAAAGTCTACATTTTTGCAAAGGTAGAATTTACGAATTTTCCGTACGTTTCTAAACAAATTACAGACTTTCCGGATGTTTTTTTTTAAAAAAAAAACTACTTTTACGGAGTACAATCAAATTTACCGACTTTTACGGGATTTGCGGATCTGCTTTGAGTCGTGAACTTTATACCTTTTTTACTATATATATCTATTTTATCTTTATATTATTTTACTATCATTGTTTTTTTTTTCACTTTCATTCTTTTATTTCACTTTTCCATTTTTCCAGACTTTTTGTACGATAATTTCTTATTTTCAATTTACTACAGAATCAACATCATATTATTATTAATAATTGCTCGTTTCCTCGTGCGTAGCTAATTTATTCTAGGTGTAGTTTTACGGGAAAAAATTTTCATAATCAGTTTTCTCGTGAGTGTAAAATGAACCAAGATATCAGGTTAGTTTTCTTGAGAGGCGTAAGAAGATGATAATAAAAAAAGGAGTAGAGGAAGCAAAAGTAAATTCCGACTTTTGACTAAAGTGTGAAATCCGATTTAACTAGTCGCTGACGTAGGTGAACTTCAAACTTGAATCCGCACTGGGCGCATATACGTGTATAATTTTGCGCGAAGATAGGCAAAAAAGGACTAGGCAAGCGATAACGCGCGACAGCCGAGTAAATATATTTTCATTTACCCCGTTTGTCAGTTCTGAATAGAATTCAGAAGTCAGCTCCTCTTGATGGATCGTTTCGGTGAATATTCTGTCGGCAAAAAAATCTGGAAAAATGTGTCTACTAATCTTTTTCACATTTCGGATTAATAAATTCGTAAAAATCAGGCTACTTAGGATTGAAATTTCACCAGGATATCTAAAAAACAGTTGAACGGATTTCAATAAAATTTTGACACCTTTATGAAACACATAAATATTAGAAATTGTACACAGGGATTTGTGAAAACGGTCAATTTTTTAGTGTAAAAGAATATAATTTCGAGAAAGCTTGTTTTATGTTAAAAATGCAAATCAATAAAAAAAAAGTCCTACTGCTCGTCTTAAAATGTTAAAAGAGACTTTAAATAATTTTTTGTAAGTGTAATAAAGGCTATTCTAGGGCTGTTGTCATATTTACGATTCAGTTAGAACATTAAACTATCAGCATAAAAATAATACAATATCGAGAACATGCAAACGCAACTTGCGATCGCAGTTTTCTACAACGTCGTTACGTCGTTATGCCACATTGAACTCTCCTAGTCTCAGTTCGCCGGAGGAAAATTTATTGGGCCGGAAATAATTCCATTACAGTGCAAACCCCATATCCTCCCCCTCCATTTCAAATTAGGTTATTCCACTTCAGATCAAATTGTCTTTCTCTTTCTAGAATTTAAGAATTAAAAAATTTCGATCATGTTGTGGTTTTGTCACGTTTCTTCTCTCTAAGTCTGAATTAGTTAAAAGTAACTAATTATTAGTAAAATCGTGGCTGAGTTTTTGTTTCAGCAATTAGTGACAGATAACTAGTTATTAGTTAAAAAATGACTAATTGTTAGTAAAAAAGTAACTAAAAAATAGTTAAAATTTGACTAATTGAATTAATAAACAGAATTTTACTAAAATATTAGTTATTTTGACATAACCTAAAAATTAATTTGACTAATAATTAGTTATTTTTCACTAAATGATTAGTAGGAATATAAATATTTGAATTAATGACAGAGTTTTTGCTATCAAATTAGTTATTTTTAACTAATTCAGATTTAGAGAGTTCTAAGCAAACATAAAAGTCTTTTATCGTGCCTTTATTGTATCTAAGCAAAGATAAAAGTTTTTTATGGTGTCTTTACTGTATCTAAGGCGCAATAAATGTATTGAAATGAACCTTTTTTGTGTCTTAGATACAAAAAAAACACAAAAATGTCTTCAAATAAGACATTTAGAAGACAGCAGTTTTTGCAGTGAAGTGGTTGTTTATTAAGCTTTGAAACAATTGTTAATTTCCTCGACATTTTAAAATTTATATATTTTTTTAACGAATTTTCTCAAAACGATTACTTTTTATTTTCGTTTCTCAACATATTTTCTTCTTTTAACATTTATTTTTTCTCTCTTCATCTGTTTATATACAAAACTATAATTCTTAATACAAAACTAAAGCTTCTTTATTTTTCACATTTTTAACCCCAGATTTGTATATTATGACATTTTAAGCATAATAAACAAAATAATAATCAAAATAATATAAAATTTGTGAAAATCATTAAAAATTAAAAAAAATTAAAAATTGACGAACTTGATTAAAATTTGAGAAACATAATTGAAAAAATGATTAAAACATTTAAAAGCGGATACAATAACTTAAATTTGAGATAATAAATAAAGTTTTAGGATATTAATCGAACAATGAGTAATAGATCTAATTAAAAGGTGGAGAAAATAATTGGAAAAAGATCAAAGAAAATTGAAATTGAAAAAAATAATTAAAAAATGACATAAATTATTGAAAATGTAGCAATTTAATTGAGGAACAGTAAAAATAATAAAAAATTAAAAAAATTGATTGCAAATGATAACAATAATAATTGAAATTAAAGAAAATTATTAACATTTGAAAAAAATAATTTAAATTCTAGGAAATTAATTGAAGAATAATGAAAGTAATAAAAAATTTGAGAAAATATTTACAAAGTTATAAAAAGAATTAAAAATTGAAGAAAATACTTTTAGTTTGTTAAAAACAATTAAAAAATTACAACATATATTTGTAATAAGAAAATAATAGCAGAGTGATGAAAGTTAAATAAATTGTAAAAATAACTAGAATTTGAGATAAATAATACAAAAATTAGAGAATTAATCAAATAATAATTGAAAAACACAAAAAGTAATTAAAACTTAACTAAACAATAAATTTAATAAAAAAAAATAATTGATAGAAATAATTGTTAATTGAAGAAAATACTAAAAATTTGTAAAATATAATGGAAAGAATTATAGAATATATATTTGACATAACAAGACTATAATTACAGTTATATATTATAGTTCTTCAAACTTCAATTACTTTGAAATTCTATTGATTACAAATTTAATTAAGCCACGCTTTGAGAATAATAAATTTAAAATTATTTAAAATTTTGTTCAATTTTTAACATTCTTTTCTAATATGGTTTTAATTATTTGCTTCAATTTTTATCTATTTTTATCATTTTTCAAAAAATTTCTTCAATTTCTAATTATTTTAATTATTTTTTTCCCAAAATTCAAAATTAATTTCTGCAAGTTTCAAATATTTTCTTTAATCTTTTTAAATAAAAATTTTTCATTTTTAATTATTGCCTTCAATATCAAATTAGTTTAAATATTAATTAATTAATTTTCAATTTTTTCGTCATTTTTTAATTATTTTTGCAAAATATGATTTTTGTTTTTTAAATTTGTATCTTTTTCTATTGTAAATTCATTTATCGAAATTCTTATTAAGAAATTCATTTTTTGTCTGTAATTTTGCCATATGGAATTCCACAGGGCGATTTTTTTGCTCTATGGAATTTGCAGAAATGTCACGATTCCCTTTCAAGTAAATAAATAAACAAAATGATTATAGTCAAAATGGTTAAACTGAAAGGACAATTTTTGAGAGTTTATAATTTCGAAAATAATTAAAATTTCCATTTTTCTTTTTAAAATTAATCCATATTGCATTAACTTTAAATTCATCCTACACAGAGTTATTAATTTTTATTTTATTTTTTTTTATTTTTTATTACTTAAAACATTCAAAACTAGGGTTATGGACAAGTCTACTCTCAAGACTAAAATTGAACACATGAAAATTAATAGGCCCTTATTTAAGCTACAAATTTATGTAATATCAATTATGAAAGTTAGCTCATATTATAATTAACATTTTAAAACAAAAACTAATAAAAAATATAACAAAATCATCTAGATATATCCCAGGGACATAAAAGTTAAAGGATCCCGAGATACGCATACAGATGAAAACAAAATATTCAGAATAATTTATCTTTTTTTTTAATTAGTCTCAATTTCGAGATTGAGAGAACAAAAAAATGTTTCTCGTGTTGAGAAACAGTCTCTGTTTTTCATTTACCAGGTAAAAGATTGTGAAACTTTTGATAGTTAAAAAATGTTTTCATAAAGCAAATTAGATAGTTTTACGTCCAGAAATACTTGCTGGTGTAAATTTCAAGCGAGTCTAACTTGGTTTCATGAATTCCAGTGTGACCACGATACCAAGTAAACTTTGAAGTTCATGCTAAGCGGTTAAACATTCCAAACTGAAACCGAAAATGTTTCATTTGAGGGAGATGTTAAAGGCAATGAAACTTGTCCCAGTAAATTTTCCACGCTTAAAATTAACTTCGAAATGGACCGGTTTATTTTTGCGACAAAGGAAATAATCGAAAACTAATAAGTAAGTTTTTTAAAGAAACTTATTTTACAGAAACAGTTAAAACGACAGGTGAGATCCGGGTAAATTGATTCTGTGGGTAAATTGACACTCGTTCAGAACTTGGTCAAAAATAAATTTTAAGCATAACTGTCTGTTATTCTTATAATTTTAGAATATGTAGCATCAATAAAATTAAGTAAATAAATAAGTAATATTAATAATCTAATAATTTTAAAAAATGTATACTTATAACTCATGGATTTAAATACATTTTTAATTAATTCTTAAAGATTACGCTTTTTAAAATCCGTGATTTAGGAGAAAAAAGGGTAAACTGCGATAAAAAAGCCAAGCAGGCAATTTATCAAACACATCTCCTAATTAGGTGTTTTAAAAAAATAATTATAGCATTTATTTAAATAATGAATTTAATTATATTAAAGAATCATTTTATCGATCACATTAAAACTAAAAAAAAAATTTTAACTTCTTTAGTTTTATTCACATTTTTGTATATTATTTCATATCGTCCATTTTACCAACTACGACAGAAGCTTTAAGATTTTTTTTCAATGTGTGATGGTTTATATTTTTTAAAAATATCATTAAATAAATTCTTTTCATTAAAAATTTTTTCATAGTCAATTTCCCGACTTAAAGTTTTCCTGGAGTTACTTTCTGTAAAATAAAATATAAAAAACCCGCCATCTTGCATGCTTTATGATTTTATAATTTTAACTCTTTTTTTTCATTTTTTCTTTTTTTGCACTTTCGTAGTTTCATTTTTCCTTTTCTTTTTTATAACACATCCTTTCTGGCAACTGCCTTTTTCAACATGTCTTTTACATCCGTAGCGTGGATTTTTAAACACTTTTACTACCGGAAGTGCTTTAAGCTCGCTCGTTATATGATTGCAATGTGTGTAAGAGAATGTAAAGTACAAATGTCCTGTGTTTTTATTATTTTTAGAGTGACATCTTAATTGCGGACTATATTGTCCCATGAGGAAAAAACTGCTTAAAGGGACAAAAAATAGATAGACGTTTTCGCTTTAAAGATTTTCTCATTATTCATGAAAAATTTGCCGACTTTAAGGTAGTAATTGATGTGAGCTGAAGCCAAAAAAAAAATATACAAACTCAGAGAAAATTTTATTGAAGAATTTTTTCAAATTCTACCGAATCTTTTAATTTACACTTTAATTTTACTATTTAATTCAAATATCTGTAATTTACATTACTACAATTTATATAAAACTCTGAACATTCTATTCTCATCAAAATTTTGTTTACAAAGAAATGTAAAAGCATTCCGAAACTGTTTTTCAATTACTTCATTTGAATAATGACCTCGCTGATTCATGAAGACTTTTGCATTATTCCTAATCCTCTTTCAAAGTTTAAAATGAGGAATGCAAACAGCTTCCAAATCTCAAGTAATCGCGCTATCTTCTCAAACTCAAGACTTTGGCAAAGTTTTCAAAACTTTGGAGATTTATGGTTATTTTCAATTTCTTCGATTTGGGAAATGTTTTTCCGATGTCTATATTTAAAGTAGTATCATTTACTTTTCTAATGTTCGATTGAGTTTTAAACGTCTGATTTTATGTTTTTTTCAATATTTCGATACTAAACAACCTAATATGTCGATAAAAACAAACTAATTTAAAAACGTAATCAAAATATCAAAATATTGCAACATTTTTCATTTACAGAAGAGATAAACACACAAATACAGATTCTTGGTTTAAAAAATATTGCCACAGGGTTCGATTTATTGGTGTGTTTCGCGTATACTGCAATTCAATTTTTTTTTTCAATTCGGTTCCCTTTCGAGATGACGTGATTACGTTTCAATTTAAAAGTATAGAGAAAGAATAAAATACGAATTCAAATAAACTATTGAGGCAAAAGATATTAAACGAAAAATTGAGTAAGAAAAACAAACTCGAAAGATTTCGAAAGTGAATACAGAATTCTCTGAGACTGGAATAAATCTCTGACTGGGTATTAACTACAATAAATGAAGTAATTACAGATGTAAAATAGCTTTAGAGTTTAAACTCCTCGAGAGGACTGCAAGCGCCCAGAGTATTTTATTATTCAATCAAGTTACTTCAAAAGTTCAAGTAACTAGCTCTTAACAAAATTTTCCTAATTTCTCTTTCAAAATAATAGAGTCTATTTTCATTTACAAGAATAGCGGTCTTTATTATTAATTAAAAATTTGTTAATTATTATTCAAGGATTATGAAAAATAAAAATAGAATTACAAACAGGAATTACTTTTTAATGTGTGCAAAGTTTGGGAAGTCTTTTTTATCATCTCATGCATAAATTCAAGTAATTATGAAAAAAACATCCTTTGAAACGAAAAGGTTGAATTATTTATTTACTGGTATAGAATTGTAGTTTAAATTAGATTAAAAATAATAATTTTTACATTCAAAGATGCAATTAATTTCCTTTTAAACTACCGCCAAGAGTTTTATAATTTATAATTTTATCAAGAATGAAAAAAGACCACTTATGTAAAAATTATGTACTAATTTTATGATAAATTTATAATGTATTTTTACGTATTTTTCTTTACAAGGCAAAAGTAGAATAAACTATATAAATAAATTTGTAATAAAATATAAAATAATTCTTGAAAATTTGTTATTTGGGTTGAAAAAATACACATTCTAATAGTGCAAAATATATGAAAAAAATTACCTTCTCCGAGATTCGAACCCGCAAAATAACCAGGTAACAGTTCAACATTCTATCCACTCGGCTACGATCCCCTAAGTATAGATTTTCTCAACACAGGTAAATAAATCAAAATTAAAAATTTTAGATAAATAAAATTGGTAATTTTGCAGAATCATGTGCAATAATAATTACCATAAATAAATACTAAGTATAAAATAAATGATAAAATAATCGAGATAATTAAATACTAAGTAAATAACATCCAACAAAATCCAAATGTAAATAAATGGGAGAGTTATGAATAGCCAGTTTTTTCCGAATTGACAGAGAATTCCCCCAAACGAGCAATTAAATCCGATTCTTGAATATCAATGAGAGCTTAGCTGGAAAAACAACATTTTGAGATAAAAGAGGTTTAATTACAGTGTGGCAATTATCGTAGATTTTAATCTTTCTGTTTTCCCAAGTGAGTTACTTTTTTCCACGTAAGAGCAGTCAATAATCCAGATCCTGAGCCACATCCTGGCCATTATCCCATTCCTTTCGAGACGCTTAATCCTCGATCGTTTCTGGTAATTTATGGGCAAGTAACATAAGTGCGTAACTGAGCTACATCATCATCTTTCTTCTCGACATGAATACGTGAAGTCAGATACAAATAGCAAAATAATCCACCGAAATTGATGTTAAATTTAGAATAAAATTCCAATATTTCCAACATTATCATAAAAATAAAAAAGGTTCGTTTTTATGTTAAAAAATCAATAAAATCGATCAGCTCGGGTTGCTCTCTTCCAGGTTACATAAAATAGCTTTGAGCATCAATTATTAATAAAAAAAATGTAAACAAAGCACTTGTTCCTTGGTTTTATTAAATTGATGATCGAATTTCAAGTTTGGATAAAAAAAATTCGAGCGCCAAATTGTGTGTAAAAAACTTGTATACTTTTATGGCTTTATCAGGCTTCATAGAAACAATAAAGTATAGTTTAAGGGAAATAAGAGGCTGAATACATAAAAATCGGGGACTTTTAAGGTACTTTGAAAATTTTATAAATAATGATAAATAAATTATATATGATAAATGATTTCTAGGACCAAACATTTTGTTTAATCAAAATTTTAAAAGAGTTACAATATTTCTACTAATTTTATTAAATTAATCATATTTTTACATTAAAAAAAATTTATTTAGAAATACGTACATATAACAATACTATATAATCAGAATTGTAGAACTACTCATCTTGACATGAATAAACAACATATTTAAACGCAGGTAATAAATATGAAAAATTAAGTTTTTTTCTTATTCCATAAAAGCTAAAAAAAATTCTCAAGAAAGAATGGGAATTTGGATCGATTGAAATTTGAATATATTGAAAATTGAATAACTTTAAGTAAAGTTTAATTAGTAAAGTGAAACCAACTTATATTAAAAAAGATAAAATAAAAATAAAGCAATACATTGAAAATTGGAGAATATATTCAAAAAAAAGTTTAACAAACTATAAAAATATTACAAAAAGTATTGAAAAATATAAAAATAGTGTAAAATAAACAACAAAATAAGAAACTCTCTAAATTTGAATTTATGAAAAACTACTAATGAAATGATAAAAAGTCGTCTAGAAAATGAATTAGTAAAAATTTTTACTAAAACTTACTCTCTAAATCTGAATTAGTAAAAGTCTACTATTTAGGGGTTAAAATTGTAAACGAGTTTTCTCTTTTTTAATTAGTAAAAAATAACTAATTGTTAGTTTTTTACTTATTCAGATTTAGAAAGATTAGTAAGAATAAAGAAGAAACTGTAAAAAGATAAGTAAACATTATTGTAAAAAAAATGACAAATACCTTTAAAAATGAAAAAAATTTAGGAAATTATTTACAGAATGAAGAAAATTTGAAAAGACTGTTCAAAGAATTTTAAAAAAATTAAAGAAAATACGCATTTCTAAACTTTACTCTCTAAATCGGAATTAGTAGTTTTCTACTATGAATTACTGAAAAGTGAGCTACTATTAAATAGTAAAAATTTTACTATTTTTTAGTAGAAAACTACTAATTTTTAGTAGAAAACTACTAATTGAATTAGTAAAAAGATCAACTTATTTTAAAAGTAAAGTTTCACTATTTCAAGAAGTAGTTTTCTACTAAAAAATAAGTAAAATTCTTGGCTCACTTTTCTCTAATTCATAATAGAAAATTACTAATTTATAGTAGAAAACTACTAATTCAGATTTAGAGAGATACATTTTGAAAACAGTTTTTAAAACAAATATTGTTAAAAAAGTCATAGCGTCTGGAAATTTCATCAAAGAGAAAATAAATTTGGCAACAACTAGACAAATTGTAAAAGAAATTAAATAAATTTACAATAAAAAACGAGCTAATGTAAAAAAATCAGATAAATGAAGAAAAAATTGTACTCCCTGATCCCTTAAATTATCAAAACAGATAAGAAAATCAATGAGGAAATAAATAAATTTTTCGGAATGTTATAAAAACAAAATTATATAAAATAAATGAAATAATTTGCGTAAAAAGAAAAAAATCTATTTTTAAAATTTTGAAAAAATAGAATCGTGATTATTACATTAGAAAATCCGTTTAAAAATTAAAAGATGATAAAAGAAATCGTCAACGAAGGAAAAAATTTAAACTGAAATCATAAAATTAAAAAAATGTAAATATCTAAATTAAGTCAAAATAATACATAAAATAAGTAATTTTTGACTGTTTGAATTTTGTTTTTGAATTTTGAAATAATTGTAATTTAAAATTGTGATTCAACTGGAGTTTGGTATTTATTTAAATTATAAAGAATTACTAAATTGGACATGAAATTATTAAGGGGGTTCTCTCCATTTACATAACCTCAAACTAGAAAGTCGTTTTTCACTCCAAAAAAAAATATTTCTGAAATAAATTTTACCAAAATTTGAAAGATCCAGTTGTGCACTTTTCAGAAAAAATTAGGTTGAGCTAAAATTTGTTGTCAAATAAAACTTATTCTACATTTTATGTTTCTTCTTTAAATCCATTTAAAATCTGTAATTTATATCCAATTTTGACAAATAATAGCTCATTTTTCTTGTCGAAATATTCTCTACAATTTTATTTCTTTGATTTTGTTAAATATTATTTTGTTTAAATAAAAGGTAAAAAAAATTGCATTTCTCTAATAACTTTTAAACAAAATATTATTTAACAAAACAAAATTTTATTTTTATAACGTTTAAAAGTATTTATTTATTTTCTCGTTGACTTTCTTATCTATTTTGATAATTTAAGAGGACGGGGGACTAAAATTTTTTCTTCATGTATCCAATTGTTTTAACATTATCTCGTTTTTTATTGTAAATTTATTCAATTTCTTTTACACTTTGTCTAGTTGTTACCAAATTTATTTCCTCTTTGTTAAAATTTTTAGACGCTATGATTTTTTAACAATATATGTTTTGAAAATTGTTTTAAAAATGTATCTAAAATTTAAAATGTGTTTTTTCATTAACTTTTTTAAAGTAATTTGCATAGTTTTTTCAAATTTTCTTCAACCTGTTAATCTCTTTATAATTTTCTAAAAGTTTTTCATTTTTAAAGGAAATAAAACAAAACAACACAATTAAAATTGTAGAGAATGTTTCTATGGGAAAAATGAGCTATTATTTTTTAAAATTGGATGAAAATCACAGATTTTAACTAGATTTAAAGAAAAATGATAAAATATTTGACAATTATTATTTAACAACAAATTTGAGCTCAACCTAATTTTTTTTAAAAAATTTACAGATAGGCCTCGCGAAATTTGGTGAAATTGATTTTAATAATATTTTTATTTTAGTGTGAAAAACAACTTTCTAGTTTGAGGTTATGCAAATAGAGAGAACCTCCTTAAAATCTAATATTTTTACCTTCTTTCTACCCAAAATTTTCAGATCGTACCCTGACCTATTTTAAATTAAATTTCCGATTTATTGATAAATACAAGATTAAAATTAAATTTTTCTGTATGGAACTACGTAATTCCTAGAATTGCTCAAGGACATGTGATGGATTATGACTTCAGTGGTAAAGGAAAAATTTATCTGTAACTTTTCTCTTAAAATATTGAATATTTTATCACAAAACTTGGTAAAAGTACTTGAAATATCATTAGAAAGGTCACTCTGATCCGAATTTGTTTCAATTTTAACACAAAAAAAAAAAAGTATTGAAAATTTTCGAAAAGTCACAAATGTTTTAAAAATTAATTTTAAGTCAAATTTTAAACAAATTCGGATCAGAGAGACCTTCCTAATAATATTGTTAGTAATTCTACCAAGTTTGGTGTCAATACTAAATACAAAACTAAATTTTTATCAATTTCTAGAATCATGAGACATTCTAGACTTTAAATAGATTTTTGTAAAAAAATAGGGTATTTTAGGGGAAATTTTTCGAAACAGAGTTTTTAAAACACAGTTTTTTAAACTGTATCAGTTTAAAATCCATTTGTGGTTTAGAAATCAGCTTTTAGTTTGAAACCATTAAAATTGTAAGGACTTAATATAAAATTGGATTAATGAAATCCAATGAAAATGAATAAAGTTCCAATTGGATTGTAATTAAACATATAAAAGTTTTGTTTCAGGAAGTTGAGAAGTTTGCTCACTGGAAAACTAAAGCGACCTAAAGGTGGTGGATTCCGACCATACTGATCGGTCGACATTCCACTGGAACAATAAGGTATTCATTGGTGAATATTTGGGTTTTGGTATTATGCACAGTTGGGAAAACCACAAGGAGAGTTTCTTGGAAACTGTGCTGAATTATCGAGCGATTATTATAGATACTAAAGATGGTAATTCTGAAACTTTGAGTCATTTTTTAGATAATTCCAGTTCATAGACGAAATTTCTGTAGAAAGTTACATATTAGCTAATGATAAAATAGAAGATAATACGAATCAATTATAATTATAAATTATAAACTGTTAAAAATTTCTGTATTGTGCTTCACATACATGTATATGAAATTCAATTTAACATACAATTATATTAAATTTAATATACATGTATATTAGAATTCATTCAACGTTATGAATTCTCATATACATGTATAGCAAATTTAATATTCATTATATTAAATTTAATATAATTGTATGTTAAATTGAATTTTATATACATGTATGTGAAGCACAATACATAAATCTTTAACAGTATAATTTTGACTAGTTTAATATTCTTGTGATAAAAAAATGATCCAAAAGTTCCTTTGGAATTTTCTACAAAATTCTCAAGTTTCGTGAACTTCAAAGTTTATTGGAGTTAAGGAAGTTTATAATTAGTAAAATATTGAGAAAATTCAAAAAAGTTGATGAAATATTTATAATAAAGTTTTGCTCTCAAGTTGTGACCCGAGTCGAAATTTTGAAGCTACTTTGAAGCTCATGAGGAACTTTAGCTTCTACTTAACGACTTCTTAATTTTTAGCCTCTTCTTTACTTCTAATAATAATATTTCCTTCTACTTTACGTCTATACACATGTTTCATTTTTCCAATCATTAAAATTAGCAGCTCTTTTAAAGCTCCACATTCCCAGTTATAAAGAAATGAAAATTTTTATTCTACTTTAAACCTGCAAGTGAAACTCAGTCATTTTTTCCATTGAAATATACTTTTTTATTTAACATATAAGAAAAACGGGAGTTAAACTAACTTTTTCTTCAATTATTGTTCCTCTGATTAGCCCTTAAGAGGAAAAAATTTTAATCTATAACCAAAACCCAATAATTTGTAAAATTAGGGAAAATGTGTATCTTTCTAGATGCACTTGTAAAAAAATAACAATTATTAACAATAATTTGTTTAAACAATTTTGAGTGGTGATTGTTGTTAATTTTGATAAATATCTTATTTTTTCAATATAAAAAGTAAACAAATTAAAAAACTACTACTTGCTAGGTGTTTTTAAATGTTATAAATTAACAATAATAAATTGTTTAAAATATAAAAATAATAATTTATGGTCAATAATTTTCATTTTTCTAACCAGAGCCCAGTAATTTATTTGTAAAATTAGGAAAAATTTGTATCTTCCTAGGTGTATTTGTGAAGAATTAGTAATTACTAGCAATAATTTGTTTAAAAAATTAAAATTGATGAAAATAAAATTAAAAAAATGTATATAAAAAGTCCAGAAAAGAAAAGTAAAAATCCTTCAGAAAAAAAAAGTTTGGGCAAATTAAACCAAAAACATTTTTATAATATTACACTGAAAGCAAGTCCAACAATAAATTTAGAAAAATAAAGAAAATCTAAAAATTCTATAAAAGAATAAGTACTAAGTTTGCAAAAAACCTCGCAAAAACTATCCAAGAATTAAAAACAAATTGAATAGGTGCATTAATAAAAAAATAAGCGTATTTATTTTTAAAAATATGAAAAAACTTATGAAACTCAACGAAATAATAATAAATAATAATTATTATTTATTATTTATAATTTATTTATTAATAAAATAAAATGACAAATACAAAAAAAAAAAAATACCATTAGTAAAAGGAGAAAAAATCTTTAAATTTTGTAAAAATAAGAAATTATAAGATAAAATTTAAACAGTTTCGAAAAAGAAACTGAATTAGAAACTAAAGAAGAATTACAAATATTGTAAGACTTAAAAAAAGGATTATTGTGAATATGAAAAATAATTAATATTATTTAATTATTTTGCATTAACTAATGTGTCTTTAAATTTGAATTAATTGACATTTAAAAGTTTGAAAAAATTGGAATATGAGTTTATTGACGTTTGGAATTTATTTAAATTATAATGACCTAAAGATATAAAAATTTGATATTATTTTTTGTTATCTTCATACCAAAAATTTGTAAATCGTAGGTATTTTGATTATCTATATTAGCCCAATTATTTAAATTTTATAAAGATTAAAATATTAAAATTGAAATTTTTAAGATTTATCCACAAATTTGTGGTTTTTTTTATGGTTTGTGATTTTTTACATGCAGTATTAGACATCCGGAGAATTGTAAAGTTTTTTTTTTATTTAAATCATGATTTTAATGCAAATGCTTCAATGATTTAAATCAATATCAGCCTGTAAGTTGACAATAATAAATTGTTTAAACAAATGAAAAATACATAAAAATCTCCGTAAACATTCAGAAATTGGCGATATGTAACAATTTTGTTGAAAAGTCCTAAAAAAACTATTCGTAATTTGTATCATAAGGACACTGAGAAAATTAAATATTAAGTTCATAAGCGTCGGTAGCGTAGTGGTTAGTGCGTTAGATTATAAGTGCGTAGGTCGTTATGTCGTGGGTTCGAATCCCCACTTGCGTTATAATAATTTATTTAGTAAGTTTAGACTATTTCCAGCTTGCGTGTATTAAGTGTGACGAATTCTAAAAGCGCATGAATTTTGAATATTTATTTTATATTTTTTTTTATAATTTCATTCATATTAATTTCAGTTTTATTCGCAAAAACAGATTCTTTCTTTGTTTAGACTTTAGAAGATCAATAAAAAGGGGGTCTTGAGCGTTAAAAGAGGCCTTAATATAGTTGAATATTAGCTTCTACTTTAACGCTCTCATCGCGGAAACAGGAAATTTCTTCCAATAATAGCACCAAAGTAGAAGCTAAATTGTATTAAATTTGCTTCTACTTTAAACCTCTATTTCCTAAAAATTTTGGACTATGTAGCGTTAAAGTAGCCTCAAAATTTCGACTCGGGGAACTTTAATTCGAAAATAAAAAATCAAGATGTAGCCGCAAGGTTAGCGTAACAGATTTGCTTTGGTGCGACCAGAGTTCGATTCCTCCAGCAGCAGAAATAAAAAACACTTTTCCCCATTTTGTATAATCCAACAATTTTGAATTATTAAAAACCTTTTTCAAATTCTAACGACAAATTTGAACTGAAATTGTAATTTAAATTAAAAAAATAAAAGAAATTTTTAATAAATTTTCTCAACCCAGTTTTTTTTTTATCATATTTGTTTCAAACTTCTTTACCATTCACATTTTATCATTTTTCCTGTTTCCTTTGCACGTATTCTTTTAATAAAGTCCTTATTAAAAAAAAAGTGTAAGTTTCAAGCTACTATAAAACTGAAAGATTCTTTCAAAGATTTCATATAGCGTGTTTGGTGTGTGTATAACTTGAGGGAGAATTTTTCATCTTGACGCCAGTCCATCTGAGACATAATAAATGGCTCATTTTACCATATCTTTTTTTATTTGGTTTCAGGGGGATGAAAAGTAACTTTAATAAATAGCACATTTTATTAAAATCAAGGGAGAAATTGATGTTTACTGGGCGCATAATACAGCTCAAGTGTACCTACAACTTTTCTGTTTTTTTTTTCTTTTTTGTAAACATTTATTTATTGTGATTGCTGAGTACATTGGGCGATAGCGAGTCTTCAGGTACGGAAATTGGAAAATACTTAAGGAACATTATTGAATCACCTTTCTGGACCTTATGCACCAGTCTCCATAAATCTGATATCAGAAAATCGTAAAACCAGACGAGTCCCTTTAGGGCATAAAATCACGAAATTATCAGTCCTTCTCTTCATCGAGTTTCAAAATCTTTTCCTATATTAACTTTAATGTACATCCGATCAATAAATCAACACTTTCGCACGCAACTTTTTCTTCATTTTTATATTTTTTTATTTTAACGAATCTGAATTAATATTCAGATTTGTTAAAATTGATGAAAACATTCTCGATATTCTGACAACAAACAACGAAATACACACGGAAAATTTGTATTTTTCTTGAAAAATGTCTAAACCAAAAAATGTAATTTTACTATTTTCTCTATAAGTTCTTTATTTTTTAACAGATAAACTTCAAACTTTTCAAGAAACTTCCTTAACAACAAAGGAAAAAATTGATCGTGAGAAGATTTCGCAACATGAAAATTTTCTCGACAAGTTTTCGATCCGAAAGTTCGAAAATATTGAACTGAAATTTCCATACACTCATATTTTTTGTAAATTAAAATTTAATTCTATCAATATAAGTTAACTTAAAATGTTCTTGTGATTAAATTAATTGATATTTAGATCATTGGAAATTGAGATCATTAAAATTTTGAAATAATTATTTTTAATGAAAATCTAAATTAGTAATTAAGAATCTATATATTGAAGTTTTAATTTATTCAAGTTTGAATTCATCTAAATTTTTATTGGTTATTAGGCTTTAAATTATCTAAATTTTAATCAATCCTTGCATTTTTATTATTCTGATTATTAATAACTAGTCATTTAAACTTTTCACAATTTTAATTTTTTTTGTATATATATAAATTTTACCTTATTTCAAATTCCATTAGACCCAATTTTCATTGATTCAAATTATAGTCTAAATTATTATTTTCAAAATTTTGACTGGTTAAAGCTTTAATATACAATGAAATTTTTTTGTATAATTAGAAGTTTTTATATAATGATTAATGTTAAAAATAATTTAAATATGTGACGCTCCGCGAGAGAAGGGACCTATCGCCGAAAAAATCAATTTTCATTTTTTTATGCTAAAAGATAATTTTTGAGTTGTTCTTTCAGTTCCATGTTTCAAAAATTCTTTTTTGTAATTACACTTTTTGTTATAATGCTTCAAACCTAGACATACTAAGTATATCGCATTTTTTAATTTTTCTTTGATCGTCCGTCCCGTGAAATTAACAATTAATTATTTTGATTTTTTCATGGTAATTGATAGTTTTTGAGTTGCTTTTTGAGTTCCAAAAATTAAAATTTGATTCCTGCATCTAGTTTTCTTGATATGAAGCTTTAAACATGGACATGTTAAGCGTCTCGACTTTCTTCCTCCTCTTTGCCCGTCCATTCTTTAAAATTTACTTTCTCAGCGATAGGTCCCTTCTCTCGCGGAGCGTCACATATGCATTATTAGATTTTGAAAATATGTCAAGTTTATATCAGTTTAAATTTGAATTAATCAAAGTTTTTATTATATTTAAAATTTAAAGGAATTTAAAAAAATTAAATATAAGTCTTAAGACTTTAACAAATAAAAATTTAAATTAATTAAAGTTTAAATAAATTTGAGTCAACATTTCGTTGAAACTGTTTTAAGTTTAGAACTATTTTAAATTTAGAAAAATTAAAACTTGAATTGTTAAAACTTTTAAAGAATAGAAATAATCCTCAATAGAAATTTGGAACGATTGAAGTTATTATAAATTATAAAAGTTTGAATACATTTTGTTCAAAAAGCTATTCTTTCAACAAAAATATTTTAACTTTTTGTAATGTATCTACCTACGCTATTTTCTCCTTTTATTTATTTTTCTTATTATTTTTTCTTTTCTAAATATAAAATTGGAAAATTCGTGCTTTTTTAAAATATTTTTTATTTACTTTCACTTATTTGTTTATTTCTTTAAGTCGGCAGCAATTTTAATTTGCATAAAATAAAAGTTATATTTATCTAGAATATTAAGTTTAATTGAATTACAAATTTTATTAAATTATTATTTATCTTATTTGTACTTGCAAAAATTTATAGTTATAAATGACCAGAAACAATTCAATGTTTTTCAATGCTTATGTTATTATTTTCAACACTTTTCAATATACAATTATTCTGTTTAAATTTTACAATTATTCTTCAATTTTTTTTAGATTTTTTATTCTATTGTCGATTATTCTCGACAGATTTTAAATTTTTCTTTCGATTGGCAATTATTTCCCTCATTTCTGAATTATTTTCTTTAATGTTTAATTTTTTTAGTCATTTTGTAAATTTTCTTTCAATTATCAATTATTTTATTGAAATTTCAATACAATTCTTCAATTTTCATTTATTTTCTACAATTTTATTTATAATTTTCATCAGTTTTTAATTTACAATTTATTATTCACCTCCAATTTTATGATTATTCATTAATTAAAAAAAAACATTTTCTAATCTCGATTATTCTCATAATTCTTCAATTTTTTTTCAATTACTTTCTTCAATTCTTAAATATTTTCTTTAATTTTCAATTATTTTTATCGATTTTCCATTAATTCCTCAATATTCAATAATTATCGGATTTTTTCAATTACTTTTTTCACTGATCAAAATCGTTTTAAAATTGCAATGCAATTGTTATTATTATTATTATTATCGCCTACTTTCTATTATTATTTTGATTATCATTAAAATTCTTTATTTTTTAAGTTAATTGTTCAATTATTTTCTTTAATTGTTAATTGCATTCTTCAATTTTTAAGTATGTTCCACAAATTTAATTTCAAATCTTCAATTTTTAATTGCTTTTTTCAATTTTTAATTATTTTTTTCGATTTTTAATCCGGTTGTTAAATGTGCAATTATTTCCAACAATTATTCCTTCAATTTTCTTAATTTTTCAATTTGCAATTATTTTCTTTAAATTTAATATTTCTTGTTTAATTTTTTGAATTATTTTTTTCAGTAGTCTATTACTCTATTCATTTTTCGAATTTTGTTTTCAATTGACAGTTATTTTCGTTATTTTTCACACATTTTCATGAATTTTTTAATTATTCTCGTCATTTTTCAACTATTTCTTTCAATTATTGATTATTTTCCGCAACTTTCAATTATTTTCTACATTTTTTTCAATGTTCTATTATTGTCTTAAAATTTTATAATTATTCTTTGATTATTCAAATTCTTTTGTTAGATTGTATATTAATTTAGACATTTTTTTTTAATTTTGTTTTCAATTTAATTTAATTCTTAAATTGTCAATTTATTTCCTCAACTTTCTATTATTTTTTTTAAATTTTAATTATTTTTTTCGATTTCTAATCCAGTTGTTCAATTTGCAATTATTTCGAACTGTTATTCCTATAATTTTTCAACTAGTTTGTTTAAATTTAATATTTATTTTTTAATTGTTTAAACTATTCATCTCAAATGTGTAATTATGTAGTCATTTATCGAATTTTTTTTCAGCTGTCAATTATTTTCGTCATTTTTCAGATATATTCTTCAATTTCGTAATTTCCATTATTTGTATTTGCAAAGATTTATAGTTTTAAATGACCAAGAACAATGGAAAGTTTATCGCGCGCTTGGGCGCGCGTTAATGTTGCTAGTGAATATAATAAAATTGACAAAATTGGCACAACTTATTATACGACAATATAACAACTTTTGCAACTTTTACAAACTTTTGTTTGTAAATAAAAACGTGTGTTAAAGAAATAGACTTAATCGGAAACTAATTACGAAATAAATTTTCTGAATATTAAAAATCTTGAGGAAATGGGAGAAAATAGAAAAGGAGAGATGTCAAGAGTACTTGTGACGTCCGGTTGAGACAGGTCATGACTCTGAAATCAGGATTTTATCCTTGTAAAGAAAGTGGAATAAAATATATTGAGGCAGCTTTCCAAGTAAGACTGAGTCGACGAAAACTGAAAGCACTATGTGGTTGGAATATCGAGATCCCTTAAGACATCAGCGACGTCTGCTTTTCCCACAGGGATTCATCTCTCGACATTATCGATAAGCACGTGCTACAATCTCAAGATAACTTCAGTGAGTGACTACCTTCTATGCATCTTAATTGCATGAACGATACTAATTGAAGACTAATTAATGCAATATTCTACATGCACAGCCAAGATGTGGCCTTAGATGATATCTGCCAATGTTGAATATTTAATAGGCCAACCTTATGGAAGTATATGTAAATTGTTCAATTTCGAAATACATGCTGTTTTGGTCAAAATGACCAAATTGTTGTGTCGGCTAAATTACGTTTTAAGAACTGAATTTTGATTTTTATTTTAAATAAATACACATTTTTGGTATTAAAAGAGTCACATAAGTTAAGCTTATTGGAAAACTGTCAGTGATTATGGTTAGGTGGATTACCAAGCTGGACTCCCGTCTCATTGCTCAAGATGAGAAATGGATTCCTATCCCTTCGAGGAAATTCGTCTATGTATATGAAATTGGAAGTTTTTGATTCTGTTCGAATAAGTTACACATGCAATAAATACTCAAATACCGGCAATAAAAGCTTTTCTACAAAAACGATAGGAAACAGTGATTTGAAAAACTAATACAGGTGTAAAAGTTTGTGACTTTAATTTTTAATTAATTACAGGCTTCACAGTGATAATGAAGAATATTTTAAGGAAAATAGGAAACTGAATAAATAAAACTAGGGGACATTTAGGGTACTTTAAAAAGTTAATAAATAGTCCAAATTTTAAAAGAGTTACAGTTTCTACTAATATTTCTACTAACACTGTAAAAATAAGTATCTTATTATGAGATAGATTGTCCTCACTTTTAAAACTTTTAAAGTGTTTTGTGTCCTCATTTATAAAACAAAACAAGTGTTACCATGTGATCATGCACAGCTGAATCTGACTCACTTTAAGATAGTAAAAGATCATAAATTACTAAAATTAGGTTATGAATCTTAATTAAAGACGGATTTCGTGTTTTAATACATGTCTAAAACACGAAAATTGTTTTCTGGTTCAATTTAGATATTATGCCTGTTTCAAAGTGAAACACGAGACAACTCAAAACAAATCACAATCAATGCCTCAAAGGTACGAAACATTTAATTGTTTAGCTTTAAAACATAAGTGAGACACCTATTTTTACAGTGAAGTAATATTTCTACTAATATTATTAAATAATTAACTTTTACGTTAAGAAACATTTTATTTATTGTTACGTACACGTATCAAGAAGACTAAATATTCAGAATTGTGGGACTATATTCATAATATTATGAATTGAATGAAAACATCTTTAAACGTACGAAGTAAGAAAACTATATTTAACTGAAATTTGAATTAGTATTATTTAAATATAGTAGATTGAGATTCTCATAAATTTACGACTGGATTATTATAATAAATTTGAATGAAATAATATTTAAAGAAATCAAATAAAAAAAAGAGAGAAAAAGAAACAAAGTAATACATTGAAAAATGGAAAAAAATCTTCAAGAAATGTTTGCCAAACTATGAAAAAATTAGAAAAATATAAATAAATAGCGAAAATTAAACTACACACAAAATCTGAATTAGTGATTTTCTACTAATGAATTTCCGAGAAATGGGCTACTATTAAATAGTAAAATACTTCACTATTTAATTAGTAGTTTAAACTGCTATTTTAAACTACTATTAATTAGTAGTTTTCTACTAAGAAAAGGTGAAATTTTTCACTATTTAATAGTAACCTATTATTCGTTAATTCATTACTCTCTGAATTGGAATTTATTTATTTATTTGTGTACGTCCATATGAAAAGGGCCCACTTTGGCACTATTGGACTTATCTATATGACCATATTCTTTATTAAATTTTGAACATTTCAAGAGGTCTTGGACCCCTTTAGATGAAAAATTCACAAAGTTATAAGCATTCAAAGTTAAAAGTATCAAAATCCTAGTTTTGAGAAAAACGAGTTTAAAGTTCAAGATTTCCATTAGCGCCCATGCATTTTTAAAATTAAAAATAAGATTTCTTTGTGTTTTTAATTACTATAAAGTTATTGTAAATGCATGATTCGACGAAGGACATTACGTAGTTTGTTTTTCAGCAATAAAAAAAATTTCGAAAATCTGAATCTTCTTTAGAAAAATGCGAATATCTCGATAAATAAAATCGACAACCTGGGCCCTTTTCATATGGACGTACACATTTATTTATTTATTTTAAACAATATACGGATGATACATCCATTACATAAGTAGATAGAAAGTAGACCAACTATAATTTTACAATTTACAATAAAGAATTCAAGCTGCACCGCTGGTGTGAAAAACAATTCTTCGAAACGAAGTTATAAATGCGGTCAAATTATTATTAAAAAAGTCAGTGTCATCACGGAGGACATTTGCGCGGAGGAATTACTTAAAAATAAATCATTATTAGTCAAATATGACTAATTATTAGTAAAAATATAACTAAAAAATATTTAAAATTTGACTAATTGAATTAGTAATAATAATTTTACTAAAATATTAGTAATTCTGACATAACCGAAAAATGAATTTGACTAATAATTAGTTATTTTTTACTAAATAGTTAGTATAGAAATATAACTATTTCAATTAGTGACTGAGTTTTTGCTTTCAAATTAGTTATTTTTAACTAATTCAGATTTAGAGAATAGTAGAAAATCACTAATTCAGATTTAGAGAGTAAAAA
Source organism: Ganaspis brasiliensis (assembly GCA_037103525.1). Lineage (NCBI taxonomy): Eukaryota > Metazoa > Arthropoda > Insecta > Hymenoptera > Figitidae > Ganaspis > Ganaspis brasiliensis. The sequence continues at coordinate 1,032,033 of JAZKLR010000435.1, forward strand.
ATAAAAAATAGTAAGGATTAAGTAAGAAAATGTAAAATTTATATAAACAGAATAACAAATTCCTTCTCTCTAAATCTGAATTTGTCAAAAACTACTAATAAAATGATGAAAAGTCGTCTACTAATTAAATTTGTAAAACTTTCTACCAAAAATTAGTGAAAAATACAAATTCACTTTTGTAAGAGTCACTAATGTGAATTTGTAGTTTTTACATTGAATTTTTGCAGTTTTTCACTAAGAATTAGTGATAGAAGAAATTTTTAGAAATTTAATTAGTGACGACTTTTTATCATTTCATTAGTAAATTTTGAAAAATTCAGATTTAGAGAGTTTAAAGGGAGGCACGGTGAAATTTCAATATTTCATAAATCGCGCTGTTCAGAGGTGCCAAATTTTTATCTTACATCATTTTTGATTTAAAATTATCCTACAGTGATAAAATTAAAAATAAATTTTTTTGGAAAGGTCATAGAATTTGTAATTTTTTTAAAATTAAAAGTTCTTTAAATCCAAACCTAATTATGTTTAAAATTGTTAAAAACGTGCGTAAAAAATTAGAAATTGTGGAAGAAGATAGATATTTTATATGAGAGAGAACAAAATATACACTTGTTTTTTGAAGGATGTACATTTTTTTTGAATAATTTTAGATCTAGAATTACAGTATTTTGTCAAAAATTGAAAAATAAAGTTTTTTGACATTAAATATTTTTTATTTTTTAAATAAGAATGTTTTTAAATCCATGCGTAATTTTGTTAAGAATTGTAAAAAAAGCCTGTAAAAAAATTGTCGATAAAAAATAGTAAAAATTTTGAAAGGAAATAGATTTTAAGGAATTTTGATTTTTTGAGCCAGTATCATTTTGACACATGACTTAATTTTAGATTGTTATATTGTACAGAATGGAAATGTTATTTTGTACAACTGCTAAATGTTATTTTGTACAGTTTTGAAAAATGAATTTGTTATTTTGTACAATTTTTTAAAAAAGCAATAAAACATTGGAAGTACAATATTTTAGCTTTTTTAAAGAATTGTACAAAATAACAAATTCATTTTTCAAAATTGTACAAAATATCATTTAGCAGTTGTACAAAATAACATTTCCATTCTGTACAATATAACAATCTAAAATTAAGTCATGTGTCAAAATGATACTGGCTCGATTTTTTCGAAAATAAAAATAGTAAACATGTCTAAATTTTCATTTTTTTGTTTTTGACATTATATTATAACTTTATATGCTCAAACCAAAATAGAAAAAAATTGGCACCTCTAAGCTTTAGAAATTTCGATGGGTTAAAATTTCAACGGTGCATCCCCTTAAAAATGAAAAAATTTAGAAAATTATTCACAAATTGAGGAAAATTTAAAAAGGAATATTTAAATAAAGTTCAAAAATAAAGAAACAGATTTTTAAACAATTTTAATAACAAAAATTTGTTTAAAAAGTCTTAGAATCTAAAAATGTTATGAACGGGTAAATAAATTTGAGAAAATATAGAAATAATGTAAAGAAAATTGACTAAATTGGTAAATAAAAAACGAGTTAATCTAAAAACAATCAGATAAATAGAAACAAAATGGCACTGCCCACCCCCTCTAAATTATCAAATTAAATAAGAAAATCAATATCAACTCTCTAAATCTGAATTAGTGGTTTTCTACTAATGAATTAACGAAAAGTGAGCTACTATTAAAATAGTAAGAATTTTACTATTTTTTAGTGGAAAACTACTAATTCTTAGTAGAAAACTACTAATTAAATTAGTAAAAAAATCTACTTATTTTAAAAGTAAAGTTTTACTTTTTCAATTAGTAAATTTCTACTAAAAATTAGTAGTTTTCTACTAAAAAATTAGTAATTTTCGACTATATGAATTAGAGAAAAGTGAGCCATGAATTTGACTAATTCGTAGTAGAAAACTATTAATTCATAGTAGAGAACTACTAATTCAGATTTAGAGAGAAAATTAGTATATTTTTGAAAATGTTATAAAAAGCAAATTATATAAAATAACCTGAAATACTTAGTGTAAAAAGAAGAAAATCTACAACACAAAAAAATATTAGAAGCAAATAAAAGAAAAATCTTGAAAAAGTTATTAGCATTAAGAAATTGTATAAAAATACAAAATAAATTATAATAAAATAATGACATTTTTTTAAGAATAAGAAATTATAAGAAAATAATTAAATTTGTCGATAAAAGGATATATATTTAAAATGTCAAGTAAATAGAAAGATGATCCTTAAATTAGTAAATTCATTATTAATAATAATAAGTCAAACAATGATAAAAGAAAATTATCAAGGAAGCAAAGAATTTACTCTTTAAATCTGAATTAGTGATTTTCTACTAATGAATTAGAGAAAAATTGGTTAATATTATTAGTAAAAAATTTCACTTCTATTTAGTAGAAAACTATGATTATTATTAGTAGAATATTACTAATCTGAAAGTGAAATATCTACTAATTGCAAAAGTGAAATTTTAATATTTTAATTAGTAGACATTTCACTTTCAGATTTAGTAGTATTCTACTAATAATTAGTAGTTTTCTGATAAATAGTATTTAAATTCTTTACTATTTAATAGAAACCGAGTTTTCTCTAATTCATTAGTAGTAAATCAGTAATTCAGATTTAGAGAAAAATTTTTAAGGGTATGTGATGCAGTATGACGTCACTGGTATATGCAAAATTTGTCCGTAACTTTCTCTTTCTTTAGTTTAGTTAAAACTAGAGTAAAAGAGCATAAAGATAATTTTGAGAGAGGAGAATATTACCACAATGTTTTAACAAGACACAAAATAGAACAAAAAAATCATGATTTTGACTGGGATAATGTTGAAGTGCTGCATATTGAAGAAAACAAGAGAAAAAGACAATTAATTGAGATGCTATATATTAAGAAAGAAAAAAATAATTCTATTAATTTAAAAACTGATATTTTAAAATTAAATAAATCTTTAGAATGTTTAATGGAACTTCTGTAGAAATCTAAGAAATAACTCGTAATTGATTTATGTTATGGTACATGAATTGACTTGATAAAATAATAGTGTAGAATGACTCTTATCCCTGTCGAGAATTATCACGACTGGCTATTGTACCTTTTAACATTTTCTTAGAAATTCTTCGATGCATGGCGATGTATTTTCTCGATTAAAATGTAATAAGTTTAAATAAAAAAACATGTTTCTCTTTATAAAAGAACATGTTTTGAATATTAGATAATAAGAAAAATTTTTAATATGTAAATTTTAAATTGGATTAATGTGAATACTTTGGTGAGTAACAACTAAATATGACAGTTGAGGTTAGATTCTTTATTCTATGTAATTTTATTTTGATGTAATTTTATATGTTTAAAGATGTAAATTCACCCCGAAGAGGACACTAACGTTAGTGTCGAAACGTTGTGATTTATATTAACAATTAATCACAATAAATTTCATATATCCAGATTATATCCTGTTTTTTGTTTTATTCTAAATATGTGAATCTGGAACTAAGTGACGTGAGTCATTTTCTTGAAAAATTAAATATTTTGTCACCAAACTTTATGGAATTACTTAAAATATCATCAAAAAGGTCTCTCTGATCTAAGTTTGTTTAAATTTGCCTTAAAGTTAATTTTTAAAAAAATTAACTGATTTTCGGAAAATTGAGAAAATTAACTTTAACGCCAAAATTTAACAAACTTGGGTCAGAGAGACCTTCCTAATAACATGTTAAGTAATTCTACAAAGTTTAGTGTAAAAATATTTATTATTTTAAGAGGAAGTTTACGAACAAATTTTACCTATATTAGTGACGTCATTCTCCATCACATGCCCTTAAGTTAAATTGAATCAAAAAATAATTTATTTTCGAATTTTATGTTAAACTATGAAATAATTGTAATTTAAAACTTTAAATTAATTAAAGTTTAGGATTAAAAGTTTTCTAAAGTTTCTCAAAAGTTGCCAGTTTACGTGAAAGGAAAGGGCAAATTTTTATGAAAAAATATTGTTGTAAAACTTTTGAAGATTTCACTTATGAAAAACTCTTTGACTTTTGGGAATTTCAGTGTATTAGGGAAGAGTCGGGAAAATTGCCTATTATATACAAAATATAAGTTTAGATGAAAAATGTATCTTTCGTAAAAGAAACATTATAAAAGGAGTCTGATGAGAACGACAAGCATTTTTCTAAAAACGATACTTGTATTTTTGAAAAAATACCTTATATTTAGTTTAGCGGAATTTTCCTGTTTGAAATTCTAATGGCTTAAAAATTCCTTAGACGTCGTTTTGTGTAATGAATCACTCGATATTGGTACTCGACTTCAATATAACAAAAGTGAGGAACCGATGAAGGGGCTTTGGATGGAAAATTGCTGACGACAACAAAGCAAGTGTTGTGAATGGTGATCTCCTGCTTTACATAAAAATATGTACATGATACGACCAAAGCCCTAAACCTTCGGTACCAATTGTTCGAAATTATTTACTACACAAGTGATAAATGAAAAAATTTACAATCAACCATAATCTACTTTTTTATCTTTTTTATGTCTGCTAGTATTAAAATTAAATTCAAAATTGATATTTAACATGTTAAATCTGTTAAATAATATTTAACATCACGAAAAGTTAAAAATTGGACAAATTAAAATCAAATAGTTGAATTTTTTTTAAACTAGATCAAGCAAAGAAATTTTCATTTTCTAATTTTTTTTCGTTCACGCTTTGCCTTTCAGATTTTTTATTTATAACGTTAACAGTTTTTTACGATTTTTTGTAAAAAGGGAGTAAATCAAGAATTATTTGTCTATAGAATGCTTGAAAGTGCTTTTAAAATGAAATGAAGAAGAAAAATCCAGGGAAAAAATACCAGTGTTCAATTAACTTTTTACGTAATTACAAGAACTTTTTGCAAAAAAAAAAAAAAAATAACAGGTAGAAACGTTTTTTCAGTAAAGTTTCTTGAAAAACGTACATGACTATTGATTACTCGCTCTCGTTTAAATTTTGCAGCTGAGAACGTCCATTTATTTCCGGAGATTCTGATGAAACCAGTTTTTCGAAATTCCCTAGAAATAAAATTGAAGAGAAAACATTGAAATCCGAATAATAAAAAGTCAATTAATTCTAGGCGAAATCGTGATTTTAAGAAATTTGAAAATAATTTGTTATCTCAGTTAATAAAAAAAAAATGTACTGTATTTCTATACATTAAATCATTAATTTTTTTAGAATTTGGATTCTTTGAAACCAAAATAATTGAAAAAAAATGTTAAAATTAAGAAATAATGATAAACTTTAACCGTATAATTAAACTCGAATTAAGTAATTTCATCGGGTAGACACAAACACCAAATATTCGAGTACATTTCTGCGAGAGGGTTGACATGAATGGGAGGACTTTAAGTGGCTTTGGAATTTTGTAAGGTGCGAATGTCTCCAAAAGGCAACTAGATTTCAAATAGGATAAGAGAAAATTGTCTCTGTACTCCATTTCTTCAATGAATAAAATCTCCCTGAGAAATTTGTAGATTTAATTAGGATTCCTGTTTAATAAATTCAATGGAGAACTAAAACAAATACAGAAACGTGAATTATTAAATGAAAACTGTGTAAATTGAAATAAATTACATTTATGATATTAAAATAATTAAATAAAAGCAATTAACTACACATAATTAAAATGTACTGTCAATAATTTAAATTTTAATAAACAAAAATTATTAAATTAATTTATTAAATAAAATAAAAATGTTTTATCTCTTTTAAAAATTAAATATCATGCTATTTTTTAGAGTGTACATAATAAAAAATCTCAAAAGTATTTTTGCTGAGCAATAATATGCTAAAGTACTTGAAACCTAATTTCGCTGTCAATGAGGCTCATTCGCATAATCCAGCAACTTGAGAGAAAGTGCTGCGTTGGCCCTAAAATCCTCGGTCCACAGTTTTATAATCTAGTGGTCCCGAGCTTTCCTTCAAACGCACTTTTCACCCTCAAATCTCCGAAAATTACCGTTATCGAGATCTGAGAACGAGTGTCAAGTGGAAACAATTATGCAAATTCAATTCCACCGCACGAAAGACGGTGAATTTTTTTTTCTTATTACTCACACTCCTGGAGCAATTCGGCATTAATTTAAATAATTTTAATATGACCATTTTCTTAGATGAGGAGTAATTCTATCATTTGAGAAATTTGGCTTAATTAGAACTGGTTAATTTAGGGAATTTTTAAATAATTTTCAGAAATTAATAAAAAGTTGGGGTAATAATAAAAAAAAGTTGCAGGAATTAATTTAAAGTTGAGGAAGTTGATAAAGAGTTGAAAAAGTTAATAAATAGTTTAATGAATTACCTTAATAGTTCAGTAATTTGATGAATATTGCACTCGTTTGAAAGTAGTTAAAAAAAAGCAAAATTCCTGAATTTTCGTAAATATTAATTTTAATCCTTGGGCTGTAAAAACCCTAACAAATGAAAAATAAAAATAAGTTTTTGGACTCACCGAATTTGTATCAATGAATATAAGTCGTTGTCTTCTTAAACTACAATTCAGACAGTGATACTCACCTGAAACAAAGAAAAATATATTATTAGTTCACATTTCAAGCTGTATTTACTAAATAAAAATCCATTCGGCCTTGGTAAAAAAAACATTAATGAATAACTTTTCAATTTTATTTTAATTTGAAAACAAAAAAAAATCAAGTTGTAATTGTAGAAAATCAGAGTAATTTTAAAGAACTAATTCATTAAGGATTAGGTGTATCTTTTGGTAAATTAATTTAATTAGGTAATTGACACTTATTGAGATGTCAATAATTGGATGAATCTAAAAAAAGAGTTAATATAAAATTATTATACAATGGACATAAATGTCAATCAAAATTGTCATTGATTAGTATATCATGTATTATTATTGATATTGATTGGTTATTATCTTTTAATAACCTCATTTTCCTAAAATAGGTTAATATTATTTGCTAATTGTCAGGTCAAGCTAATCTGATATCCCGGAGCCCGATTGTGGCAATTGTGGATCAGTTAATACAAACAATTATTTATGTGTAAGTAATTAATGAAGCAATGATTGACGTTAAATTACGGACTTTTGTGTAAATATTTCAATTAAAATAATTTTCGGAACTTATATATCATAATTAATTTAAATATAATAAAGTTTATCAAATATTCTGTAGGATCCATTAAAATAGCTTTGTTTACTAAAAAATACAACAATTATTAATTATTATCATTTTTAAATACATCATAGTTAAAAAAATGTAAGTCGATGAAAATGTATCATAACTAAAGAAAATATAAACGAGGGAATAAAAATATACCGTGTATAATACAAATTTAAAAAATGTTCAATAAAACTTTATCAGGATTTATTAAAAAAACACCTGAGCTCATTTTGAAGGATTTTTTAATCCCGTACAAGCATTTTAAATAGAAAAAAATTTTTTTTAATTAAATCACAAAACTGGAAAGTTTTAAATAAAAAATATTTGTTACTTAATTAAAATATGAATTAAATAGGATAATGCATTTTTTCATTAAATTCTGTTTTTCCCTATAAAAATCTTATAAAACAATTTATTATTAACAAACTCCGGCATTTAAAAATATCTTTACACGGGGAAAAAAGAGATAAACAATTTTATAAACTATATTTAACGTTGAAGGGAAAAAAGGTCGAAAAGTGAAATTTCTATATAAAGAAAATTTTAATTTCTGAATTCTTAAAACTTGAATAATAAATAAAATTTGAGTAAAATTAACTTTTGATAAATTAAATTTTTGATTGATTGAAATTCAAATCGAGGAAAATTGGAACAAATTAAAATTCAGATGATTTGATACAATGTTTAGATAGAGTTAATTTGAAATTAGTTTAAACGAATTTGTGAAACTAACTGAAGTTTGTAAAATTTGGGTGAAAAAAATTCAGATTTGTTACAATTTTTTTAATTAAGAATATTTTCACCAATAAAAGTTAGGTTTGACTGTAAGTTTCCTTTAATTCGAATTGGAATTAAATTAATAAAATTTAAATAGATTTCAATTTCAAACTTGTTTCATTTTTTGATCTATTTATTTATTTATTTTATTTATTTAATACATATACGGGACCAGCCCTTTCGTACAAATGTACTTCTAAAAACTAAAAGATTGCAACACCGCAACTTATATTATACAATATAATAAATATAATAAAGCGCTAGGTAAGCGCTGTTAAATTATTTAATCTCAAATAACAATGCTCGCAATAAGGAAGTGAGACTCTCCACATTCATATCAAACAAATAAATATCATCTGAAATAAAATTAATACAAATGGTTCCAATAATTAATTCTATGGAATTTAACAAACAAAAAAATAATGAAAATAATGAATAATAAATTCTAGTAATTAAATAAAATATACGACAGTTGGAATTATATTCGGTTATTAAAATCTACCACAGTTGATAAAATATAGCAGAGCTCATTAAAATATACCTCAAGTAATTAAAGTACATTAAAATTTATTACAACATATCACGAATTTAAAATAATTTTTTATTAAAGATCTTGAAGCAAATAATAGAATATATCATTATAAAAATCTAATTATAAAACAAGTACTGTCGATTTTCTATTCTCAAAGTCTGCATTTATTAACTTATTAATTTAAAGTATCATGTTCGTCAATTGTTTTTCTTTTTAAAACTTCAAAACTTTATCATTCGAGGTTTACTGTCTCCAGTATATCATAATTACTTTTGAAAAAAATTCAAGTTTCACAGTCTCTAATTAAAGGCTGTTTGAATTTTTTTTTTTTTTTTTTCGTGAAACTGTCTATAATTGCTCCTTCTGAAAAATTCCATTAGAAATAAATGAGTGTCGCAACCCACCAACCCCCTTAATTAATCCTCGCGTATAGTATTCAAGGGGCTTAGGTTACGTTTTGTCATCACAGCAGCTGTGTTGTTACCAGAAGCTAAAGACAGAGGAATCTTGTCAAGGGAACCCAAGTCAGAAAATCTGCACACGTCAGCGCGTCTCGAGAAGCTGTGTGCTAATTGTAGTCCTTTGTTTCGCGAGACTTTTGAAGGGCTATCTACCCTTCCAGGGGAACTTCAGCACCGTTATCTTCAATGGCTGCATTCTTAAAAAGAGCGGAAAAAAACTACTGTTATGGATTTTTTTTTTTCTTTAAAGAGGAGCGAATAAAAAGATAAATATTGAACAAGATTTTCAAGTATGCGAGAAACAGGTAAAAAAGGAGATTATGATAAAGTGCTTCCAGTTTATTATAATACGAAAGGTATAGAGAATTTTATCTGGAATTAAAAACAAAAGAGATGTTATTTATACTGAGAAAAATTCGTGGTTCGGGGAACCAGGTTTTCGTGGTTAAATTTGTCTTTAGTAATAGATTCAAGTTGTAGGAATTCTGACCCTAATTAAAGAAAGATTTGATCAGGGCCGGTTCAAGGCTGTCACGGGCCCTGAAAAATCTGCAAAAAATAAATAAATTCTTCAAAAATAAAAAGTTAAAAAATCATTGATGGCGAAAAAAAGGAAAATTAAGAAACATGGTTATAATATTATGGAATATAAAACATTTTAAGAAAGATTGATTAAATTGCTTTTTTAAAATCAAAATTTTACGCGATAAACAGTAAAAGTTTTTGAAATAAAAAATTTAAACTACAAAAGAGAGGAAAAACTGATTTTCAAAAAGTTAAAATATTAAATATTTGAAATTAAGAAAATAAATAAGATAATCAGTGAAAAATGGAAAAATGTTACTAAAGTAAAAACTACTTTAAAAATTAAGCAATAAACAATAATTTTTTTTAAATGAAGAATTAAATAAAAACAATTAAACAATTTGAAGAAAAAAAACCAATATTTCTAAGAAATAGAGAAATTATGATCAAATGAGAAAATTTACAAAAAATTAAATAAATGAAGAAAAGTCTTTACAAATTAAAATAATTAATAAGTTATGACAAATGACAAAAAACCAAATAAATATTTTAACAATCATAAAATCGAAAAAAATTATATTTCACAAATTCCAAATTATAACAATAAATCAAATTAATCACTGGAAAAGTAAAAAATTTTTTCTAAATATTGTAAAAATAAAACTACTTATAGGTATAAAATTAACTGAAGTAATTTTTGTAAAAAGAATAAAATTAATAAAAAAACTAAAACAAAAAAGTATTATTAAATTCATAAAAAAAAGAAAAATTTTTAAAAAGAAATTAAAGTTACCTAAGTGGTTTTCTAAAAATACAGAAAAGCAATATAAAACAAAATACTCACAAAATTTTTGAAAAAGAAAAAATTACAAAAATGAAAAAATAAATATATCAAAAAAGTGATATATAAGTACCGTAAAACAGGCTAACTTCGCTCATGTAGTGTAACTTCGCTCAGTAGAAACTTTTTTTTTCAAAAATTATTTATTGTTATTTCTAGGAAGAAAATTATAAAATTTGCAATTACTAATGTTAAGAAAAGTATCAAACTGTGTCTCAAGGGTATTTTAAAGTAGAATTATAGTCAAGTTTTAATAAAAATAATATTTATTTAAAGATGTCTATTTTGCTCATTGAACAAGTAGTGTGTAAAAGTCGCTTGTGAAACCTATATTTAAAATATTTTATGTTAAAATCATCTAATAATCTTATTTCCTATATCCCTGACATGATTTAGAAAAAATAAAATTACTGAAAAGTTGAATAGATTTTGAAAAAAGTCAATTTAAAAAACATATTTCATATTTGTTGGGTAATTTCGTTCATGAATACAATGTATCATTCAATTGTTTATCAAGTATCTAAGGTTATTTCTCATGACAAAATTAAAAAATTTTACGAAATTATAAAACACAAAACGCGGTTAAATATTTATTCTGATGACTGTAAATATTAATTAAATAACATTATTTTATTTATAATGATTTTATAAAGTGATTATAGCTTGTAAACTAACATATTTTTGTTGTTAAAAATTAAAGTCATTAAAGTTGAGCGAAATTACCCCACATGGAGGTGTAATTTCGCTCACAATAAAAAGGTATATTAAATAGGTTTACGCAATATATAGTAATTTTTTTATTTTGTGAAATTAAAGAGGAAGAGTCAGAGATTATATATTTTCAGTACCAAAATTTATTATTAACTTTTTCGTATACTTTTTTAAAAAAAACATGAAAATTTGAGCGAAATTACCCTGTTTTACGGTAAATACATCTACAATTATTTCTATAAGATTATTCTCGACAGTTTTCGAATTTCTTTTTCAATTGTCAATTATTTTGCGCATTTTTCAATTATTTTCTTTAATATTTAAATATTGCCCACATTTTGTAATATTTTTTTAATTATCAATTTTTTTTCTAAAGTCAATTCTATTCTAAAATTTTCAATTAATTTTATTCAATATTTCAAATAACATGACTGTTTTCAATTACAAACTATTTTTTTAAATTGCGATTTATTTCCTCAATTTTTTATTATTTTCTTTAAATTTCAATTAGGTACATTTTTCAATTTTCAATTATATTCTTTAATATTAAAAAATTCTCGCTTTTTTCAATACTTTTTTTTAATATTAATAAGCTTCTTTAATTTTAAATACAATTTTTCAATTATTCTTTTCAGTTCTCAATTATTTTTTAAAAATTTCAATTCCATTCTTAAGTTTTTAATTATTTTCTTCTGTATTCAATAATTCTCGAATTTTTCAATTTTTAATTATATCCTTCAAATTTCATTTCCATTTTTCAATTTTCAATTTTTCTTTCAATTTCAATTATTTTTTTCGATTTTTAATACAGCTGTCCAATTTGCAATTATTTCCAACAATTATTTCTCTAATTTTCTTAATTTTCAATTATTCAGTTTAAATTAAATATTTATAGTTTAATTTTTTAAATTATTTTTTCTAGTTGTTTATTAATCTAGCCATTTTTTGATTTTTTTTTTTCAATTGTCAATTATTTTCCTCATTTCACAATTATTTTCTTTAATGTTTAATTATTCTCGTCATTTTGTACCTTTTCTTTTAATTATCAATTATTTTCTTATAATTTCCATATAATACTTAAATTTTTAATCTAATTTTTCGATTTTTGATTATTTTCCTCAATTTTCAATTATTTTTTTTAATTCTCAATTTTTTTTCGATTTTCAATTAATTCTTCAATATCAAATAATTTTAGGCTATTTCAATTATTTCTCATAAAAATTGTTTTATAAAGTTCAAATCAATTGCGTAATTCCACAACTATTTTCTTCAATTCTCAATTTTTTTTCAAATTTCAATTCTATTTTTCAGTTTTCAATTATTTTCTTCTATATTCAATAATTTTTAGCTCTTTCAATTAATTTTTCAATTATTTTATTAAATTTTAAATATTTTTCTTTCGATTTCCAATCCATTCGTTCAATGCGCAATTATTTTCAATGATTATTTCTATAATTTTCTTAATTTTTTAATTTCCAATTACTTTTTTTTAAATTTAAAGTTTTGCTAAATTTTAACAATTTATTTTTAGTTGTCCATTCATCTAGTCATTTCTCAATTATTTATTTTAATTATTATTTATTTTTCGCAGTTTGAAATTATTTTCCACAATTTTTTCAATTTTTAATTCGTCTCTTAAAATTTTATAACTATTCTTTGAGTATTTCAATTTTTTTTTGTTATGTTGTGTATTAATCTACCCATTTTTCGAATTTTATTTTCAATTGTCAATTATTTTCGCGTTTTGTAATTTTTTTTCATTATTATCATTTTTTTTTTAAATTTATTTTAATTCTTATAATTTGAATTTATTTCTTCAATTTTTTATCATTTTCTCCAAATTTTTATTATTTTCTAAAGTTTTCAGTTATTTTCCTCAATTTCAAATATTTTTTTTATTTTCAATCCAGTTCCTCAATTTACAGTTGTTTTCAGCATTTATTCCTATAATTTTCTAAATTTTTCAATTTTTTTGTTTAAATTGAATGTTTTTTGTTTAATTTTTTAAATTATTTTTTACAATTGTGTATTTATCTATCCATTTTTTGAATTTTGTTTTCACTTGTCAATTATTTTCGTAATTTTTCATTTATTCTTTTCCATTTTGTAACTAGAATTCTTGTAATTTGAATTATTTGCATTTCCAAAAATTTATAGTTTTAAATGACGAACAACAATGTAAAGTTTCTGATTAATGTTGCTGTTAATTAATAATTTACTACATGTAATAATTGAAATTTTGAATAATTAAAACTTATAAGTTTGAAAAAATTAAAGTTTGAGTTAATTGACGTTTGGGATTTATATAAATAATAATGTCTTGGAATTATTGCAGTTTAATATAGTTTACGACTTTCTTTGTATCAAAATTTCTTAGTTTGAATTCCGATCATTTTTAATTCAATTTTTCATATTACTATTAAAGCATACAAGATCGAAATTGAAGTTTTTAGGATTTATCTACCTTCCCAGAGTTTCTTAAAATTTTTCGGATCGTTTTCGAAATTCGCGGATCATTTTAAAAAATCACGTCAAATTGGAAGTTTTTTTCATGATACACAAAAGATTAACAAATAACACAGAAAATTGTTTTGGATTAAATAAATCTGCAACGCTCTTTTTTTTATACCAAATGGAATTTAAATAATCTGAAATTGGCTTAAAACAATCGCACTGCAGATTATTTTAATACATAAAAGTTTTCAGTGAATAGAATAAAATTAATAATTATAATAAAATATCATATAAATGCAATAATAATTATTCGAAGGAAGTTTGCTTCATGTTGCCAATCACTTATTTCTGGTTATATTTACGACCTATCATTTCTCTTAATATAGAAACACAAATATTTTGTAGTAAAAATAGAAATAAAAATGTCAAAAGATCACATTAGCCTCAATATTTCCTGGAATTAAAATTTATTTGCCTCGATTTTTGGTGCAGAAAGTGAATTATTCAACTCCATTGAGAGACGAACATGGTAATCATGTATCCATCGAATTAGTGAAACGTATTAAGCATGGAAGAGGTTCATTGTCAATGCATTGAAATTTATTGAAGCGGATTGCATGTTTACGGACGGCTAGATTTAAAATTAAATAATCATGCGAGCAGGAAATCGATAATTATCAAAAATTTATGATCGATTATCAAGTGAGCAGGAACACTATCAGATTATAAAAGTTATGAAAGGATGATTAAAAATAAAGGGCGAGTGATTAATTATATAATGGACTTGTTCCGAAGGCATAATTCTGTGGCTTAAAGGCAAAAGAGCATAATTCCTATTATTTCTATTTTGAGATAAAATCAGATTTCTGTATATTTAGAAATGCTTCTTAAAGTTTCGTCATTGTAAAATGATAAAAATATTTGTTTACATAGAAAATATTTTTTTCTGCTTTATCATTTAAAGACTCAGATTCTGATCTGATTTGTACGTGGCAATAAAATCCATGGTTTTTAAATTGACATTAAAAAACAACTTGAAGTTAGTTCCATAATAAAATAAACGGCAAAACAACATAACTTAAACAAGATATGAAAAAATATTTAATTTATTAAAAATTTGTGTGTTTTATTAAATTTGATACACATATTTTAAAAGTACATTAAATAATGGGACTAGATGACAAAAACTAAACTTAATTTTTTGATTTTACAGAACTAAGAATATTGAAACTCGATTATCTCAAAACTATGAAAATAGAGTTATGCTCTTTTGCCTTTCAGGCACAGAATTATTAGTCATTGTAGAATTGGCATGTGATGTTTTTAAAGTAATAAGACACTAATTTAATTTTGTGTCCCGAGATAGGTACTTTGGGATTGATCCCTGGTTTACGAAGTTATTAGTCAAGGGACGATCAACGACTCCTGGATTAATTACTCAATCGCCGTAGGACAACCTGCTACGTCGATAATTGTAATTGCTAATTACACCGCCGTTGGCTACGTCTCTCGTATTCCTAAAGGTCCTCTGTGTTTATGCAACATTAGCCCGTTTCAGTGCGTGTTTGTGCGCGAAGATATTTATCTTTCTCGTGTCTTTCAATGCATATATAATAAATGTCGGCGAATTAATTCACCAACATCCAGGCACTTGTTGCAAAAACAAATTCATCTCAAAATTAATTCAATGTTTGTCGCTCTTAGAACAAAATGTTTTAAGGGACAATAAAGGAAATTAATCATTCGACAAATACAATCTGCGACTTGAGAGAAATATATGAGGCATTTCCACGTGACATTTTCATTCAAAAAATTTTTTTTTTTTGCTCTGAATAAGTTTTTTCCGTTTATATACGAAAAATAGGGAAACAAGTATTTTTTTATTAACAGATATCATAGTGGTTTTGTTGTTCAATTTTAGGTAAAAAGGGATTTTAGACTTTAGAAAAAGAAGAATTTGTTTTTAAGAAAGAGGATTTTGAAAATCAAGAAAGAAAACATTACAAAAAGTTTTTTAACATATACATAAACTATTTTAAATTTTAGAAAAATAATAACTGAAAGAAATGGAAGATGCAACATTGCAAGGTTTGTTTTAAAAACATTAGAATATTTTTAAGACATTGATTAAAGATATGAAAGTAATTTATAAAATTCAAATTAATGTAGTTTCGAAAACTTGCCCGAAAATTATTAACAAGTTTCATATTTCGATTTTATAGAATACAAATTTTTAAAAAAACTTTAAAACATAAAATGGTGTTTATTATTTCAGAAATGAATTGAATTTTTATGGAACTTTGAGAATTCCAGTTTTTTAAATATATATATATATGTATATATAGAAATATCTAAATAAAGTGTTGGCAAAACCATTTCTTTCAAATCTGGTTTCTTTAGAATAACAATAACTTTTAGTAAATACCTATATTTTAAAAAATCTTTTAAGAAATTCCAACAAAATTCCTTTAAAAATTGCTCAAAATTTTTCACATAAATTTCTATACTTTAATTTTATAAAATTTTCTTTTTTTTTCATGTTATTTTGGAATTTTGGTAGAAATTTGATGAGAAATTTTGTAAGAATTTCTTATAAGTTTTTCATAGAATTATGTCACGTGGATTAATAAAAAGAATTAACTATTACCTATACTTTGTATGTTTAAAGAAGTAAATTATTTACTAAAAACTAAATTTACTTACTTACTTACTAAGTAAATTTACTTACTAAAAAATAAGTAGATTGTTATATAAAAATTATAAAAAAGGTAGTTAAAAATGAATTAATAACTTTGAATTTCGCTATGATTGTGAAAAAAAAATAGAAATTTATTGAAAAAAAGGTGGAAAGGGGAAAACTGTAGGATGTTAGGTGTTTCAGGTAATTTTTTCGAAAAAAGGGGAAAAATGGAGAAAAGGGGAAAAAGATGACTAGGTAAAAAAGGAGAGGAACAGTGATCCTTGTACTGATTAAAAATTTAAAAAGTTATGAATTCTTGCAATTTAACTTTTTCCGAATAACAAAATTTTGTTTATTAATTAGTAACTGCGTTAAAAGAAAAAAATCGAAAATTAATAACCTCGGTTTTGAGAAAAGTCACTCATTAGGCTTAAATTTAATTTTTTATGTATTTTTGTTATAAATGCATTATTTTTTACTATATGTCTAAAAAGTTTAAAAAAAAACTCAACAAATTTTATGTAGAGTATTACTTTCAATTTTCTAATAATAACGGAAAAAACGAGTGTCAAAAGTCCTCTGCTTCTAAAAACGTTAAATTTCATTAATTCATAACTTCTGTAATTTTCATTCAATAAAATAATAAAAAAATATGTACTTCCTTATTTTTCATATAGAATCAGAAAAACATTATTCCAAGCAAAAGTGATTTTTGAATGAAAATATCACGTGGAATGTCCCATACCTATATATTTTATTGAAAGGGAAATATGCTCTGGTATTTTAGTCATTCTGTATTAATTAATTTATTTATGAAAATATTTTACATTTGAAAGAATAAAACATATTTTTGCGTGAGCCAATTTATAATTTGACAGTTGACGGTCAATTTTGTCTTCTCATTTTAATTATATTTTAATTCTGACTATTTTTTCCACGTAAATCGTGGATAATTGTCTTTACTAATTCAATTAATTATTCATAATACTTGTTCGACTTGAATTATTATCATTGATTGCACAATTGTTTGATCAAAATGAATTTTCAATCATTTCAGTAGTACATGTCAGTTTTTGATCAGACGTCAGTTTCAGAATCACAGTTTCTATACACAATTTCCAATGCAAATTTTCAATTTACATTTGTAGTTTTCACAGCTATACATTTGAGCTAATAATTTTAGTTTCTAAAGTAGTCGAACCCGAGTTTAGTCAGACATCGACTGAATAAAACAAGTAATAAAAGATTTAAACTAGTACTATTTAGTCTGATATTATATAATTGAAATCTTTTTCAATATATCCATATTTTAATTTATTCAAAACTTTATCCATCTAGAATTTAAATAAAATCAAGATTCTAGACTTGAATTAATTCTAATTTTAATCAAGCCCCAGTTTATTTTTTCGAAATTTCAAATTAGCTAAATTTCAAATTATTTATTCAAATATTAGATACAGGATTCAAATTTCAAATTATTCAAAATTCAATTCATCCACATTTTAATTTATATAATTTTTAGTCAATTCAAAATTTATATTATTAAAATGTTTCAATTTGTTCAAATTTTAATTTATACAAATTTTAATTTAATTTAAATTTACATTATTTGAAATTTTAATATACTTAAAGTCCAATTTATTAAAAATTTAATCTATTCAAGTTCTATTCGATTTAAATTGCGATCGATCCCAATTTGAGTTCTATTCAAATTTAAATGAAATAAAATTTAATTAAGTTTGATTCAATCGTTATTTTCATTGATCAAAACATTTGGTGATTAAAATTTTTGTCAATTTTAAATTTAATTCCTTTAAATTTTGGTCTGAATTTTAATTCAATCGATTTTTATAATGAAACTGAAAGGCAATTTATCAAAACTTAAAATGTTCGACATGGCAATATATTTAATAATAGTAATAATCGGTTCAAATTATCATCCGAATTTGATTTTTTTTATATTTTACTCCATATAAATTTCAATCGATATAAAATGTAATTCTTCCTCTATTTTAATTAATTATTGAAATTTTAATCTCATCGTACTTATTTTAATCTATTGAGCTTAATTTTAATCTATTATTAATAAAAACTTTAATATGTCAATTTCATAGATTCTTTATAAAAATATATGTATTATAAAGCTTTAACATACAAATAATTATACTTTAATATTGATGAATTGTATTAAATACGCGATGGAAAAATACGTAAAATAAGAGTTTACAAATTTTTTAAAAACGTATTTTATAATTTAGGGATAAAATAATTCATAATTATAGATTTTATTTTGTTTTAGTAATTGTTATGTAGCTATAACAAAAAAGTCATAATTTAATATATTTTTTCAAAATAACTTTTAAAATTCCGTGTATTATAATAAAAGCTGTTTTTGTTAAGTAGAGTCTTCAGAAATTTGCTTATTAAATTATTTTACGTAAAGATTTAGGATTATAATAAAAAATTATTTAGAAAAACATTTGAAGCATTAAAATAATTTTTAATATAGTTTGTAGCAAGTTATATATGTAGTAAATACTTTTAAGATTAAAATTTATTATAAAAATTTCATTCCTTTTTTTTGGCGATTGATCTTTAAGGGCATGTGATGATAATGCTAAATTTGTCCGTAAACTTTCTCTTAAAGTACTCAAGGTTTTGACACCAAACTTTGTAGAATTACTCAAAACACCATTTGAATGGTCTCTCTGACCCAATTTTGTTTCATTTTTGTCTTTAAACTAAATATTTTTCAAATTTACTTTTTTTTCAAAATTTTCCAAAAATTGTAAAATTGAAAAAAAAATTAGTTTAAAGATAAAAATGAAATAAGTATAGGTCAGAGAGACCATTCTAATGGTATTTTGAGTAATTCTACAAAGTTTGGTGTCAAAACATTGAGTACTTTAAGAGAAAGTTTACGGACAAATTTAGCATTATCATCACATGCCCTTAAATTAATAAATTCTTATGTACAATTTCTAAACTATTTTTCTCTCAGTTTTAAGAAATTTTTAAAAGTAAAAGATTACACATAAAAAAAATAAGTTACAAATTTTATTCAAAAGTTTCATAATTTAGGGAAAAAGTGTCAAAAAGCGAAATTTTCAGGCAAAATATAAATTAGGATAATACTAATGAAATTTACTTATCTAATGAAATAGAAATATTTACTTTAAAATAATTGTTAATTTTCATATTCAAAACTAAAACATATGGACTTGACCAAGATGACTTTCATAATTTTTTTTTTTTAATAGCAAAGATTATAAAATCGTTGAAATTCCCTAGGTAATATAGACTTTTAATTAGAAACAACTCATCTCAAATCCAAAAACATTCTTTTATAAATAATTTCGTATAATTCTTCTACTTTAGAATTAACTTCAGGGATTGAATATGTAAAACTGTATTTATTTAATTTTCTCGAAATAATGAAATATAGATTTATCAACTTTTGAAAATTGGTTTCTCAAATAGAAACCAAAGCACGCTAACTTTAGATTCGAAAGTCGATTATAATAAATAATTTTATGATTATTATTATTATTCTACTACTTTATAGAATTATTAGACATCAAAGTTTACAATTTAATAATAAACAGTATAAATTATTAAAAATAATAAAATTGATTGTTTAAGTTAGTTATTTAAACGTAGTGTTGATAGTTTAAGAATTACAAGAACTTTTAAGTGATAAATGAAAAATTCGAAGGTGAGTTGCACTAACCATTGAGCCAAAGGTTTAAACAAAGTGTCATGTTTCTTTCTTTGCTTTTCAACATGGATAGTATATACTTTTATCACAGCTCTTGAGAGCTACTCGCTTTGAGTTTAGCGTCCCTTTGACAGACTGTTTCACTAGTCACGTCACTTGTCATGAGTATTGTCAAGCGTTTCAATCTTCAAACGATTTTTGTGAAACGTTACTTCCGGTTTGAAGTACAACACACGATAGTCGCAATTTTATTTTCGTTTCTTTAAAAAAAAAACTTGTTAATTTACTTTTAAAAGCGTCTGACTAGACTTCTACCTTGACTACTTTCTATAATGACCCCAGACCGAGAGTCAGTGTCTGACTAAAATCCATCTATACTACTTATTCTCATTTCTGTAGTTTATTAATGGAAAATCTAGCAGTGATATAAAGGTTATTATATTCTAAAGTAAAATTAAAATATATTACACTCAATAAAAAAGATCTGATTAAACCATATCCATCCAATTAAAAATTCTCTAGCTATTTTAATCAGAAAAATTATTAATAAGAATAGAAAAATCTGGTTAAATCATTCTAGTTCGGTTTTCTGGTTTTTGGTTTAACGAAAGTTTGTCGTTTTTGTTTTTTGTTCCATTCTAGTTGAAATAACCAGAATTCTGGTTAATCTAACCAGAAAGATTTTCGAGTTTAATTGCTAGCAGTAATTTTTTATTTTTACATTATAACGAGTTTTCAGATATTTTCTAAACTTCTTGGAGTTTTAATGAAAATAAGGTAAACGTGGAATTTAAGTAAAAAGACATGCTAAAAAGGAGGCACTATCACAAATACGAGGAAATTAGGAACGCGCGATATCCACATTAATTTCCGCTTTTCTCTGTTCTTCCTCCTTTCAGCTCGAGAAGCTGCGCCTGATTTTCTGAACTGACAGGCTGTCAGGTGCTTTCAAAAGAAACTGCAAACATTTGTCAGATTTTTGATTGCACTCTATTAACATTGAAACCTGTATTGTGCTTGAGAGAACATTTCTACGTGGAAATTTGCACGTTCTGCTGCTTTCATCCAAATAAAATGTTTTCGCGCATTCAACAATGAAAATAGGATAAATTAACATTTCACGCAAAAAGTTTTAACTAGTAATTCTGCTTCTTTGAATTCTACTTTAATTTTACTTGTTTTCAAGAATATGTACAAGCGAGGCATAAAATCAAAAATTATGGAGAGAGAAGTAAATTGAAATTAAATTCATATTACATTTCTTGAGATAGTCGTTTTCATGCTGGAATTAAAATCGGAAGAAAACAAAGTGATAACATTTGAGAGGAAGGTTATCAGAAACTTTGTCTATCACCTCCAAAGAGTGGTAAAACCTCAAGATTTTAAATTCGATTTTACAGTTTTCCTGTGGCTTAGAAACTCATTTTCAAGAAATTGAAGAAGTTCGTAAAAGTCTTTAGAAACAAATTCCTAAGTTAGGACCATTAAAAACTACCATTTCAAGGATTCCGTTAAGAGGTCTTGAGTCCTTAAAAACTTAATCCTACTCGAGGTACAAATTTCAATTTACACCAATTCAATTCACTTTCGACATTCCATTAACTTATTTTATTATTTGCTGTTTATTTTATCATTACTTTAATTCCTTAAATTATCTGTAGAATTTTTTTTATCAAATAATCCTTTAATCGGAAAAAAGTCCCATTTAAAAGAAATGATACTTTCTAAATCTGAAATTGGGAAAAATGACTATTTGAAGGTCATATTTTATTAATTGTAAAAGAAAAAACTCGTTTAACGTTAAAATAGAGAGAGGATATTTACATTTCAAATGAACAAATAATATTACTTCAAAAACCAGAGTAATTTATTTTCAGCTTTAAACTCATCAAAGTCCATCAACTTAATTCACTAATTTTCCGTAAAATCGTGTCCATGTTGAAAATTGAACAAATGGTAAAAGTGAATTTTAGAATTATTAAAAAAATGGTTATTCTATTACATAATTATGTTTAATGAAAAAGTTTGAAAAAATATGTGCAAAATAATTAATGTGAACGAAAATATTTATTTATTTATTTAAAAATACGTAAACTATGCCAAAGTGACGGTAATTTTTATATTTGCCTTTTCTTTTGTAATTCCCGGTCTCATTTATTTGAATTTTTAATTTTTTAAGCAAACGAATTAGGACGCAAAAATAAGTTCTAAAAATTATTAATTTGTTATTATTTTTTAGAATTTTATTAGATAGAATCTTCTTCTAGACGAATTATCATCTTCGAATTTGTTTTTAATCGAATTTAAATAGTTTTAATTTAGCAGAATTTTTATTTAACAGAATTTGAAGTAAAACTAATTATTAAATATTATAGAATATCAATTTCACTAACAATTTATGTATCCGAATTGATATTTGATAGAATTATTAAAACCTCGAATTTTTATTTTTTCAAAATTACGAACGGCCAAACATATATCCGACATTCAACTATTTGTGATTTCAGACAAATGGAAATTCGGCGTTTTAAAACTTCTATTAAATAACAATTGATGCAAATAAAATGTCGGAAAAATGAAGATTCTGTGAAATGAATATTCTAACCTTTTAAAATTCGACTTACTTAATTTCTACATAATAAGAATTCTGTTAAATGAAAATTCGGTTAAATTTGAATTCTTTTAAACAAAAAGTAAGTTAAAAAGGAATTGAGTGGACTTCTTATTTTGAAATAAATAGAAAACAGGTTTAAAAGTAATAAGTATGAAAACTTAATTTTTTTTCTTATATCATAAAAGCTAAAAAAAATGCACATTAAGAATGAGAATTTGGGTCGAATGAAATCTAAATCAATTGAAAATTAGATAAATTTAAGTTCGGATTATTAGTAAATTAGAACCAATTAATATTCAAAGAGATAAAATAAAATAAAAATAAATAAAAAAATTGAAAATGGATAAAATGTAAAAAAGAGCATCAAATAGTGAAAAATAAACTACAAAATAAAAGCAATATGACAAAAAGAAAAAGTTTAGGGAATTATTCACAAAATGAAAAAAATTTAAAACGAAATTAGAAATAACTTAACAAAATAAAAGAAACAAAATTTTTTAACTGCAGACATATTTTTAAAACACTTTTAAAAATAAATATTGATGAAAAGATGTAGAATTAGAAATTTTATCGAAGAGTAAATAAATTTGTGAACAAATAAAGAAAATGTAAAAAAATTGAATAAATTTGCAACAACAAAAAAACAAGCTTACACTGCAAAAATTGCTGTCTTTTAATATTATAAGACATTTTCGTGTCTTTTTTGTATATCTGCGACGCAAACAATGTCTCATTTTAAGACACTTAATGCGTCTTAAATTCTTAAAATTATTAAAATCTAATATTTTTGACTTTCTTTTGACCCAAAATTTTCAAATTGTACTCTGAAACATTTTCAATTCAATTTTTCAAGTTGCTGAATAATACAAGATTAAAATTAAATTTTTCTATATATTTTTCTATGAACTCGTTAAAATTCCCGGATTACTACTTTAAATATTTTTTAATATCATATAATATGGCCGCGCACAGATAACACGTGCTTTGAGTAGCTCCCGTCTTTATTCTGTTTTTTCGGTTCTATTTTGTAGAACTTTATTTATAATTTTGGTCAGTTCATTTATTTTAGCCAGTGCGTTGTGTGAGTGAACTTTTTTATCACATTTTATGTGCTAAAAGTGTGTTAATTTGTAAATTACTATTTTACTCTGTGGATATGTGAAAAACAGGAACAGGTTTTATAATAGAGAAAAATATCAATTGTTGTAAAATCGAATGTTTTTTACAAAATGTATTCTAT
Source organism: Ganaspis brasiliensis (assembly GCA_037103525.1). Taxonomy (NCBI): domain Eukaryota; kingdom Metazoa; phylum Arthropoda; class Insecta; order Hymenoptera; family Figitidae; genus Ganaspis; species Ganaspis brasiliensis. The sequence continues at coordinate 1,055,788 of JAZKLR010000435.1, forward strand.
GTGGCAAATAAATATCCAAAATATTGTTTTAGTTTTTTTAATATATTCCAAACTCAAAACTGTATTTAAAAAAAATTGGATGATATTTCTATAATTTATTAAAACAAAAACAGGTTTTAGAATAGAGACAAAATATCAATTTTTGTAAAACCGAATACTTTTTCCAAATTCCATTCTATGTGGTATATAAATTTGCTAAATATGTTTTGCAATTTCTTAGGCTGTGTTAAAATAAGAACTGTATTAAAAAAAATTAGATTATATTTTTAAATTTTATCGAAACAAGAACAAGTTTTAGAATAGACACAAAATATCAATTTTTGTAAAACAGAATATTTTTTCCAAATTTTAATCTATGTGTCATAAATTTCTCAATTATTTTTTTAGATTCTTAAAGATATTTTAAATTTAGAATTGTATTTAAAAAAATTAAATGATATTTTTATAATTTATATAATACATTTCTGAATTTAAAATATCTTAAAGAATCTAAAATAATGATTAGGAAATTTATGTGCCACATAAAATAGAATTAGAAAAAAATATTCGGTTTGACCAAAATTAATATTTTGTCTCTATTCTAAACCCTGTTTTTGATTCCATAAATTATAGAAATATCATATAATTTTTTTTAAATACAGTATTAAAAATTAAATATCTTAAAAAATAACAATTAAAATTTAGGAAATTTGACACATAGAATAGAAATTAGAAAAGATATTCAGTCATACAAAAATTGATATTTGGCCTCTAGTATACAACCTGATTTTGTTCCCATAAATTATAAAAATATCATATATATTTTTTTTAAATACAATTCTAAATCTGGATTTTCTTAAAGATTCTAAAATAATATTTGGTAAATTTATTAGCCATAGAATCGGTAAAAAATATTCGATTCTACAAAAATTGACATTTGCTCTCCAGTCTAAAACCTGATTTTCTTCTCATAAATAATAAAAATATCAGCTATCTTTTTTAAATATTGTTCTGAATTTGGATTTTCTTAAAGATTATAAAATTATATTTGAGAAATTTATTAGCCATAGAATCGGTAAAAAATATTCGATTCTACAAAAATTGATATATGGTCTCTGGTCTAAAACCTGATTTTGTTCTCATAAATAATAAAAATATCAGCTATCTTTTTTAAATATTGTTCTGAATTTGGATTTTCTTAAAGATTATAAAATAATATTTAGGAAATTTCTTTTCCATAGAATGTGTAAAAAATATTCGATTCTACAAAAATTGATATTTGGTCTCAGGTCTAAAACCCAATTTCGTTCTCATAAATTATAAAAATATCATCAATTTTTTTTTATTGTTCTGAATTTGGATTTTCTTAAAGATTCTAAAATAATATTTGGGAAATTTATTTGCCATAGAATGTGTACAAAATATTCGATTCTACAAAAATTGATATTTGCTCTCTGGTCTAAAACCTGATTTTCTTCTCATAAATAATAAAAATATCAGCTATTTTTTTTTAAATTCAATTCTGAATTTGGATTTTCTTAAAGATTATAAAATAATATTTGGGAAATTTATTTGCCATCGAATGTGTACAAAATATTCGATTCTACAAAAATTGACATTTGGTCTCTGGTCTAAAACCTGATTTTCTTTTCAAAAATAATAAAAATATCAGCAATTTTTTTTAAATATTGTTCTGAATTTGGATTTTCTTAAAGATTATAAAATAATATTTAGGAAATTTCTTTTCCATAGAATGTGTAAAAAATATTCGATTCTACAAAAATTGTTATTTGGTCTCAGGTCTAAAACCCAATTTCGTTCTCATAAATTATAAAAATATCATCTATTTTTTTTTGAAATACAATTCTGAATTTGGATTTTCTTACAGATTCTAAAATAATATTTGGAAAATTTATTTGCCATAGAATGTTTAAAAAATATTCAATTTTACAAAAAATTTTATTTGGTCTGTAGTCTAAAACCTGGTTGTGTGTTCCCATAAATGATAAAAATATCTTCTTATTTTTTTAAAATAAAGGTTTGAATACAAATATCTTAAAGAATTTAAAACAATATTTCAGAAATTTATTTGCCACATAGAATAGAATTTGGAAAGAGTATTCGGTTTTCCAAAAATTTATATTTTGTCTTTATTCTAAAACCTGATTTTGTTTCCATAATTTATAAGAATATCATTAAATAGAGTTTTGAATTTAGAAAATTAGAATATCTTAGAGAATATTTGAAAAATATTTAGTAACTTTATGGGCCATGTTGAATAGAATTTCAAGTAAATATTGTGCTTTACAAAAATTGATATGTTGCCTCTAGTCTTAAAACCGTTTTTGTTTCCATAAATTATAAATATATTTTTGTTAATTTCTTCTTAAATTTTGTTTTTATTTGAACATATGTTCAAGAATTTAAAAAATACTTAGGGTCTTTAAGTGCCACATAGAATAGAATTTGAAAAATATATTCTCTTTTACAAAAAATTGGTATGTTATATGGTAATGTGTAAAAATGTATTTGTCTCAGGACCGCACTCTTCTTCAGAGGAACCAGTACAAGGAAGCAGTAAAAGTATTATCAGAACGTCGCTCTGCAGGGGAAGAGAACTTAGTCATCAGGGAGATTCGTAAAGAAATGAAGATTATAAAAACAAAACATTAACTGTTGGTCTGGATCCTCAGGTTGCATCTTATGAATTATCTTCTTAAGATGTAAATTAGTTAATAAAATTTGCGATAAAGGCGATAATGACATTCATATATTCTCTATTTCTTTAGAAATGTTTTTGCGCTCACAGTTTTTTGAAAGTATCATTTTGCAACGTTTTGATTCCATTATTGGTATCAAAAACAAATTTGATACGCTATGTGCTATCAATTTGATACTTTTTGCATCAATTTGATACTTTTGAGAAAACTGTGGTAGCTACGTTATCGAGTATGTCAATTTAAATTAGGAATGTTTTGCCGGCCTTAGATTTATTATTATTTATGTAAACCTATTATTGGTCTTCGGACTGTTGGATTTATTCTCAATAAACAAATTAAATTAAATATTTTTATAAATTTCCAGATTTTATCTTAATGTACTAAATTTACAGCAATTTCTTGAATCACTAGACATCCTGACGTTAAATAAATTTTTTGTGAAAAGTAGGGAATATGAAGGTAAAATTTTCTAAATAAGAGACTTTTATGCTCCCTGAAGCCAGCACCACAACATTCACAGATTAAAAAAATAAAAAAATTTGTTCTATCAAGTGAAATTAGCAGTCTAGTTGTATAGTTATTGACATCAACCATTATGCTCAAAATGTCATAATAATACATTTAGGAGAAATTTTACGGACAAATTTTACTTATGGCAGTGACGTCATTCTCCATCACATGCCCTTAATGACGAAATAAATTTGTAAGGAATAAATGCGAGTATAGAGTGAAAAATAGATCATTGAAGGGTAGTCTGAGGGTGTTAAAAAATTGGATTTACATTTTTTGAATTATGCGAGCAGGCGTGACATGCATCCGAGCTGGAAAAAGGGTTGCACTCGATGTCTTTCAGATCTCGAGGATGTTAGTAACGCTGACGAAATGTAATTCAGAGAGCTGTACTTGAGGTACGACACGCATTGTGTTTCCCTTTTGTTATTCGAATGTTTCAAGCACTGGGAGCAGACAACCTCTTGCAATCTCTGGAGCGAAAGGTAATCCTGTATAAAGCAGAAAAAGATACCGAGTATATATACTCTCTTATTTAACATCACCGGAGGTCTCAATGCGCATAAAAGAGACTGAATTAAAAAAATTTCCGTCAATTTCATTGTGTATTAAAACACAAAAAAAAACAACTCAACTCAAAGAATTTCTAAAATCGACAAAAGAAAAGATTCATTGCACTAAAGGATTTGTTGAATAAGGGGAAATTAGTAAAAAGCTTGCTGTCAATGAAATTGCGACGTTAGTAAACTTCACAAAGCTAGGAATATAACAAAGGGTTGTAACATCAAATGGCTACGATACAACAAAAAAAGTTGTATCGTCAAAAGATACGATTAAAAGAAGAAAAGTTAGATTGTCAAAAGGTACGGTAAAAAAAAGTTGTAACGTTAGGTTACGAAACAAAAGGAAAAAACACAGGTTTAAGGATGTAGTGACTTCTTAACATAACCTCAAATAAAAAAAATGGTTTTTACCAGAAAAAACATACTCTATTACAAAGGCGGATCTACCTTGAAGAACATTTGACGGGATTTTTTTAAAATGATCCGCGAATTTTGAAAACGATCCGCAAATATTTAAGAAACTCTGGGAAGGTGGATAAATCCTAAAAAGTTCAATTTCAATCTTGTATGCTTTAATAATAATATGAAAAATTGAATTTCAAATGATAGGAATTCAATCTAAACAATTTTGATAGAAAGAAAGTCGTAAACTATATTAAACTGTAATAATTCCAAAACATTTTTATTTATACTATAAATCCCAAACGTCAATTAACTAAAATTTTAATTTTTTCAAACTTATAAGTTTTAATTATTCAAAATTTCAATTATTACATGTAGTAAAATATTAATTAACAGCAACATTAATCAGAAACTTTACATGTTTGTTCGTAATTTAAAACTATAAATTTTTGGAAATGTAAATAATTCAAGTTACGAGAATTCTAGTTACAAAATGGAAAAGAATATATGAAAAATTACGAAAATAATTGACAAGTAAAAACAAAATTCAAAAAATGGATAGATAAATATACAATTGTAAAAAATAATTTAAAAAATTAAACAAAAAACATTCAGTTTAAACAAAAAAATTGAAAAATTAAGAAAATTATAGGAATAAATGCTGAAAACAATTGAAAATTGAGGAACTGGATTGAAAATAAAAAAAAATATTTGGAATTGAGGAAAATAACTGAAAACTTTAGAAAGTAATAAAAAATTGAAGAATTAAATTCAAATTATAAGAATTAAAATGAATTTAAAAAAAAATGATAATAATAAAAAAAAATTACAAAACGCGAAAATAATTGACAATTGAAAACAAAATTCGAAAAATGGGTAGATTAATACACAACAAAACAAAACAAAATAATTGAAAAACTCGAAGAATAGTTATAAAATTTTAAGAGACGAATTAAAAATTGAAAAAATTGTAGAAAATAATTTTAAATTGCGAAAAATAAATAATAATTAAAATAAATAATTGAGAAATGACTAGATGAATAGACAACTAAAAAAAATTTTTTTAAATTTAGCAAAAACTATAACCCTTAGCTGCACAGTGGTCAGTCCCACTGACCACCTATTTTTTTGAGTTTTTCGTAGATTATTAAAGATTATTAGAATACTGTCACTATTTTACATTTATAGACCTAATTTTGAGGTTCCTCAGTAAATTTCCGATTCCAAACTATGCTTTTCAAATAAAATATGTTTTTTAGTTTCCAAGAAAAAAATTTGAAAATAGCAAATTTTTTTCGATTCTCTAATTTTCATATTTTTATCTTCTTTTGATTGTAAAGTACCTATTTTAATTGAAAAAAATTATTTTTCTACTTTTAAAAAATGTGTGCATGTAAGGGTTAAATTAAAAAAAAATAATTGCAAATTAAAAAATTAAGAAAATTATAGAAATAATCGTTGAAAATAATTGCGCATTGAACGAATGGATTGAAAATCGAAAAAAATAAATAAAATTGAATAAAATAATTGAAAATTTAAATATAAAGAATATAATTAAAAATTGAAAATTTAATTGAAAGAGCCGAAAGTAATTGAATAAAGAAGAAGACAATTAAAAACTGAAAAATAGAATTGAAATTTGAAGACAAATTGAGAATTGAAGAAAATAGTTATGGAAATGAGCAATTGATTTGAACTTTATAAAACAATTTTTATGAGAAATAATTGAAGTAGCCTAAAATTATTGGATATTGAAGAATTAATTGAAAATCGAAAAACAATTGAAAATTAAACAAAATAATTGGGAATTGAGAAAAATAATTAAAAATCGAAAAATTAGATTAAAAATTTAAGAATTTCATGGAAATTATAAAAAAATCATTGATAATTAAAAGAAAAATTACGAAATGACGAGAATTATTAAACATTAAAGATAAAAATGGAAAAATGAGGAAAATAATTGACAATTGAAAGAAAATTGACAAAATGAATTGATTAATACACAATTAAAAACAATAATTAAAAACGATAAAGAATAATTATAAAATTTTAAGAGAATAAATAAAATTTTTTAAAAGATTGTAGGAAATAACTAAAAATTAAAGAAAGTAATTATTAATTGAAAAAAAATAATTAAAAAATAACAAAAATAATAACAAAATTGAAGAAAATATCTGAAAAATGACGAAAATAATTTACAATTGAAAACAAAATTCCAAAAATGGCTAGATTAATAAACAACTAGAAAAATTAATTTAAAAAATTAAGCTATAAATATTTAATTTAAACTAAATAATTGAAAATTAAGAAAATTAGAGATAAATAATTGTTCGGAATAATTGCTAATTGAACAACTGTATTGAAACTCAAAAAAAATAATTGAAATTGAAGGAAAAATTGAAAATTGAAGAATGGAAATGAAATTGAAAGAGGCGAGAATTTTTTAATATTAAAGAAAATAATTAAAAATTAAAAAATGTACCTAATTAAAATTTGAAGAAAATAATAAAAAATTGAAGAAATAAATTGTCATTTGAAAAAATAGTTGATAATTGAAATATGTAAAGTTTTTTGAAATATTGAATACAATTAATTGAAAATTGTAGAATGGAATTGACTTTAGAAAATAATTGATAATTGAAAGAAATATTACAAAATGTGGGGAATAATTAAATATTAAAGAAAATAATTGAGAAATGACCAAAATAATTGACAATTGAAAAAGACATATGAAAACTGTCGAGAATAATCTACAACAGAACAAAATAATTAAAAATAAAATAATAATTAGAAAATTTAAGGAGAATAATTGTAAATTGGAAACTGTTGAAAATTATAGAAATAATTGTAGATGTATTTACTTATATATCACTTTCTTAATATATTTAATTTTTCATTTTTGTAATTTTTTCTTTTTAAAAAATTTTGTGAGTATTTTGTTTTATATTGCTTTTCTGTATTTTTAGAAAACCACTTAGGTAACTTTCATTTCTTTTTAAAAAATTTTGTTTTCTTTTTATGCGTTTAATAATAATTTTTTTTGTTTTAGATTTTTTATTAATTTTATTCTTTTTACAAAAATTACTGTAGTTAATTTTATATAGTTTTATTTTTACAATATTTAGAAAAAAATTTTTACTTTCATAGTGATTAATTTTATTTATTATTATAATTTGGAAGTTGTAAAATACAATTTTTTTCAATTTTATGATTTTTAAAAATAATTATTTGGTGTTTTGATATTTGTTATAACTTATTAATTATTATAATTTTTAAAGACTTTTCTTCTTTTATTTAATTTTTTGTAAATTTTCTCATTTGATGATAATTTCTCTATTTCTTAGAAATATTGGTTTTTTTGCTTAAAACTGTTTAGTTGCTTTTATTTAATTCTTCAAAAAAAAAAAAAAATTGTTTATTGATTAATTTTTAAAACAAGTTTTTAAAGTATTTTTTTATCTTTAGTAAAATTTTTTTATTTTTTGCTGTTTATCTTATTTATTTTTCTTAATTTAAAAAGACATATCCGCAAAGATTATAACTTTTTAAAAATTAGTTTTTTCTCTCTTTTGTTGTTTCAATATTTTGTTTCAAAAACTTTTACTGTTTATCGCGTAGTATTTTGATTTTACACTGTAAAAACAAGTGTCTTATTTTAAGACATTTTTGTGCTTAGTTTTAAGACGTTTTAAAGTGTCTTAATTTTAAATCAATGAGAAAGCATCTTTCAAAATTATTAACCAATGAAATAGCTTGAAATAATCGTAAGACGCTTTCTTAATGTCTTATGTCTTAAAATAAGACACTTAGAAAACAGCAGTTTTTGCAGTGTAAAAAGGCAATTTAATCAATCTTTCTTAAACTGTTTTATACTCTATAACATTATAACCATACTTCTTAATTTTCCTTTTTTTTTGCCTTCAATGCTTTTTTAACTTTTTTATTCTTGAAGAATTAATTTATTTTTTGCAGGTTTTTTAATTACATTTTTTACATATTTTTTTACTTTAATTTTTTCATTCTATTGTGAATTATTCTTAACTTTCTTATCTGTGCATTTATAATACTGGTTTTAATAAAATTTTGTAATTTTTGTAAAATTTTATTTCTTACATTTTATTAAGCTTCTTCGAAGATTTTCTCCAACGTTTAAATGACTATTCTCTAGAAACTCTGATAAGATAAAAACGCAGGGTTTTTTTTTTTAGGTGGGCCCTGAAAGTTTTTTGTGCTTCAGGGCCCGCGACAGCCTTAATCCGGCCCTGCTCTATTATATAAACTTTGAATAATTTTCTTGATTAGGTTTAAATAGAAACTATTTTTATTACAACGTTTTCCTTAATTCAATAATAATTCAGTACACCAAAATAAAAAATCTAATACATAAAAAAACGTTTATTAAAAAAATGTCTCCTTTGATCAAACGGAGTTGTATGCATAAAGGTACTTTTTGTGTTTTAAAAAGAGACGAGAGAAAGATTCTTTTGTCACGCATACTTTACATTCTAATATACAAAAGGTTTTCGTATATATGAAAGCGAGAAAATTGACAATATTGAAAATTTATAACTCTTTATGTTTTTAATAAATAGAAAATGTATTTTTACGAGAAATTATGTCACACTCATATTTTCATCATTTAGGAAAAAAAAAATGAAAATTTTTAAACAAGGACACAAAATTACGAAGCAAAATTCGCAATGACGATTTTTGTAAAAAAGAGTCTTAAGCCAGGTCTAACATATAGTAAATGAGTAAAAGAAGTACAAATGAGGAAAGGAAAAAGGTAGAAAAATAAAGTTACAAAAAGAAATAAGACGCGAAGCTCAAAATACTAGTTGGAAAGCAGAAGAAGAGACTCACTGAGGAAATGCAGGAAAGTTTTTTTTTCTAGATAGAAAAGTAAAGAACGAAGAAAGTCTGGAATTTATAATCTTTTCTTGTTCAAATGACGAAAAATAAATGTCAAATAAACGAACAATTTTGGTACTTAACTGATGAAATTTGTCAATTTTTCTAATGAGTAAAAATTGTCCAACAATATAAGAAAACGGATTTTTGACAGGATTATATGTACATGTTTTTGCTGGTTTTTGCTGTTAATGAAATATGTATTTCAGCCAGCGAAATTCTCATTACGTTGGTCACAGAGATAAACTGAAAAGTAGGTAAAAGATTATCTTTCCTCTGTCAGTTTAATTTCAACCCTGGAAAACATCATTTACTTTTCTCATGAAGCTTTACGTTAGTTATATTTTGTCTATAATTAAATCCTGTGAATTAGATTAATTTATAATTATTTTATAAAATGTAATTAATTAATATAATGTATTTAAATTGATAATACGTGTTAATATTTATTTTTAAAAAATATAATTTATGAATAGAGTTTAAAAGGTACAAGATAAGTAAGTTGAACTGCAAATTGTGCGATTAATACAGAGTGTATAAAAATAAAGTTGATATTCGATTGAAAACTACTAAGAAGCATTTTCCGTGTTATAGTTGACGGGGCCAGAGAGGACTGTAAATTTTGCGATAACAGTGACGTTGCAACGTTCCACAAGAGCATTTCGTCCTTACCAAAAAGCTCACCGGTAGTAAAATATTTCCGGGCAAGGGAGCATATCGAGGAAAAGATCATATTTTCCGACATTTTTAGACGAAAAGAAAATTGAGGAAACTCCACTGGTCTAAGTGAAACAGCTTAATAAACTATAAAAATTCACATAAAAATAAAAATAAACTACACTTCAAATGACCTTTCATATTTTCACGAGCTATTTTTTTTAATAATGAGAACAAATTACTGGAATAACTATTTTGTTACAAGTATTGTTAAGTAGACAATATTTATACTCTCTAAAATTGAATAAGTGAAAATTCACTTATTAGATGTCAAAAGTCTTCCACTCTTTCAAAAAGTGCATATGCACTTACAATAAGTGTATATGCACTTATGATAAGTGAAATTTTCACTTATTATAAGTGCATATACACTTTTTGAAAGAGTGGAAGACTTTTGACATCTAATAAGTGAATTTTCACTTATTTAAATTTAGAGAGTACGCAGATTTCGAAAATGACATTTCGTTGGCGGTTTTCCACGAATTTTAAATTTAATACGATTCAATGACAAAAAAAAATTCACAAGCGATAAAAAAATTCTTATTGAATAAAAAACAAATCAATATTAAAGAAACATTATCAGAATAAAATTAGAATGTAAAGTTTAGAAATTATGAACCAAGTAGGTATATACAATTTGAGGTTAGATCTTGATTTTTCTAATTCTCTCGTATAAAATAAATAATCTGTTTGGTACAGTTTGTGACAGGGCTGATAAAAATCATGATTTTTTTAAGAAAATCAAAAAAATCGGAGAGTTTTTTTATTTAAATCGGATTTATTTGATTTAAATCAAAAATTGATTTTGTTTTAAATACAATCAGTATATAAAATCTCCAAACGTTTATTTGTAAGTAGTTTAGTTTTCAAACTGAGAACATTTAATAAGAAATAATGAATAATAAAACATTTAATCAAAATCAAATAAATTATGTCGAATAAATGAGAAATTGTCAAAAAAATATCTTCAAATTCATGTCATCGCAAAATGAGGAAAATTAGGTATCAACGAAAACATAATAAATTATAAAAAGAAGCTAGAACGTAAAAAGATAAGAAAACAGTCTATTAAAAAAATGAGAAAATTCTTATAAATAAAAAATGTCATGGACACTATTAAAGAAATGAAGAAAAAATTAAAAAACAGCACAAGAATGAAACAGTGACATAAAAATATATAAAAAAGTAGAAACTCTTTTCAAAAAATGGAACTATTTACGGACATCTTTTTTTAAATTAAAAAAAAAAAAATAAGAATATAATTAAAAAAACGTTAAAGTATATTACTAAAGAGAATACAATTTTAAAATTAGGAAAATTAGAAACTTATTTCACAAATTGAAAAAAAATAATTAATAAAATTTTTAAAATTTAAAAAAGTTTTAAAAGAAAAAAAATTCTATGAAATAGAAAAACGATGTTAAAATGAGAATATTTAGTTCAAGCTTCAATTTGAAAACATAAAATACAGGAATAAAAGTTTGCAAAACAACTAGAAAATTGGGAAATTTAAAAAATGATAAAAGCACCGAGCAAATATTTTCAAAAATTTGTAATTGCAAGATGAAAACTAAAAAATTTAAATAAAGGAAAAATGTTTCTAAAAAATGAAAAAATGATGACAAAAATTAAAAAATTAATTAAAACGCAAGGAAGCACTAAAAAATATTGAATCATTAAGAAAATTAAATAAATTGGAGGAAAATGGAGTAATATTATAATGATAATCATAGTCATCTAATAATGATAAATTCATCAAACCAAATAAAATGGAGTAATGTTTTTATCCTTAATCTAACAAACTGTAAAAAAAAGTTAAAACTACAAAAAATAATAAAATTTGATAAGAAATTAGAATCTACTAAAAAATTAGAATCTACTAAAAAATTAGAATTAATAAAAATAAAATAAAAGAATGTATAAAATATATAAAGATAAATAAAAAGACCATAAGAGAAATTAAAAAATCCTTTAAGAATAAAAAAGTTTAGGCAAATTAAACAAAAAATATTTTTATAATTTTACTATAATTAATTTATATTTTATCAGTTTTCAATTGACGAAGTTTTTCTCCTTTAATTTTATTATTATTCATGAATTTTAAAATTTTTTTGTTCGAATGACGATTATTCTAACCATTTTTCAATTTTTTTTCAATTGCTAATTATTTTTTTTAATAGTTCATTATTATCGTAAATCTTTAATTATTTTCGTTATATTCAAATTTTTCTTTTAATTATCAATTATTTTCTTGAAATTTCCATTCAATTCTTTAATTTCCCATTTATTTCTTCTATTCTCAAAAATTTTCGTTAACTTTCGATTATTTTTATCGATTTTCAATCAATTCCTTAATATTAATAAATTCTCGCATTTCCTCAATTATCAATTTTTTTTTCAATACAATTCTTCAATTTCCAATTGATTTATTTAATTTTCATTTATTTTCTACAATTTTTTCCATAATTTTCATCAGTTTTCATTTTTCAATTAGCAATTTATTATTCTCCTTCTATTTTATGAATATTCATTAGTTATAAGTTTTTTTTTTTGTACGAATACCGATTATTCTCACCATTTTTCGAATTTATTTTCAATTGTTAACTATTTTTTTTTTTTAAAGTTAACTATTTTCGTCATAATGTAATTTTTTTTTTGATTATCAATTATTTTCTTGAAATTTTCATTAATTCTTTAATTTACAATTTATTTTATCAATTTTTAGATATTTTCTTCAATTCTCAAATATTTTCTTTAATTTACAAATATTGTTATCGATTTTCAATTAATTTCTCAATATTCAATATTTCTCGTATTTTTTCAATTATTTTTTTCAATTTTAATGATTTTTTTCAATTTTTAATCCAGTTGTTAAATGTGCAATTATTTCCAACAATTATTCCTGTAATTTTCTTAATTTTGCTTCCTCATAGAGGAAGCGTTGTGATCGTTAAGATTTTCGATTTTCCAAAAATAGTGTAAATAGACTCAGTTTCATCTGAAAAGTTCAAATTTTCATTCCTGAGAAAATGTCCGGATGTGTGTGTGTGTGTGCGTGTGTGTGTGTGTGTGTATATGTGTGTGTGTATGTGGTAAATTTTTTTGTCGCCAGGATATCTCGAGAACGCTTCAACGGATTTTAATAAAATTTGAATGACATATGAAGCTCACAAATATCTAAATTTGGACACAGGGATTTTTGAAAATACATAATCAAATTTTTTTGAGCACCTTTTTTCATCAAAAATATCGTTTTTTGGCAAAAAAATTTTTCATGCTAAAAATTCAGACAAATGAATGAAAAAAATCATATTCCTTGTTTCAAAACGAATCGATTGACCTATATAAAGTATATAATTGACCAAAAACTCACATAATAAATCATGATTTTTTAGTTTTTTTCATCAAAAAATCTCGTTTTTGGAAATTTTGTTAAAAAAAAAATTTTTTTTATGCTAAAAATTCAACCAAACGAATTACAAAATCATATTCCTTGTCTCAAAACGAATCGATTGACCTTCATAAAGTATATAATTGACTAAAAACCCACGTAATAATTCATGATTTTTCATTTTTTTCATCGAAAAATCTCACGATTTGCCAAAAAAAATTGTCATGCTAAAAATCCAACCAAACGAATTACAAAATCATATTCCTTGTCTCAAAACAAATCGAGTGACCTATATAACTTTTATTTTTGACTAAAAACTCACGTATTAATTCATAATTTTTAATTTTTTTTTATTGAAAAATCTCGTGTTTTGCCAAAAAAAAATTTCTTGCTAAAAATTCAAACAAATGAATTGAAAGAATCATATTCCTTGTCTCAAAACGAATTGACTAAAAATAATTGACTAATAATTGACTTTATTTATTTATAATAAATAAATAAATAAACTTTTGGAATATAAAAAAAAAAAAATATATATTGATTTATTATTATTTTATTATTATTACTTATTTGCATAACAATAAATAATAATTAATTTAAATTTAATTTATTATTTTTTATATTATAAATAAATTTATTGCTTCCTCTATGAGGAAGCAAATTATCTTGCTTCCTTGGAAGCGAAGTGTCCATGGAATGGACAGAATTCACATCTAGTTTAAATTTGCAATTATTTTATTAATTTTAATTAATATTAATTTCGTAATTTTTTACATATTTTCTTCAATTTTTCAACTGTTTCCTTCAATTATTAATTATTTTCCGCATTTTTTAATTATTTCCTACAATTTTTTCAATTTTTAATTATTATCTTAACATTTTATAGTTAATTTTTGATTTTTTAAATTATTTTATTCGGTTGATTATTATTCTACCCATTTTTTTTTCAATTGTTAATTATTTTCGTCATTTTCTAATTTTTTTTCAATTACCAATTATTTTTTCAAATTTTAATTTATTTGTTACATTTTCCATTTATTTTTTAAATTTTTAATTTATTTTCTCAATTTTTTATTATTTTCTTCAATTTCTATTATTTTTTTTCGATTTTAAATCCAGTTGTTTAATTTGCAATTATTTCCAACAGCAAATTTTTCAAATATTTTATTTATATTTAATATTTATTGTTTTAAACTATTCTTTCAATTGTATTATTATGTAGTAGGAAAAACCGAATTTTATGGATTTTTATAGGTTTCAGTATGAAAATGGTCTAGCCGCCAATTTTTACTACAATTTTCGTAATTAGCGGATCAAAATACTTAGGAATACTATGTTTAAAAAAAATCGTGGCATTCATTATTTATAAGTATACCCCTGTTAAAATTGTATTTTAAATTTTCTTTCAGTGTAAAAAAATAATAAATTATATAACAGAAAATATGATTTTTAAAAAAAGTCTGCTTTTTTAACACAACAAAAATTGTTGACAAAAAATCATATTCTTAGATGTTTAATATTAAAATGATATTCTTAATTTAATCTCTGTGTACGATTTTAATTATTTACCAGTTTATTGAAATATTAAAAGAGAACACATGTTGGGTATTTTTTATCAATTTAAATTCAATCAAGTTTTTATTACAATCTTTTGTCATTCTCTTTAAAAAAAGAAACAAATCGATCTTTTTAGAGTACCGCCTTTTGAGGCTCTCTTATAAAAGGAAAATAAAACTTCTTTTGATTTGGCGCGCTCTTCCGGAAGATTTTTTTGACAGTCGAATTTTCGAGGTATATAGACAAAAGACGAAGCGTTTTGCTGTCGTTAATAATCAGCGCAATAAATCTCGTGTTAGAGGATGAGATTTATCCACATGGCTTAATAGCTGACGCTTCGAATTTAGACACGCCATCTACAATGTACACGTACACGTAAACAGAGTCGAGAATATGAATTGTCAAGTGCTTTGATACACTTAATACATGTGTAACAAGTGTCTGAAATAATCGCGGTTCGTTGCACTAGTACAGGTGCAACGAGGAGCAAATAACGCTTTGAGATTTCATACCCTCATGTCTTTCACATGAATAGAACCCTTTCAGCTAGGCAGCCATAGGAGGAAGAAGTTGACACAATGGACGTACTGTTAGCAAGTGAATACTGTATCTCACACTACATTGTATAAATTTAATTGTAATCCTAACGTGGACAAAATGAGATATCATTTTGCAACCTCATACAATCCTTTATCTCACTTTGTTACATGTATATCAACTTATGAATACAACTTCAAAAACTTACTCGAGAATATTGTTGGGAAATTGCTCTAGCCTTTTTGTCACTCATAATACATATTATATACAAATAATAGAAATAAGAAAATTCAATTTAGGGGAGAGTGGGGCAAACGTGCTACCTATATATATTTTGCTTCATAAAAATGTAACTAAACATGATACTTAAGTAAACTTTTATTATTATAAAACTCTAATTATCACTCAATATTTCTCCACAATCATTAAATATTTTAGTAAAGTCTTGATTGAATAAAAATATGATTTGTAAAAAAGTACAAATTATCACCATTACCCCAGGTACCGATACCGGGGTAATGGTAATAAGGCTTTTTTTTCTAAAAGTGCAAATATTTCGGAGAATATTTTTTTATATTACAATTCCTTGTTATCTAAAGCAGTGAAAAAATATCTTCAGAACATATTTTGTGGTGTATTTACGGTAATTTTTATAAAAAATAGTGATATGTGTGATTTAACCTTGTATTTGTAAAAAACAGCTGAAAACAGTTGAAAACTGCATGGCGTTTGAATATTTTCATTACGTTATTATCTTTACCCCAAACGTCAAGTCTTTTTAATATTTTAAATTTAATAGATTTCAACATTGAATCTAAGCTCAAATCTATGAATATATGATAGGTGGATGTTTAATTTAATGAAACATCAAACTTTTATGACGTAAACATTTTTAAATTTCTTTTAAACTTAATATAATGAAGATTTAATTTACCATTTTTTTTTTACTAAAACAGTTTTTTACTCAAATTTTTTAATTTACATTGAAAATAAACATTTTTTCTTCATAATATCGTCTCGTCAATGAAATTAAAGATTCGTATATAGAAGAAAGTTTTAATAATTCATAAATAATGAAGATATTGTGATTATTATCTTTGCCCCGGTTAGCACCTTTGCCCCAGTCTCCCCTATATTAAATTTTTTAAAAAAATATTCTTTAACATTCTCAGCACTCTCTAAATCTGAATCAGTGGAATTTCACTGATTTCAAATCGCGAGAAAAAGTCACTGAAAAACAGTGAAATTTTACTGATTTAGATTTAAAGAGCAGTTTAATTGCAATTGATTTAAATCATTGGGGCATTTGCATTAAAATCATGATTTAAATAAAAAAAAATTACAATTCTCTGTATATTGAATTTTTTCTTTTTTTTTTCTCCTTATGTTAATAATTTTAAATTTAAGTTTTCAATTAGTACTACTTATACTGAAAATTTTTCATGATATTTTTGTTTTATTTTATTCACACAGTACTCTTTATAAAAGGGCATTTTATTGTTAGCCCGTATATGAACAAATAAATAAATAAATATCTAATACTGCATGTAAAAAATCGCAAATACTGAAAAAACGGTATTATTTATTTGAGAATTATTCTTGGCGACTATTTAAGGTATTTCTCTTGCAGTTATACTTGAAAAATCGATTTTCGATGGATTTTCTGAAAATTGTGAGATAACGTTATTTTATATGTGCCTTCTATCCTCTCTAAATTTGAATTAGTAGTTTTCTACTAAGAATTAGTAGTTTTCTACTAAGAATTAGGAGTTTTCTACTATGAATTAGTCAAATTCATGGCTCATTTTTCTCTAATTCATATAGTAGAAAACTACTAATTCTTAGTAGAAAATTACTAATTGAAATAGTGAAACTTTACTTATCAAAAAAGTAGATTTTTTTACTAATTTAATTAGTAGTTTTCTACTACAAGATTAGTAGTTTTCTACTAATTCTTAGTAGTTTTCTACTAAAAATTAGTAAAATTCTTACTATTTTAATAGTAGCTCAGTTTTCGCTATTTCATTAGTAGAAAACCACTAATTCAGATTTAGAGAGTCTGGTTAAAATTTCAGGTCTCTTTACCGTCTAAAATTTGAGATATTCGTATTCGAAATTTCAATTTTACATGCAAAATGATAAAAATTGAAATTTCGAACATCAATATCTCAATTTTTAGACGGTAAAGGGTCCTGAAATTTTAACCAGATAAAAGGCACACATAAAATAACGTTTTTTCACAATTTAAAGAAAATCCATAGAAAATCGATTTTTCAAGTATAATTGCATATCTTAAGAATTAATAATACCTTAAGAATAAAATGCTTTTCTGTTAAGGATATAAAATTTTAAAATACCTACGATCTACAATTTTTTTTTTAAATTGCAAAAAATACACTCTAAATCTAAATTAGTAAAAAGTCGGTCTCCAATTCAAATTAGTACAAATTTTGACTAATTTTTAATCAAATTTCACTGTTTAAATTAGTAAATTTTAAATTTTTACTTTTTTTTTTTAGGGAGGGAAAAATGACTAGAAATTATAAGAAATTTTCACTAATTTGAATTAGTGACCGATTTTTGACTAATTCAGATTAAGAGAGTAGAATTAAATCTTTATATCTTTAAGTTATTATAATTTAAATAAAGTCTAAACGTCAATTAAATGAACTAGTATCATTTTGACACAAAACTTATTTCTTCAATTTTCTTCTTTTTGTATAAATTATTTAATATTATTTATTTATTTTACACAATTTTGTTATTATAACATTCACTAAACTTTTTACTTCGTTGATTTTCTTAATTATTTACATAATTTTAAAAATAAATACTCTAATTTTTTTGTAAATTTATTAAATTACTTATCACATCTTGTATATTATTTGCGAACTTACTTATTCTTTCATAAAATATTTAGATTTTTTTTATTTTTTTAAATTTATTGTTGGACTTGTTTTGAGTGTAACATTATAACAATATTTTTGGTTTAATTTTCCTAAACATTTTTTTTAATTAACTCCTCAATATTAGTCATCATTTTCATTTTCCATAGAAATATTTTTCTTTCTTTTGAATTGTTTAGTTTTTATCTTGTAATTACGAATTTTTAAAAACATGTATTCGATGCTTTTATCAACATTTTCTAAATTTCTAAATTTTCATCTTTTTTAAAGACTTTTATTTTTATATTTTATATTATGTAAATTTAATCTTGTACTAAATATTCTCATTTTAACATCGTTCTTCTATTTTCTAAAATTTTTTTCTTTTAAATTTTTTTTAAATTTTCAAAAATTTTATTCATTCTTTTTTTCTTCAATTTGTAAGTTAATTCTACAATTTTTGTAATTTTAAAATTTCTTACTCTTCATTAATACATTTTAACGTGTTTTTTATAATTATGTTATTATTATTTTTTTTTAATTTAAAAAAGGCCGTAAATAGTTTAATTTTTTAAAAAGAGTTTCTACTTTTTTATATATTTTAATTATGTCACTGTTTTATATTATAGACTACAGGCTATACACTGTTTCCTTATCTTTTTACGTTTTTTTTATAATTTATTATTTTTTCGTTGTTAAATACTGTAAAATATTTCAAATTAACATTCCTCTATCTAGAAATGTGTTAAATGAGTTCCTGATAAAATGTCCGGATTTATGTATGTGTGTATGTGTGTGTGTGTATGTTTGGATGTAATTTTCTTGTGAATACGATAACGGATTTAAATAAATTTTGTATGGTTATTTGCACTACTAAAATCTGGAATCAGACACAAGGGTTTTTAAAAATAAGTACTAAAAAATGTTTATTAAATTTTAATGTCTTGAAAAATTTGGTTTTCTTTCAAAAAAAATTTGTTAACCTATAAATTCTACATAATATATAAAACACCATATTCCTTGTTTAAAAAAAAATCGATTGACGTATTTAAAGTTTATATTTTGTCAAAATTTTAAAAAACAAATCGCAGTTTTCAAATATTTAAAAAATTGAAATTTTTTATTTTTTAAAAATTAACTTATTGCTTTCTTTATGAGGACGCAAATCGTTTTCCTTACGTGGAAGCAAAATGTCCCTCTTTTTTAATAGACTGTTTTTTTATATTTTTACGATTTTATGTTTTTTTTTTTCATAATTTATTATTTTCTCGTTGCTTGTAACTAATTTTTTTAAGGTATTTCTCTTATGGGTGACAGAGGCAAATCGATATTATTATGAAAACACGTTTTACGTAATAAATATGCAATATTTATTTCTTATGCATATTATTTAGTGTTCTTCAGATTTTCTCTAAACAATAAGCTCACTTTTGATTATTATTGTCTGATTTAAGGGGTAAATATAGTAACATTTAACTTTCATTATTTTTTCAAAAACTCTTTTTCAAGGCGATTTTTTAAAAATGTTTCAATTTTGATTATTAATGGCTTATATACAATTATTTACAATTATTTATATTTAAAAAACTATAAACTCTTCTTAAAATTTTAAACGGTGAATTTGTTTGACTTTAATTAAATGTTTTATTCTTCACTATTTCTTACTAAATGTTCTTAATTTAATAAATTAACTACTTGCAAATAAACATTTGAAAGTTTTATATACTGAATTTATATATTAACAAAAAAAAACAATTTTTTTAAGAATCATGATTCTTATCAGCTTTGATTTTAAAAACTAATCTTTACCGTGCCTCATATAAAAAATTATAATTAACTTTTCACTCACTTTGTAAGAAAACTTAATTGAAATAAAATAAATCAATCAATAAAAGACGAGTACTGAGAAACAACAATAAAGGAACGTTTTTTTCTTTATTATAAAGCGAGATAAAATAATGCTCGCTGTATTTCTTATTATTAAAAATTTGTTCTATTTTTTATATTTTCATTTAATTAAAAATTACCTTTTTGTTAATTGTATATTTTTTGCATTCGATTTAAATAGACAAATAAAATTCTTTATTGTAATATAAAGAGCATAAACAGAATCATAAAGTTTGCAAAATAAAGTGACTACTGAGCAGTCAGAAGGAAATCACAGGCAGATATAGAGTAACTAATTAATTTGCATAAAGTAGTTTAAAAGAGACTTTACGAGAGCAGCTGGTACTTTTGTCACATTTTAAATCCTGTTTTCATTGTTTGTGGGTACGATTTCATTTGTGAAGTTCATTCTTCACGCTTGGTTCGAAATGAAGCGCGCTCCGTTGCGTGGAAATGTGTTTTTCTCACTTTGGCAGTATCGTTCGACTATCAGTTCATTTCGTTTAGCTCCGAGCAGTTTCATTTCAAGTCAGTTCATCTCGCTGAGCTCAAAGCCATCACGTTACAAAAAGTTGCTTTTCTCGCACTCACTTTTATACATAAATGATTGTCAAACTTTCTAGTCTCACACTTAATGGGAACGCATTCGATCGGTTAAAAGAATAAATTGAAATTTTCAATAAGTCACTTTTCGTACTGAACGCTTACTTTTAAATTAGTTTTCCCAATATTTACTTATTCATAACTTCACCTTTTGTACATTCACAAACTTAAATTCAATCTTCCTAAGATCGCTGCCTTCTAAAACTGTTAATTAGTTTTTGTTTGCTTTAAATTAATTTTCTTTTCATTTTTCATTCTCTTTGCTCCTTAGTTCATTTTCGATTACGTTTCTTTATTAAAATAAATCCGTTTCTGAAATGAAGTTCTTAATGTTTTAATTTTTTTCAATTTAAGTTCCTGAAGAGCGAGTTTACAGCGGCGGCTTAAAAACTATGTTTAAACTTCCGCATCAGAATTTTTTATATTAAGAAAAAGTTTGTTCAAATTCAGGTATTTACACTGTCTGTGCTTAAAATAAATTTCTTTGCTTCCATAATGTTAGATTAAATTTTCAAACTTGCTGTTATGATTTTGCTGGCAGAAATACCAAAAAAATTGTTGATAAATAAATTGCTTGAGTTTAAATCAATTACGCAAGGAGACGGTGATCGTTTTAATTGCATTTTAACGGGCAAAATTTCTTTCTCGTTTTGCAGAATGAGTTATCGACATCGAACTCATTACATAGTTCTCACGTGCGAAGCAGCCTCATGTCACAAAATGTTCTCTCTAATTGCTCGAGCGATTAATCATCGAAGCTGACGCAGCTGGATTGATTGACGCTAAATAATAAAGTACAACCAGGAGAGAAGTCTATAGTTTCCTATTTTACCGGAATTCTGCAGATTGTGTAAGAAACTTTGCAAATTCTGTTAGTGCAATTTGCAACTTTCGATAATAAAATTCCGCAAATTGCTGCGTTGTCTACTCTTTATAATATCAAAGAAAAAGTTTCATCATTAGAAATTAATCTTCACGAAAGTTTGGAATAATATGAAAACACAGAAAAGTTATGTCTTTGTTATTATATAGTAATTAAATAGAGTGTTTCTAGTAATGAACAAAAGGTTTCTTTTTCATTCTTGAAATCAATGTTTTATTTTTTCAATTTTTTTTTTCGTGTTTCTCTAAAAATTCTTCAGTGAAACTCTAATAGGGTTCTACCTTTTCAAGAAACCCTTTCACACAGTTTCCATTCTATTTGTCATTTTATATTCGAGGTTTTTAAATTCAATTAACTTTCTTCGGTTTATGTCAATATAAATTTTATAAGCCCTTTCACGAGCAAGTGATCGTGCTTTAAATGAAAATGTCACGTGCTTGATTTAAAATCCACTTAGAAACCTCCGATTAAAGGTCTGGTACTAAAACCCGAGGATTATTCCAGTGGTATTTTTTCCAAGGTATATAAATTCTACAATTTTTTCAATAATCACAAAGAGGTTTCATGTTGAGGATAATGAAAGATATAAAATTTTTTTGCTCAGGTGCAGCACTAGACATTTAAAAAAAGCACAACAGAAATTTTGTTTATTTAAAAAATTTTACATGTAATAGCATTAAATATTCTTGGATTTTCAATTGGTTAATTCCAGTTTTAATATTTTCCTTGAGATTACAATTATTATCTTTAATTTTTTCTTGCTTGTTTAATTATTTCTTATGGTATTTAAACAATTTCATTACATTTCTAATTGCTTTCTTGGAATTTCAATTTTATTCTTTAGTTTTTATGTGATTTTGAATTAACATTTTTTTTTTAATAATTATTTATTTATTTAACTATAAACGGGCCATGTACAAGAAAAGACCCTTTAATACATATGTATTCAAAATACAATGACAAAAATTGTAAATAAACTAAGATAAACTGAAGTAAAAATTATTAAAAATTATATTCATTTATACATTTTTTCTTCAATTTTCAATTATTTTCTTCAAATCTATAATAATAATCCACAAGATTCATTCATTACTTTATTCATTCTTTGATTCTGTCCACACCTGAAGTTTGGCACATCGATATTTTTAAATCAGATACTTTTTTAAAAATGCATTTAAATTAATTAAAATTCAAATTCAAATTTATAAATATCAGATCAAATAATTTTAATTTCATTACTAAATAAATCAATCATTTTTTCTACAATTTTCAACAATTTTCAATTTACAATTATTCTTTTTAAATTTTATAAATATTCTTTAATTTCTTTAACTTATTTTGCTCTGTTGTCGATTATTCTCGCCACTTTTCGAATTTTTCTTTCAAATGTCAATTATTTTCCTCATTACTGAATTATTTTTATTATTGTTTAATTATTTTAGTCATTTTGTAATTTTTTTCAATTTATCAACTATTTTTTTTAAATTTCAATTTAATTCTTTAATCTTCAATTTGCTTTTCAGGTTTTTAATTATTTTCTGCAATTTTCAATTGCATTCTTTATTTTTCAATTATTTTATTCAAAATTCAATAATTCTTGCATTTTCTTAATTATTAAATATTTTCTCAAAATTTCAATACAATTCTTCAATTTCCAATTGATTTCTTTAATTTTCATTTATTTTCGACAATTTTTTTCATTATTTTCATGAGGTTTCAATTTAACAATTTATTATTCTCCTTCAATTTTATGATTATTCATCAATTTTAAAAAAATTTTTGTTCAAATACCAATTATTATCACAATTTTTCAAATTTTTTTTCAATTGTTTTTTTTAATAGTTAATTATTTTCGTCATGTTGTAAATTTTCTTTTAATTATCAATTATTTTCTTGAAATTTCCATTTAATTCTTTAATTTCCAATTTATTTCTTCAATTTTTAATTATTTTCTTCAATTCTCAAATATTTTCTATAATTTTCAATTATTTTTATCGATTTTCAATTAATTCCTCAATATTCAATAATTCTTAGATTTTTTCAATTATTTTTTTCATTCATAAAAACTGTTTTAAATTTTAATTTAATTATTCAATTCTAGAACTATTCTCTTCAATTCTCAATTTTTTTCTTCCTATTTAAATGCCATTTTTAAATTTTAAATTTTCAATTATTTTCTTTAATATTAAAAAATTATCGCATTTTTTCTATTATTATGTTTATTTTTTTTTTTTATTAATATTAATATTGGAGTGGTCCGATATTACTCAGGAAAAAACAGTGTTTAAGAACATGATAAGCACATGATATTATTAAGTTTTTTAATTTTAAATACAATTTTTCAATTATTTTCTTTAATTTTTAATTCCATTGTTAAATTTTTATTTCTATTCTTCAGTTTTTAATTGTTTTCTTCTATATTCATTAATTCTCGGCTTTTTTCAAATATTTTTTTTCAATTTTTAAGTATATTCCATAAATTTCAATTCCATTTTTCAATTTTTATTTGCTTTCTTAAATTATCAATTTTTTTTATCAATTTTTAATCCAGTTGTTAAATGTGCTATTATTTCCAACAATTATTCCTATAATGTTTTTAATTTTTTTATTTGCAATTAGTTTCTTTTAATTTAATACTTTTTGTTTAATTTTTACAATTTTTTTTTCAGATGTATATTAATCTAGTCATTTTTCGAATTTTGTTTTTAATTGACTATGATTTTCGTCACTTTTCACATATTTTCTTCAACTTTTCAATTATTCTCGTCACTTTTCAACTATTTCCTTTAATTATTAATTATTTTCCGCAATTTTCAATTATTTTCTACAATTTTTTCAATTTTTAATTATTATCTTAAAATTTTATAATTATTCTTTGAGTTTTTAAGCAACTTTGTTCGGTTATGTATTATTCTAGTCATTTTTTTCTTAATTTTGTTTTCAATTGTCAATTATTTTCGTCATTTTGTAATTTTTTTTCAATTACCAATTAGATTTTCAAATTTTAATCTAATTCTTAAATTTTTTATTTTTTTCCTCAATTTGTTATTATTTTTTTCAATTTCAATTATTTTTTCGATTTTTAATTTAGTTGTTCAATTTGGAGTTATTTCCAACAGTTACTCCTATAATTTTTCAACTATTTTGTTTAAATTTAATATTTATTGTTGAATTTTTTTAAGTTTCTCGCACGCTCGTTAATGTTAATAGTTAAAAAATAATCTTCAATTATTCCTTTTTTCAATTTTCGTTCTTTTATTGAGTTATTAATTATATTCTTCGTTTTTTCTTTTTCTTCTTTGATTGTTCTATTTTACGGCTTACTTCTGTGGCCGCTTTCATTTTGTTTATATACCTTAAGTTTCATGTATTTTTTTGTAAATATTGCTAGAATATTAATATTAATGTAAAAGGTTTTTATAACCCTATAATCTACTTATAAATGCATTTTACTTTTCCTTATTTAAGTCTTTTTTTTGTTTTCAACAAGTTTTCTTTAATTTTCAATTGGCTTCTTTAATTTTGTTTTTCAATTTTTTGCTTTTCTTTTTAATTTTTTTCTTTATTTCGAATATAATCTTCACTTATTTCCAATGGTTTCTTCAATGATCAAGTACTTTACTGTTTTTCAAATATGTTCTTCAGTTTCTTCAATTACAGCCTTCGATTGTTTATTTATTTTTTACCATTTTGAGGTGTTTTTGAGGTATAAATTTTCAATTATATTGTTATGTTGTTTCAAATAGTTTACCTAATTTTCATTTACTTTCATTAAACTTCAATTATATTTTTCGATTTGTGTCTTCTGTATTCTTTTTTCATTGTTTTAATTATCTTTTTAAATTTTTACTTATTTTATTGTCCATCAATTAAATAAATAAGTAAACAAGTTTATTATGAAATTTTGAATGATTCTCTTCTTTTCTCTCAAATTTTCTGGCACCTAGAAAAGCAGAATTTTCTGTCCACAAGCAACAGAAACTTTGTCTCCGTTTTCTAAAATTCTTTTCCGTATTATCACTTAGAAGATTTAGTAGCAATTACAACAAAAAAGTTTCACGAATTTGAAAATATTTAATAATGTAATTTTCATTTACTTTTTTCAAAATGCAATTCCATTCTGCTTTACAAAAAAAAGGACTAAATTCAAAATCTCATCGTTTGACCTACTTAAGATATTCTCATACAACTTACTACACATGCACATTGATTTTGAAACTATAAAAAATTTGACATCAATTTTTAACTGATTGCCGTACTAATAATAATTACCAAAATATTTTCTCGAGTGTAAATAATCTGTTAGGATAATAGAATAATAGTGATTTAGGGTTAAGAAAGATGGTTCCCTAAAGCACGTAGAGGCTGAAGAGTCTACACATACTTGACTATAAGCATAAGCAATTACAAGATTAGAATAAATTAATATTCAACGATATAATGTATACATTGCATATACGTATATATTATGAAGTATAGGTATAACTTGGAGCTTCCCGAGTACTTACTGTATTCTGTGTAAACTTCTACGGGACACAAGTTTCAGGTTTTGTCTCGAGTGTTCTGCTGCAGCTTTCGGTCGTGTTTATGCCCACAGAGAGCAGTTTTAGACCGTGGCAGACCTATAACTGTGCGGGTCTCTTTGCTGCTCAAAGCGTATACTTAACAACAAAGTTGCTTTGGTAACTCGGTTGCTATCAACATAGAGAAGAGAAACCAAAGCAAGATATCGTCATGAAGTAGAATTGCACCAAGTTTTGGTTTCGATTGAATTCAATCCTAAATCTATTCTGACTCAGTAGCAAGAAAAGCAGCTCGGACTTTGACAAACATTTCTCTAACTAACCATTCATAATCCAATGTTTTGCCATCATGATACCAGAAAAAACATTAGCAGTTTATCAAAAACCTTTCACTAAAAGGTCGTTCAAAAAATGAAAATTTTCAAATATTGTTTAAAGGCCCTCGGAAATCGACTACAAATGAATCAGTTTGTGCAGAAACCGCACTAGTCTTTTTTTTCGAAAATCTATTTTGCACTGTTGCTACATATAAATTTTGGGAAAAGTGATTGACGAATATCAATTTACTCGAATAGGTATTTCGAAGGATTTGAAAATCAAAATATGTCTCTTTTGTTTCATCCAAATATAAAATACACTTTTTTGTATTTCTGATTCTGAATCAATGCAAATTTCAATGGTTTAGACAAGTGAATGAAACAAACAAAAAAGAGCATATGAAAAACCAAGTCCAATTTAGGAACTTGTTCTATAACTCTTTTCATTGGATCGACATTAATTAAAATCAGTTTTAAAGTACAAACCAATGACGTTCTGTAATATTCTGTAAAACTGACTGGGTTAGTGAGAAAAAAAGTGTAAAATAAATCACACACTAGGTATGAATAAATCCGGGAAAAATCCAATATTTAGAATCAGAAAGCGCAACCGTAACGACTTTTTCAAGAGATCCAATTAAAAAAATATAAATGAAAAATCCCTTGGAATCAGAGAAAGATTGGTCATAAACTAATATTAGTTTAATTACAAATACAAATAGAAAATAATTTTTATTAGAATTGTTAGGTATAATCTTCAAATTCAGCCAATTTTAATCAATTATGACGAATTTTCTAGAATTAGTTTAGTTTAAACGGTTTTTTACTCAACTCTCGTACGTAAATAAAAAATTATTCATCTCTAGTATTATAATTAACTCATTATTGATCAATTTTGACAAATATGTCTAGTAAACGTTGTTACACAACCTAATCGAAGTCCTGCACAATACCACGTTTGCAATGATTTCCTCGATTAATTAAAGGATTAGTTTATCTAGTGAATTCTAAACTCAATTAATTTCTAACCACTCTCGAATCTAGTTGTTATTTCGAATTAATAATTAGTATTGTTAATGACATTCCGAACTAGAAACAACAACCATATATCATCACTGTGTTCTGATAATACAGAATTACAATATCACATTGAAATATATCTTTCAAGTATTTATATACCTGAAAAAATTTGAAAAAATAAAATAATTACATTTTTATGGATTACTTTAACTTTTTTTCTCACGTATATCTTTTTTATAGATTAATTTTTATAGATTGCTTTCGCAACGAATTTCAATACGTAAAAAAAAATTCTGATGGATTGGAAAATATTGTAATAGATCAATTGATGCACAGAAAAATGTGTATACTCACCAAATTATTATCAGTTATTAGAGTTAAATATAGCTTCCTTATTGGAACAAAATATTATTCGTGTTACTCACCTGAAACAAAAAACAAAATTTATTAGTTTTTTTTTCTATTTCTAGAAATAATTTTCTTTATACTCAAAGAATAACGCAAGCATTATATCAGAAAGTCCAGCGACTTTTGAAAAAACAATTCAAGGTCTTTATTTTCAATAAATAAATTATATCAAGGTCTACTTTATAATAACTGGAACAATAGCCAACTATAATTTTAAGCATGGAGAACTTAAAAAATAATTGAAAGTCAAAGAAAATCATTTTAAAACATCGGAAATTCGAGAAAAAAAAACTTATTAAAATAATTGATATAGAAAAATATTAAAATATATAATTGAAACTCGGAGAAAAACACTTAGAAACTGAAGAAATTAATAAAATTAATTTGAAGAATTAAGAAAATAATTTTTAAAATACAAAACTAATTAAAAAATAAGAACAATAATTATTCACTGAAAAAGTTCATTGAATAATTGAAGAATATAGTTGGAATATAAAGAACAAATTTAAGTTCGAGAAAATATCTGAAAAATAAGAAAAGAAAATGAAAGTAAAAAACTTGTTATTAATAAATGAAAAATAGGCTAAATTTTAAAGAAAACCATTTTAAAATTAAAGGATATAATTGAAAATTCAAAGGAAAAATTCAAAAATTTGAATAATGTAATGGAAATTTAAGAAATCGATTTAAAATTAAAGAACAAACTCGGACATTGACGACAATAATGGATAAATTGAAGAACTTTATTCAACTTGAAGAAAATGATTAAAATTTTGGAAAAATTTGAAAATATTGAAATGGATGTTTGAGACAAAAGAATATAATTAAAGATTAAAGAAAATCATCGAAAAATGAATAAAATCATTAAAAAATAAAAGGATATAAAATTTACGCTTTAAAAAAAAATGTGTTAAATGTAATTTGATATTTACGAATTTAATTAAAAAGTAATAAACAAAATTAATAATTGACACACTAAATATAAATATGTAAATTTTTAAAAAATAAAAAACAAAGTAAGGAATGCACATAACTTTTAAAAGAAATTGTTCTTAAATAACTGAAAAATAAACAAAATTTTATTTAAAGAAAACATATTTTAAAAATTATATTTTTCAGGATTCCGATTCGTAGTGTAATCATTTGAAAAAAAGTTGTAGGTAAATTTTTATAACTAGAATAAAACCCCATGTGGTGTATTTTTTTCAAAAAAAAAAAGTAAAAAAAATTGTCACATATATAGAACTCGTAAGATTTTCTCCGCTACTCGCAGCATGGATATCCGATATTACGAACTATGTGTACTTTCCGTTTCTTAGTATCGTGTTTCTTCCTATCATCAATAAATTGTTGACGCAATTCGAATACAGATAGGTGCTCCACTTAAAGAAAATCTAATTTCTCACTTGTCACGCTATTCATGCAATAAAGGTGATAAAATACATTAATTAAATAATGTAAATCCACAAATAGATCAAAATTGGAATCAATTACAATAACGGAATTTAAATCAATCAAGAAAATAATCCTTTAAAATTCAAAGCCAAAAAAACACGAAATAATAGAAAATAAAACAAAAAAATTCCTTAAATAGATAAAATGATTATCTTTTATCACTTTTCTTCTTTTTCTTTTGCACAATAAAAAAAGTTCAATGAAGTAAAAAGTGTCTGTCACCTTTTTAGGTCAAGGATTTTTATCCTCGGAGCAAAGTTTCGTATCATTGGAAATTTTGCAGAGGCAACCAGTTGCATCTTAAATCAAGGCTTATCGTCAAAACTTGGTAGAGGGTGACGTACACACTGAAACTTCAAAGTCAGGAAAGCTGATAACAGGAGTTAACTACTCGTAAAGTTTTCCGAGCCAGGATGACTTAAATCGCAGAATGGTGAAAAGTGAGCAGTCCTATTTGATGCCAGAAACACGATTCAGGAAAGGTCAAAGGAAAAGTTTCGAGCAATGGAAAACAACAATGTAAAGAGAGAAAACAAAGGACTCGTGATACGAAAGGTACTTAAAACAATGAGAAATTACTATAGATTCCTATTTTTTTTTCTTTTCTGAAAATAGTCTTTACTTTCATTTCCTTTTATTTTAGCCACTAACTCTTTATAGTCCAGCATTTTTTTTATTTGTGCTTTTATATCTCTTTTAATTGCTTACAAAGCTACCATTGATGTTGCTAAGCCACTTAAGAAAATGGAATTTTATTGCCAAGGAACTAACTGTTTTTTTAGAATTGGGTATTCTTCATAGTTCAATTTTTAATCCAATTTGGGTAAATAGAAGATTAATGGGTTTAAAATAGATGGATTTCTTTTTTCTTGTCAAATTGGGAAAATTGTTTAAAAATGATTTTAAATAGTAAAGAAATAAATTATTGAAAGAACAAAAAGTTTGTTTACACCGCTGCATTGGAAACAGATGCGTAAATTAAGAATACAGGCTATCGGAAAAAAAATTCCAGTGTCCTTTAAAGGATTCAAAACTTTTTGGAAACTACATTGTTGGAAAGGGAAAACGTCCTTTTTTAGGAACAAAGATTTGTAATGTTAAAAATAGTTTATTTAAAAACATCTTTAGGCAATCAAACTTTTCTTTCATCTAGCTTCTTTATACATTTTTTAAATTGATGCGATTTTTGTTTATAATAGCTCATTTTTATCAAAAATAGATTATCTACGAACTCACTGAAGCAAATTTTCAAAAAACTGCACTGTTTTCCAAATATGATAAATTGTTTAAAAAAAGTTGCACTTCATTTATTAAACAAATCGATGGCTCCTAAATGAGAACACGTCATTCGTGAGAGCAAATAGAAAATATTTTATTCAGAAAAACAAATAGAAAACACGTAGTTTATCTGATAAATTTTGTAACCTAATTTTCTTAAATTTTAGCATTAATTTTAAGTCAATATAAAATGTCAAAATATAGTTTTTTTTTTGTATAAAGTTAATTTAACCTAATATAAACAATAAAATTGATGTAAATTTTTATAATATTTGTAGGTTTTGAAAACAATCATTAATTAAAATTGTAACATAGCCTTTAAAAAAATGGCATTTTGGCATTCTTCAATTTTCAATTGCATTTTTCGTTTTTCAATTATTTTATTCAAAATTCAATAATTCTCGCATTTTCTCAATTATTAAATATTTTCTTGTAACTTCAATACAATTCTTCAATTTTCAAATGATTTATTTAATTTTCATTTACTTTTGCTTCCTTATAGAAGAAGCTTCGTAATCGTCAAGATTTTCGATTTTCCAAAAATAGTCTAAATCGACTCATTTTCATTTAAAAAGCGTAACTTTTCATTCCTAAGCAAACGTCCAGATGTAAATCGTTTTTTGCCAAAAATTTTTTTCATGCTAAAAATTCAACTTAATGAATACAAATATCATATTGCTTTTCTTTAAAACGAATCGATTGACCTATAAATAAAACTTTTATAAATGATCAAAAACTCGTAAAATAATTTACGCTTTTTCATTTTTTTATATTTAAAATTTTTTTTTTTTTTTTTATTTATAACATCTCCAATTAACTTTTATATTTGTAATTTATTGCTTCCTCTATGAGAAAGCAAATTATTTTATGTTGTTTTTTTTTGCAAATTATTTTGCTTACTTGGAAGCGTCCATGAAAATGGACATAATTTTCTCCTAGTTTACAATTTTTTTCATTATTTTTATCAGCTTTCAATTAGCAATTTATTATTCTCCTTCAATTTTAAGATTATTCATTAATTAAAAACTTTTTTTTGTTCGAATGCCGATTATTCTCAGCATTTCGTATTTACTTCTTTAATTTTTAATTATTTTCTTCAAATCTCAAAAATTTTCTTTAATTTTCAATTATTTTTACAAATTTTCAATTAATTCTTCAATATTAAATAATTCTTGTATTCATTCAATTATTTATCTCACTTATAAAAATTGTTTTAAATTTCCATTCAATTATTCAATTCTAGAACTATTCTCTTCAATTCGAAGTTATTTTCTTCATGTTTAAATTTCACTTTTCAATTTTAAATTACTTTCTTTAATATTAAAAAATTATCGACTTTTTTCTATTATTTTTTTTCGATTATAATTAAGTTTCTTTAATTTTAAATACAATTATTTTCTTTAATTTTGCTTCCTCATAGAGGAAGCGTTGTGATCGTTAAGATTTTCAATTTTCCAAAAATAGTGTAAATCGACTCAGTTTCATCTGAAAAGTTCAAATTTTCATTCCTGAGAAAATGTCCGGATGTGTGTGTGTGTGTATGTGGTAAATTTTTTGTCGCCAGGATATCTCGAGAACGCTTCAACGGATTTTAATAAAATTTGAATGACATATGAAGCTCACAAATATCTAAATTTGGACACAGGGATTTTTTAAAATACCCAATCAAATTTTTTTGAGCACCTTTTTTCATCGAAAATATCGTTTTTTGGCAAAAAAAATTTCATACTAAAAATTCAGACAAATGAATAAAAAAATCATATTCCTTGTTTCAAAACGAATCCATTGACCTTTATAAAGTATATAATTGACCAAAAACTCACGTAATAATTCATGATTTTTCAGTTTTTTTCATCAAAAAATCTCGTTTTTGGAAATTTTAAAAAAAAAAAAATTTTTCATGCTAAAAATTACAAAATCATATTTCTTGTCTCAAAACGAATCGATTGACCTATATAAAGTATATAATTGACAAAAAACCCACGTAATAATTCATGATTTTTAATTTTTTTCAATAATAATTCATTTAAAATTAAATTATTATTTTTTATATTATAAATAAATTTATTGCTTCCTCTATGAGGAAGCAAATTATCTTGCTTCATTGGAAGCGAAGTGTCCATGAAATGGACAGAATTCACACATAAATTTCAATTCAAGTCTTTAATTTTTTATTGCTTTGTTCAATTTTCAATTATTTTTTCAATTTTCAATCCAGTTGTTAAATGTGCAATTATTCCCAACAATTATTCCTATAATTATCTTATTTTTAAAATTTTGAAATTACTTTCTTTAAACTTAATATTTCTTGTTTAATTTTTCCATTTTTTTATTTCTCTATTAATCTAGTCATTTTTCGAATTTGGTGTTCAATTGACAATAATTTTCGTAATTTGTCACATTTTTTCTTCAATTTTTCAACTATTTCCTTCAATTATTAATTATTTTCCGCAATTTTTAATTATTCCCGGCAATTATTTCCATTTTTAGTTTTTATCTTAAAATTTTATAATTATTCTTTGATTTTTTAAATTATTTTGTTTGCACTGCAAAAACTGCTTCTTCTAAGTGTCTTATTTTAAGACATTTTGATGTCTTTTTTGTATCTAAGACGCAAAAAATGTCTCATTTTAAGACATTAATTGCGTCTTAAACACCAAAATGTCTTAAAATAAGACACTTAAAAGACAGCAATTTTTGCAGTGTGGTTGTGTATTAATCTAGCCGTTTTTTGAGTGTTGTTTTCAATTGTCAATTATTTTGTCATTTTGTAATTTTTTCTTCAATTATCAATTATTCTTTTAAATTTTATTTAATTTTTAAATTTTAAATTTATTTCCTCAATTTTTTAATATTATTATTACAATTATTTTCTTTCGATTTTCAATCCAGTTGTTTAAATTGCAATTATTTGCAACAGTTATTCCTATAATTTTTTAACTATTTTGCTAATATGTAGTATTTATTGTTTATTTTTTTAAACTATTTTTTTAATTATATAATTATGTAGCAATTTTTTGAATTTTGTTTTCAACTGCCTATTATTTTTGTCATTTCTCAGATATATTCTTCAATTTGGTAATGTATATTATTTGAATTTGCAAAAATTTATATTTTTAAATGACCAACAACAATCCAAAGTTTGTAGCATGCTTGGGCGTAAACTTCAGGTCAAGATGAAATATGTATTTTTTATTTCTAGACAATAAACAAAAAGTAAATAACAAAAGTTTAAATAAAAATACATTTTTTTGATAGACAAATAAAATTATTTAGAGCAGTAAAGATATTATTTTTTGATATTTAACATAGATTACGTATCTAATGTAATATTTTAGATTCCAGTGGGAAGTAACTTTGATTTTCATGTAAAACGTGCTTCGCATACGAGTGCGTTTTCATTTCTGTAGTTGTAGTACATCGATTATTATCACAGACGGTATAATACAGATCAACATATAATGGAAGCACTTTCTCATATCGTAAAATTGACCCACATGTTTGTTAACTATATTGGTCATGCATTTGATACCGACTCGTGATTAATGTGAATTCAGCTTTATAATTAAAATGACGGACCACCACATCTGCACTTGACACACAGTATTTCATAAAATGTACACAAATAAAATCCCTGAATTTGTGATCGAATTTAATTTATTTTCCGATTCAGAATAATATTTTAAAATCGAAATTCTTATGCAATTTTTAAAATTCAAGTTTTTATAATTCAGGATTATAAAACAATTTTGCCAAATTTCAGTTTTGAATTTTATAATTTTGAAATTTATTTTCAATCTTGAATTATATATGTTTAATAAAAATTGTCAATAAAAGGACATTTGCAAAAAGAGATATTAAACAATTGACGAGAAATGATAATAACGAAAATTGACATTTATGAGTGTAATAATAATAAAAATTGATATTACAGAAAACATATCAATCCCTTTGAATCGAAATACATTAAATTATATGTACAGTTTTATTACCAATAGTATAAATAAATAATAAATAAAAAACTTCGAGTAAAGGGAAATAACAACTTTTGTCTTTTTCCTTTACGATTAATAAATTATCTTCAAATAGATATTAATATTCTCGAAATGCATATAAAAATTCAATGGAGGCTTTTACAAAAAATGTGCTATATTGTCAAAAAGCCTTAGTTATCTATAAAGAGAAAATGTAAAAGAAATATTGGAAAATATAAAGAAGCAAAATGAGAAACGTGCAGAAATTCGAGACTTCTTTTAATCAGCGCTCGCGCTTTGATACATTATCATGCTTCGTTGACAAAAAAAAAAATATTAGGACAAAGTATAATATCTCCATGTCAGAAAAATTTCCTCAACACTTACCACGTGAAAATACAAAAAGAGAATTCTGAAAAGTAGCGAAATGCCTCGATCGGTATTGATCAATAAATCTCTGTCTCTCTTTTCCCAAGAAATATAGAGAGAGAGTCGAAGGAAACAAATCGAGAAAAAATTCTTGAGGACAGCTCTGAATTTATTTAAAGAATCACGCGCCAAGGTAGTCCTGTGTGCTTTAATGTTGGTAGAAATCGTATTACTCATTAACCTCCGACGTCGACGTACAACTAGTACGTGCCGTTGCTTTCCTACATTTTACGCCAGTGCAATAAATTACAACCGTAATTGTAGTACGCTCCAGAGAACGAAAGTGGCAGACACTGGGAATTAGGTAAAAGAGAACCTTTTAGAACGATAAATTTCTAAACTCCCAGTTTCATACACTGTACGATGGCAATTGCCAAAAGTAGATGAAATCGACTCAAGAAGATAATAAATTCAAGAAGTGTGTAACAACCTGTTACGCTATCACACTCTTGAGGAAATTTAGTTTCATTAGCCGGCTCAATAAGTAATTGATTTTTAAATATTTATTAACACATTGCCAATCACTGACAAAACGGTATATTCTTTATTTGAGAATTTTATTCTTGGCACCTATTTAAGAATAAAATATTCTTCTATTGACGATATAATATTCTTAAAAAGAAGCATATTCTTAAGTCATAATAAAATATTCTAAATTTAAAAATATACTTCTTATTTTAAGAATGTTATATTCTTAATAGAAGAATATTTTATTCTTAAGAATAATTTTCAAATAAAGAATACTGTTTTTTTTTTAGAAATATTACTTTCAGAATTATCAAAATACACTGAGAAAATAAGATGAATAAATACAACGAATTATTGATTACAAGTAACCGAGGAAATTTGTCGCGTCGACATCATTTTCTCCAAAACTTCATTGACAGAATCTACAAATGACCGAAATTTATTTATGTTGCTGAAGTGCGCAACGTTTCTGAGAAACGAACAAAAATAAATTAAAAAGAATGTATTTTTTAAACTTTTCAGGTCAAATAAAATTTTAAAATTGTTTTTAGTTCTAATATATATATATAGCTAATTCAATGAATAATTAATTATACTTTACCATAAAATTTTAAGTATAACATACAAAATTATATCAAAAACTTGGCTCACTTCAGCATCATATTTATTTATCAGATTATTGAACTTACCGAATCACCATTTGTCAGAACCTTTAACTTCTTGAATCTCCATTTGTCAGAAGCTTAACATTTCCGAATATCCATATATCTGAATATTGAACTTTCCGAATCTCCATTTGTCAGAACTTTTAACATTCCTAACCTCCAATAGTCAGAATATTGAACTTTCCGAAACTCCATTTGTCAGAATATAGAACTCTCCGAATCAGTATTTGTCACTACTTTCAACACTTCGACTACTAAACATACAGAATTTAACACTGTCAGACCAAATGAATGTAGAATTGCTAAAAGAGCTTTCTGATTAGCTGGTAATATAAAAAGTTCTGACAAATGGAAATTCGAAGAGTTTAACATTCTGTCAATTGGAGATTAGGAATGTTAAGATTTCTGACAAATGGGGATTCGGAGAGTTGAATATTCTGACAATTGGAGGTTAGGAATGTTAAAATTTCTGTCAAATAGAGATTCGGCAGGGTGTCTACTAACCGGGAAAACCGGGAAATAACCGGGAATTTAAATTGACCGGGAAAAACCGGGAATTAACCAGGAATTTTTCGTCAAACCGGGAATTTGTTTCTGGGATAATAAATTCTTTTCAATTTTCAATTATTTTCTTCAATTTCCAATTATTTTCTACAACTCCCAATTATTTTCTTCCATTTGGAATTATTTTTATTAATTTAAAATTATTTCTTCATTTCTCAATTATTTTCTTCGATTTTCTACTATTTTTTTCAATTGCCAGTTATTTTCTTCAATTTTCAATTATTTTCATCAATTTCTAATTAATTTATTCAATTCTGAAATATTTTCTACGATTTTAAATTATTTTAATCAATTTTTAATTATTTTCTTCAACTATTAATTATTTTTTTTTGAATTAATTCCTAGGTTGTTCAATTTCTTTTTTTTCAATTATCACTTATTTTCTTCTACTTTCAATCCCATTGTTCAATTCTTGAATTATTTTCTTTAATTCTCAATTATAATTTTCGACATTCAATTCCACTCTTTAATTTTCAATTTTTTTCTAATATTCAATAACTCTAGGCTTTTTACAATGATTTTTTTTTAATTCTCAATTATTTTCTTCAAATTCTAATTTTTTTCTTAAATTTCAATTATTTCTTTCAGCTTCTCAATTTCTTTCAATTTTCAATTTCTTCTCAATTTTCTTCAATATTTAACAATTTTCAGCTTTTTTAAATTATATTTTTCTTTCAATTTTTATTTAAAATGAGAAGTTTTAAATTATTTTAATAAATTCACAATTATTTCCGTCGATTTCTAAATTTTTCTGCTGTTTCCAAATATTGTATTTAATTTTTAAGTACTTTCTTCCATTTTTAATTATTTTCTTCAATTTTGAATTATTTTCTTTAATTTTTAATTATTTTTTTCAATTTTTAATTGTTTGTTTCAGTATTCAGTAATCTCGACTTTTTTCAATTACTTTTTTTTCAATTATCAGTTATTTATTTCTTGTTTCATAAATTCGCAATTATTTCCGTCAATTTCTTAATTTTTCTGCTGTTTCCAAATATTTTATTTAATTTTTAAGTACTTTCTTCCATTTTTAATGATTTTATTCAATTTTCAATTTTTTTCTTTAATTTTTAATTATTTTGTTCAATTTTCAATTGTTTGTTTCAGTATTCAGTAATCTCGACTTTTTTCAATTAATTTCTTTTCAATTATCAGTTATTTATTTTATGTTTCAAAACCTCCTTCAATTTTAAATAATTTTCTCCTATTTTCAATTTAATTGTTCAATTGTTCAATTATTTTTTTCTATTCTCCATTAATTTCTTTAAATAACAATTCTATTCTTCAATTTTTAATGTTTTCTTCAACATTAAATAATTCCTGTCATTTTCCATTTTTTTTAATTATAAATTATTTTCTTCTTTTTTCAATCCAATTGTTCAGTAATTTTCTTTAATTCTCAATTATTGTATTCGAATTTCAATTTTATTTCTGAATTTTCAATTGTTTTTTTTTTTTAATATTCAATAGTTCTGTGTTTTTCTGATTTCAATTTGCTTATTTAATTTTCAATTTATTTCTTCAATTTTGAATTATTAACTTGAAATTTAAAATATTTGTCTGGATTTTCTATCTAGTTGACCAATTTTCAATTATACACTTTAAATTTAATAACCATTGTTCAATTTTTTCAATTATTGTTCAATTGTAGATTAATATTTACTTTTTTTTTTAAATTTTGTTTCTAATTCTCAAATATCTTTGTCATTGCTGAATTATTTCTTTCCATTATTAATTATTTCTTTTCATTATTAATTTTTTCTTTTAAGGGCATGTGATGATAATGCTAAATTTGTCCGTAAACTTTCTCTTAAAGTACTCAATGTTTTGACACCAAACTTTGTAGAATTACTCAAAATACCATTAGAATGGTCTCTCTGACCCAAATTTATTTCATTTTTATCTTTAAACTAATTTTTTCTTCAATTTTACAATTTTTGGAAATTTTAGAAAAAAAAGTAAATTTGAAAAATATTTAGTTTAAAAACAAAAATGAAACAAAATTGGGTCAGAGAGACCATACAAATGCACTGAGAAAATAAGTTGACTAAATACAACAAATTTTTGATTAAATTTAGCAGAGAGAGGTTGTTGATATAGCACCTGCAAAGCACTTAATTGATTTTAGCAGAGCATATGCTCCGGTATCCTAGAAGTTTGATTGTCATCGCCGGTGTTTTGTTTGTTTTGTCCCGAGGAACCCTAACCTAGAAATAAAGCTCCTTGGCTAAAGGCTTATTTTCTCAGTGTGGTGTTTTGAGTAATTCTACAAAGTTTGGTGTCAAAAAATTGAGTACTTTAAGAGAAAGTTTACGGACAAATTTAGCATTATCATCACATGCCCTTAATTCTTAATTATTATTTTTTGTAAAGTTTAATATTTAATTCTTCAATTCTCAATTATTTTCTTTGAATTTCAATTATTTTCTTCAATTATCAACTGTTATATTCAATTTTTGTAGACATTTGTAGGTCTATTTATACTTAAAATAAATTTAAAGTTAACAAGAGAAAAAACCGGGAAAAATAGGAACAAAAACCGGGAAAAACCGGAAAATGACCGGGAATTTTGTGGGACGAAATTAGTAGACACCCTGGATTCAGAGAGTTGAATATTCCGACAAATGTAGTTTCGGAATGTTAAAAGTTCTGACAAATTGTGATTCGAAGAGTTTAAAAAATTAAAAAAATTTCGGTTATAAAACCGAAGTTATATAAAATAACTTATAATACTTTACTTAAAATGAAGGAAATCTAGAACCCAAAAAAAAAAAGGATTAGAAGCCTATAAAAGAAAAAATCTTCAAAAAGTGATTAGCATTAAGAAACTGTATAAAAATATCAAAGAATTAATCATATTAAAATACTGACATTGTTTATTTAAGCATAAGAAATTATAAGAAAAAAAATAACGTTTTTGGATACAATGATAGATATTTAAAATTTCAAAGAAATAGAGACATGAATATTAAATTAGAAAATTCATTATTTATTAATTTTAACTGTTAAATTTTTAAATAATTGTAATTTAAATTTTTGAATAAATTAAAGTTTGGGATCAAAAGTTTTTTTTACAAATTTCCATGTTTTGTGAAAAATGGGGGATATTAGGGAAAAAATTTAAAAATAGGGGACTTTAGCTTCAATTGTGAGAGCAGGTATCTTATTTGTTTTGAACCGAGTCCCTTTAACCAAACTATTACTACAACAAAGGTTAGAGACTTATTTTCTCAGTGTACAAGAAAAAAGAAATTTCTTATTTTTATTATTTTTTTCAAATGTACAAAACTTTTTGTTTTTGCACAATGCCTATAAATTATCTGCTTACTTCCTTTTGCATAAAAACATCAGAAAGAATGTTTTTTATTATTAAGAATCGAAATGGCTTTTTCGAACAAAGGGAGCGTGCAGCAGATGTAGTAGACGTGGAAAATAAAATAAAATTAAGTACCGTGAAGTAGTAAGTGTCGACATATCGGATAAAAAAAAATTAAGAACACGGTAAAATGGGAAATACAATGCGGTAAAGTTGCGACTGTCGCGCTCGTAAACTTTTCTTCTATATCTAACATGATATAAAATACTGTAAGCAAAGAAAAACCGGAAACTAAGGTACGCAATTTCTGTATTCGCACACCTATATAATAGTCTACATGTACTAGAAATCATACTTCCTCATATGCCTGTATACTGCGCGTAACATTGCAAAAAAATTGAAATAAAAACTTTACGACGTGATTCTGATTCAAAATGATAATTCGAGTCGATAACTTGCCGCTCAACAATATTGTCAATAAAACTCGCGAAAACTATTTTTTATCCATTAAAATAATTTTTTAGATGCTTTGTTTTAAACCTGTGTCGCAAAGATCAGCAGATTAGAGAATTTTTCCGAATTTTCTCCTCTAAACATTAAGCAAAATCTTAATTCAACATAAAAAATTAATTTGATGGAACTAATTTTCTTACTCGGCTATAGGAAATAAAAATTTATCTCTAACCAATAAAGTCGAGTTAGGCTGTGAAGTAAATAAGAAAACAATTTTAAATTGCGCCATAAAACGCTATTTTCATTCAACTCTAGAAATAAATTAGTGGCGGTACCTTTAAAGTGAAATCGATAAAAGTTGAATAGAATATATTTCCCTGACTTCTTACTCAGTAAAATTATTCCAAGATTGAGTAATAAAAATTCATTGGATTAAATTAAGTTTTTTGATATGTGAATGAAAATTTATTAGCACTCTATAAAAATGTATTAGGGATAAAGGTTGAATATAAAGAAATTGTCGAGGGTGAAGGAAATGGT
Source organism: Ganaspis brasiliensis (assembly GCA_037103525.1). Taxonomy (NCBI): domain Eukaryota; kingdom Metazoa; phylum Arthropoda; class Insecta; order Hymenoptera; family Figitidae; genus Ganaspis; species Ganaspis brasiliensis. Next base: position 1,096,743 of record JAZKLR010000435.1, read on the forward strand.
TGTATATACAACACTAACATATAAACTCGTGCCTTCAGAATTAAATCGAGGGGAAGAAAGTGTGTTTGGCTTAAGCAGGTTGGAAAAAAGAAAGACTCGAGAAATGTTTACTCACTACTCAGTGAAATAACGATAATCACGTGATCTAATGGAACTTGGCCAAAGACGAAACGAATCCTTCGTGTTTTGGTATCGTCCCGCGAATCCGATTAGATCTAATCCAATTTAATATAATCTAGTAAAGTGCAGCTCAAAAGAAGACGCACGAACCAGTCTAAAATCGACGATCTCAATTCTAGTTCCATATCTGCCACGAAAGTTATCTTCCGTGGAATTACGATTTGACGCAGCGCTCCAATTTCATTAAATTGCCCCATACTCATCGGGTAAAATGGTTTTTAATTTATCACCGAGAACATGACTTTTACGGTAATTTCAAATTTACCCAAAAGCGAATAACTTAAACATGAAAATTGGAATTTAAAATAGGGAAGAAAGTTTATGATTTCAAATCAGTTATTAGGACATGGCAATATGAATAAGTCAACAAAGTGTAATCAATTATTCCAAGTTTTTGACAATTAGATTTAAATTCAAAGACAATTATTCATAATTAAAAATCAAAGTTAACAACTTGGAATCAATTTTGAGGATTCTTAAAATTCAAAGTTATCCAAAATGGAAAATTAAAGCTAATATTCCACATGAAAACTTTATGTAAAAAAAACTAAACTCAATTATTCAAAGTTAATGATTTGAAGTCAACAACTTGGATTTAATTAAACGAAGTTTAAAATTCAAGGTCAATTATCCAAAATTAACAATTCGAAATCAACAATTTGGAATCAATTATACGAAGTCAAAAACACAAAGTCAATTATCAAAATTAAAAAATGAAAGTCAATTATCCGAAGTTGATATTTCGAAGTGAATAATTGAAGTCAAAAACTTGGGATCAGTTATGACAAATCAAAAATTCAAAGTCAAATTATCTTAAATTATAAACTCAAAGTCAATTTTCCAAGTCAAAACTTTAAGGTAAAAAAATTCATGTCACTTATTCGAAGTTAATAATTTGAAGATAACAACTTGGATTCAATTAAACGAAGTAAAAAATTCAAAGTCAATTATCCGAAATTAAAAAATCAAAATCAATTATCCGAAGTTGACATATCAAAGTGATTAATTTGAAGTAAAAAACTTGAGATCAGGTATGACAAGGCAAAAATTTAAAGTCAAATTATCCAAAATAAAAAACATAAAGTCAATTGTCCAAGTCAAAACTTCAAAGTAAAAAACTTGGACTTAATTAAACGAAGTTAAAAATTAAAATTCAATTATACAAAATCAATAATACGAAATCAACAACTTGGAATCAATTATACGAAGTGAAAAATTTTAAGTCGAATTATTCAAAATGAAAAACTCAAAGTCAATTTTCCAAGTAAAAATTCCAAAGTTGAAAAAATTGAAGTCACTTATTCGATGTTAATAGTTTGAAGTTAACAACTTGGACTCAAATAAACAAAGTCAAAAAATCGTATTCAATTATCCAAAATTAACAATTCGAAATCAACAACTTAGAATCAATTATACGAAGTCAAAAATTCAAAGTCAATTATCCGAAATTAAACAATCAAATTCAATTATCCGAAGTTGATATATTGAAGTGATTAATTTGGAGGCAAAAATTTGGGATTAATTATGACAAGTTAAAAATTCAAAGTCAAGTTATCCAAAAGTAAAAACTCAAAGTCAATTTTCCAAGTCAAAACTTCAAAGTAAAAAAATTAAAGTCACTTATTCGAAGTCAATAATTTGAAGTCAACAACTTGGATTCAATTAAACGAAGGCAAAAATTCAAAGTCAATTATCAAAAATTAACAATTCGAACTTAATAACTTGGACTCAATTAAACGAATTCAAAACTTAAAAGTCAATTATCCGAAATTAAAAAATCAAATTCAATTATCCGAAGTTGATATATCGAAGTTAATAATTTGAAGTCAAAAACTTGGGATCAATTATGACAAGTGAAAAATTCAAAGTCAAGTTATGCAAAAGTAAAAACTCGAAGACAATTTTCCAAGTCAAAACTTGCAAGTAAAAAAATTAAAGTCACTTATTCGAAGTTAATAATTTGAAGTCAAAAACTTGGACTCAATTAAACGAAGTCAAAACTTAAAAGTCAATTATCCGAAATTAAAAAATCAAATTCAATTATCCAAAGTTGATATATCGAAGTGATTAATTTGAAGTCAATAATTTGGGATCAATTATCACAAGTGAAAAATTTAAAGTCAATTTCCAAGTCAAAACTTGAAAGTAAATAAATTAAAATCACTTATTCGAAGTTAATAATTTGAAGTCAAAAACTTGGACTCAATTAAACGAAGTCAAATATTCAAAGTCAATTATCCAAATTCAATAATACGAAATCAACAACTTGGAATCAATTATACGATATGAAAAAATTCAAAGGCAATTATCCGAAATAAAAAACTCAAAGTTATTTAACTCAAGTAAACAATTAAAAGTCAATTATCCTAAGTCACAAATTCTATGTCAATTAACCTAAGTTTCCAATTCAAAATCAATTTCTTCAATTCAAAAATACAAAATCAGTTATCCCAAGTCAAAAATTCAAATTCAAAAATTCAAAGTTGGCTATCGAAAAACAACAATTTGTAGTGACTAATTTGAAGTCAACAACTTGGATCCAATTATACGAAGTAAAAAATTCAAAGTCAATTATCCGAAATAAAAAAACTCAAGTAAATAATATCAAAAGTTAAAATGAAAGTTTCAAAACAGGAAGTCAAAAGTTCAAAATCATTTATCCGAAGTTAACAATTCGAAGTGAATATTTTAAATTAAACATTTCGGATCCCATTATACTTAAAAATTCAAAACCAATAATCCGAAATTAAAAACTCAAAGTCAAATATCCCAAATCAATATTCGATCAATATTAAAATCCAAATTCTTAATATTATTCCAATAATTTTCCAATCGAATCCTATAAAATTTTCCATCAATAACCACAAAACAAGTTTGCCTGAAAACTGACTACGACTTTGTGCTATTTTAATCAAATTTTTTTTTTTCGAAGTAACTAGATCGAGAAACCATAAACACTTTGTTTACAAAAACTCTTAACACAAAAATTTTCTCTTTTTTTGCAGTTTCTGAAAGCTGCTCGTCTTTCCTTACTCAAAGGAAGTACAAAATATAAACTTAAAAAGTTTAATCTCCAAACATTTAACAAAGAGAAAAAAAAAAAGTAATATAAGAGAGTATCTTGCGCCTTGCGTCGACTTTTACAAAGTTGAAAATCGGATCATGAAAAAAGCGCGACGCTTCGTGTTACTCTCACTTTAGGTACTTTTCATACATTTTTAACGACCTCTTCTCGCCTTCAACTCTTGCTGAGATAGAAAGAAAGGAGAGGATATAATCTTAGTTAAACTAGGAATAAGATGAAAGAAACATGTTGCTAACGTGAGATAAAAAGCAGAAGCTGGTGAAAAAACTTTCACACCTTTCTTTTTTTTTTTGTTTCGTTTTTGGATATATTTTACAAAATTGGAGTTTTTCTTATCTTTCATGCTTGAAAATAATTATTTTACCTTTCCGAATCTTCAAATTAGCGATATAATTATCCTTTCAATTTACTAACAATAATTCTAATAGTTTTTCAATCTCTTCAAGATTTCTTCTTCAATTCTCTCAATTTCTTCTACTTCGAGAATGCCCCATATTTTATAAAAAAAGGAATCAAGTTTGAAATTACAGCACAATAGTGAATGAAATCATCTGAAAATTTCTTTCTAGAAAATTGAAAAAAGAATAGAGAGACAAAAAGTCTCATTTCTCTTTTTCGATTCTCTCGATCGTGAAAAATATTTTTAACAAAACTAATTTTAGAAATTTCTCTTTCCTCAAAATTAAATATTTCTTCATAATAAAACAAATTTAAAGATTTTTTTTATTTAAAGAAATAAAAACGAAAAACTGATCTACTGTAATTTAGATCAAAAGATATTAAATTTTGATTAAAATTCAAACAAATTAAAATTAAGATAGTTTTATATTTCAATTTTTTTGCTTTCAATTAACTTGAAATATGTGGGATTTAATTTTATCATAATTAACTAAATTTTCGATTATGGAAAATAATATTTGAAAATATTTCAATCAAGATAGAATGTACTTTCATATTACCATTTAGAATTTGAGAAAGATTGAAATTTCAGAATGTCGATAATGTTAGGAACTATATTAAATGGTTTGCAGATTGAATAAATTTTCTCAATTTATAAAAAGTTCGTCTGCTGGCATGCAGTAGGAATTCTCCCTTTCGAATTCGGTCCTGGAGAAATTTCCATGAACAAAATTTCAAATCTGCTAGATTTATCAAATACTTGAAATATTTTCTCCACATATAGATTAACATTCGTTGAAATTAATTTTAAAATTAGATTATGATATAAAATTCGATAACGAGTTATATTAAATAAAAATATTATCGATCAAGGTAAAACTCTCAGTAATTAAAACAATTCATCAATTTTTCATGAATTATTTTTCTACTACAAAATCTTAATTTAATAGACATAAACTTGTATAATTTTAGAACTTTTTAAACAAATCATTTTTATTTCTCCAACATATTTTCCATATTTATTTATTTTCACCTTAAAAATAACGTGCGCCACATTAGTTGCTTTTTGACATTTTACAAAGAATCCTTTTTTATTTAAAATTTATTAAGTCTTTATAATGAATCGTACACTAAAGTATTTACAACATTTCTTAGTAAGTAATTAATCAAAGATCCATAAATTATTATTTAAAATACTTTATTTCAATAATAGTTCAATAAATTAAATATTGAATAAATAGAGGTTCGTAACGCTTCAATTTAAAGTTGATAAAAATTCCAAAAATTGAATTTGTTGCTTATTAAAATAAAAATAAATTAAAATTTAGATGGTTTAATATTTCGATGAATTGAATTTGAAATCGATAAATCTAAACTCTAATAAAATGAATTACTTTCTTCGGAAAATTAAACCACTAAAAATTTAACAAACTTTTTACCAAAATAGATGACAAAATTTTGTTAAGTTGTAAAAAAATGAAAAATTTGTGTTTCATGAAAAAATAAATTACTGGATATCGAGGACTTTGTTTTAGGGGTGACAACAAATCTTATATATGATATTGAATTAGCTTTAGTTTCGAAAGGTATGCTCGTAAATGTTGATTTAGATTCTATTTCTATACACTCAAAATGGCAATTGGTCAAAGGGGCGAATGCGTGAATGATTATAATTGGATTCTTGATGAACGAGGAGAATTTCTGGTATATTGGATGATTGCTGTTATTGCTGTCAACCATTACTTGTGTTAGTTTGATCTACAATTCACTCTGACCTTCCTAATCTACATAAATACGTTCCTCTTTGTTAATATTCGAAAAAATGAATATTCTTTTAGATCAGCTTATTTGAAAATGAATTTTTAAAGCGAGTATCCATCACTTCCAATAAATAATTCTCATGATAAAACAGCTTTTATTTACTTCCATCATCGTTTTTTTTTATCTTTTCCGATTTTTGTTCTATTTTAAATTTACCGTTTCTTTTCATTTTCACTATTTTATTTTATTTCAATATTTATAATTTTATGTGATTTTGAATTATCACGTTCCATTCGCAGATTTAAATTCGTTTTATTTGATTTTAGCATTGGACGATTTATTTAACTTTAACTTGTTGAATATTTGATTAGTCCGGCAATAAAGAGAGTTTTAATAAATAAACAGAATATTTTTAGGAAATATAAATAATTTATCACATTTGAGAGAAATTGAGATAAATTTCAATTCATAACGATTGAAATTATAAAGTTAATTTTTTACTAACAAAAAAGTATGTTTTTCATACATTTTAGAAATTAAGCTATAATAATAAATAAAACAAATCGATAATATTATTATTATTAAAATTTATTATTGATATGTTTTAGTTAATAAGACTTCTTGTTTGAGTTTATTAAAATATAGCTTAAAAGGCGCGCATCTAGTTTCTATATAGTTATTTTAAAGACAACAAAAAATATTAAATATATATATATTATGTCTAATAGAAATTGTTTTTTAAATAAGAAGACATAATTTTGTTATAAAAAATATTAACTTTAGGGGATGTTACTTTTTTATTTCACAGTTCGAGGTTTTTAACTTTTTAAAAGCTGTTTTTCTAAACATCGAGCACAACAGGACACTAACGAAAAAGGTTACCTTCTTTCAATTCAAATTTCAAAATATTTACCGATAAATAGAATCAAAATTAATAAAAAACAACAGGGATTAAATTCACTTCAGATTTTAAAACGTGGACAGAAAAAGATGAATAAATATAAATATTAACTAACTTCAAGAGTTTACGAAGATTATTTGATTTAATTAATTAACTAATTAATAATTATTCATGAAATCATAAGATAAAAATTTATATTCAATGTTTATGCTAATTTGTTGTGAATTCAAAAATGAATTATTCCCTGATTAATTGCCTGGTTGATAAACTCTATAAAAGCGTTCGATTATTGTCCAATTCTGATGCATACTAACGAATGTATACCTACCGAATATTGCTAATAGGTGATAACGATGTTAATTTGGTGGGCGAATAAAGTACAATTATAATTGCCCATGAAATCGAACATTATTGTCGTTAACGACAATTCTCGGTATTCCTTTCGAATTTTGAATTTAGAATAGTGAAGTAAAAAATAAAATAAAATAAACTAAAAACATATAGGAAAACAGATGAAAAAACTCCAAAAAACTATTTGACAGTTTTTTCTATTTCAATCAGATTCTTTGTTCATTTATCAGCTATTTTTTAATTATCTCTTTCTTTGTCGTTTAATTTTATTTTATCACTTGTTTTCATTGTACCGATTTTATTTTATTTTACACAGTTTTTAGAGTTCTTTATGCGGTTGTTGGTAATTTAAAGACTCCTTTGAAGGAGAGAAGAGAGATAAAGTAAGGGAAAAAAAGTATGACAAAGAAAGAAGAAGAAGGTAAAAAATTTGAGAAAAACGAAGAAAGGGTTGGATAACATTTTTCTTTGAACAGGACAATGCAATTCTCGTAATCAGGTTCTTAGAAGTTCTTTTTGCAGCTGGATTTCTGAATCGCTCTAGGGTATACTAGTGACTGGAAGGAACTGGGAACACTCGAATGCGTGGCCTCGATTCCAAAAGTCCTTAAAGCCCTTTCTTCAAGAAGGACTCTCGAATGAATTGAACTAAGCGAATGCAGGATTGCCGGGAAATTGCAGCGAATTCCGCGAGTAAATTCCAATGATTATTCAATGAATTCAGTAAAAGAGGCTTTTTTGTTTATCACCGATCATTAGAACAAAGAATGTCGGTAAAATTTTTATTGACACCCCAGAAACAAACAAAAAACTGTACATCAAGTCATTTTTCTTCTCGGGAATTGTAAAGGGTTGGGAAATTATCAAAACCAATAAAATAACTCCTTTTTTAAAAAAATCTTGCATTGTTCTTGCGAATCTGAAATTTGCCATCTGTGGATAATTTTTTATGCATCCAATCTTTACAAATTTTTTAAACCTTTTTTTTAATTTCCTGGTTACTTTCTTCAGTTTTTAGTTATTTTTCTTACATTTCAATTCTTTTTCATTATTTTTAAAACTGTTTTGAAGAATAGGTCGGCTTTTTTCAAATTTAAAAAAATACTATTATAAAAGCTCTTTTTGTTGTTCATCTTTGATTTTTCAAATTAAATTTCTCTCAATTTTTAATTACTTTGTACGATTTTCAATTATTTTCTTCGCTTTTTTAAACCTTTCAATATTCATTAGTTATTTTCATAAACATACTTTAATTTCATAGTTTAATAGGATTTTCTTCTTTAAGAAAAGCGTTCTTTTTTTAAGGGAACGCACCGGTGAAATTTTAACCCATCCAAATTTATGACGCCTAATAAGGTACCAATTTTTTTTTGTACCTAAAGTTGCCCCGAGTCGAAATTTTGAAGCTACTTTGAAGCTCATGAGGAACTTTAGCTTCTACTTAACGACTTCTTAATTTTTAGCCTCTTCTTTACTTCTAATAATAATATTTCCTTCTACTTTACGTCTATACACATGTTTCATTTTTCCAATCATTAAAATTAGCAGCTCTTTTAAAGCTCCACATTCCCAGTTATAAAGAAATGAAAATTTTTATTCTACTTTAAACCTGCAAGTGAAACTCAGTCATTTTTTCCATTGGAATATACTTTTTTATTTAACATATAAGAAAAACGGGAGTTAAACTAACACTTTTTCTTCAATTATTGTTCCTCTGATTAGCCCTTAAGAGGAACAAATTTTAATCTATAACCAAAACCCAATAATTTGTAAAATTAGGGAAAATGTGTATCTTTCTAGATGCACTTGTAAAAAAATAACAGTTATTAACAATAATTTGTTTAAACAATTTTGAGTGGTAATTGTTGTTAATTTTGATAAATATCTTATTTTTTCAATATAAAAAGTAAACAAATTAAAAAACTACTACTTGCTAGGTGTTTTTAAATGTTATAAATTAACAATAATAAATTGTTTTAAAATATAAAAATAATAATTTATGGTCAATAATTTTTATTTTTCTAACCAGAGCCCAGTAATTTATTTGTAAAATTAGGAAAAATTTGTATCTTCCTAGGTGTATTTGTAAAGAATTAGTAATTACTAGCAATAATTTGTTTAAAAAATTAAAATTAATGAAAATAAAATTAAAAAAATGTATATAAAAAGTCCAGAAAAGAAAATTAAAAATCCTTCAGAAAAAAAAAGTTTGGGCAAATTAAACCAAAAACATTTTTATAATATTACACTGAAAGCAAGTCCAACAATAAATTTAGAAAAATAAAGAAAATCTAAAAATTCTATAAAAGAATAAGTACTAAGTTTGCAAAAAACCTCGCAAAAACTATCCAAGATTTAAAAACAAATTGAATAGGTGCATTAATAAAAAAAATAAGCGTATTTATTTTTAAAAATATGAAAAAACTTATGAAACTCAACGAAATAATAATAAATAATAATTATTATTTATTATTTATAATTTATTTATCAATAAAATAAAATGACAAATACAACAACAAAAAATATCATTAGTAAAAGGAGAAAAAATCTTTAAATTTTGTAAAAATAAGAAATTATAAGATAAAATTTAAACAGTTTCGAAAAAGAAACTGAATTAGAAACTAAAGAAGAATTACAAATATTGTAAGACTTAACAAAAGGATTATTGTGAATATGAAAAATAATTAATATTATTTAATTATTTTGCATTAACTAATGTGTCTTTAAATTTGAATTAATTGACATTTAAAAGTTTGAAAAAATTTGAATATGAGTTTATTGACGTTTGGAATTTATTTAAATTATAATGACCTAAAGATATAAAGATTTAATATTATTTTTTGCTATCTTCATACCAAAAATTTGTAAATCGTAGGCATTTTGATTATCTATATTAGCCCAATTATTTAAATTTTATAAAGATAAAAATATTAAAATTGAAATTTTTAAGATTTATCCACAAATTTGTGGTTTTTTTTATGGTTTGTGATTTTTTACATGCAGTATTAGACATCCGGAGAATTGTAAAGTTTTTGTTTTATTTCAATCATGATTTTAATGCAAATGATTCAATGATTTAAATCAATATCAGCCTGTAACTTGACAATAATAAATTGTTTAAACAAATGAAAAATACATAAAAATCTCCGTAAACATTCAGAAATTGGCGATATGTAACAATTTTGTTGAAAAGTCCTAAAAAAACTATTCGTAATTTGTATCATAAGGACACTGAGAAAATTAAATATAAAGTTCATAAGCGTCGGTAGCGTAGTGGTTAGTGCGTTAGATTATAAGTGCGTAGGTCGTTATGTCGTGGGTTCGAATCCCCATTTGCGTTATAATAATTTATTTAGTAAGTTTAGACTATTTCCAGCTTGTGTGTATTAAGTGTAACGAATTCTAAAAGCGCATGAATTTTGAATATTTATTTTATATTTTTTTTTATAATTTCATTCATATTAATTTCAGTTTTATTCGCAAAAACAGATTCTTTCTTTGTTTAGACTTTAGAAGATCAATAAAAAGGGGGTCTTGAGCGTTAAAAGAGGCCTTAATATAGTTGAATATTAGCTTCTACTTTAACGCTCTCATCGCGGAAACAGGAAATTTCTTCCAATAATAGCACCAAAGTAGAAGCTAAATTGTATTGAATTTGCTTCTACTTTAAACCTCTATTTCCTAAAAATTTTGGACTATGTAGCGTTAAAGTAGCCTCAAAATTTCGACTCGGGTGGGCATATAAAATTATCTTATAATGTCAAAAATAAGAAAACAAAAATTAGGACTTGTTGGAAATTGTTATTTTTGAAAAAATGGAAATTCTTAAAAATCTATCTCCTTCCACAATTTTTACTTTCTTCTATCACCAATAGTTTTACAGGCTTTTTTAGAGTTCTGAAAAAAATTAGGCATAGATATTAAAAAATTCTTATTTTACAAAAGAAAAAAAATGTCTATGTCAAAAAACGTTATTTTTCGATTTTTAACAATATACTGTAATTCTAGATCCAAAATTATGCCAGAAAAAAAATTGTCCCCCTCAGCAACAAGTTGAAATTTTGTTCTCTCTCGTAAAAAATATCAATTTTCAGTGTTTTTAACGCCAATTTTTTTAAAAGCTTCTCTTACAATTTTGAACAAAATTAAGGTTCATACATTAAATTACATTTTTAAAAAAATTTAAAAAACTTTTAAAAAAAAATTGAAAATTCTAAAACCCGTACAATTTTTTTTTTTTAATTCAGGGATCACATCCCCTATTGCTGGTAAAAAAGGGGAATAGGGGAAATTTTTTTTAAATAGGGGATAAAAAGGGGACACAAATTTCGCTTTAAAGTCTATGATGTCGACTTCCATTGAAAAATTGAAGATGTTAAAATGTCAAATTAATATTTTTGAAACAAATAGCATTATTCATATAAACATTAAAATATTATGTATACTAGAAACATTAAAGTGCGCTATGGCGCGCGAGAAACTCTGCATTGTTATTTGTCATTCAAAACTATAATTTTTTGGAAATTTAAATAATGAAAATTAGGAGAATTAAATTTTTTTTAAAGTAACTGAAAAAAAAAAAAAATTGACAATTTAAAATAAAACACGAAAAATATTGAAATAATTACACAATTGAAGAAGAATAATTTATAAAATTACACAATAAACATTAAATTTAAACTAGAAAATTGAAAAATTAATAAATTATAGAAATAACTGTCGGAAATGATTACGAATTGAAAAACTGAATTAAAAATCGACAAAAGTAATTGAAATTCAAGAAAATAATAAAAACTTGAAGAAATAAATTGAAAATTTTATAATTGAATTGAAATTTGAAAAAATAAATTAAAATTGAAAACAAAACTCTAACAATGGCCAGGTTAATCCAAAATCGAACAAAATAATTATTGAAAAAATTAAAGAATAATTATAAAATTTTAAGAGAATAATTAAAGAAAATTTTGCAACCAATTGAAAATTGAGGGAAATAAATAATAATTGAAAGAATTAGTTGAAAAGTAGATTAATTTACAATTAGAAAAAATAATTCAAAAAATCAAACAATATTAAATTTAAACAAAATAATTAAAAAAAGAGGAAAAAAATTTAAAAATTAAGAAAATAATTCAACATTGCAAGAAGGAATTGAAATGTAAAGAATAAACTTAAAAATTGAAAATAATAATTGAAAAAAAAAACGATAATTATTGAATATAGAAGAAAATAATTCAAAAAAAGCGAGAATCTTTTAATATTTAAGACATTAATTTAAAATTGAAAAATGGAATTTGAAATTTAAAGAAAATAGTTGTAGAATTAAACATTTGAATTCAATTTTTGAAACAATTTTTGTGACTGAAAAAAAATGGAAAATTGAATTAAACTAAAAAGTTAAAAATTAAATTGAAATTTAAAGAATATAATTAAAAATTGAAGAAAGTATTTTAAAAAAGACGAGAATCATTAAATATATTTAAAAAATGGAAATGAAATTAAAATGAAATATTTAAAATTCAAAAAAACATTTGAGAATTGAAGAAAATAGTTGAAGAATTGAACAACTGAATTTAAATTTAAAACAGTTTTTATAATTGAAAACAAATATTGAAAAAAGTCGAGAATTAAAGAAAATTTTTTAAAATAATTTTAAACTGAAAACATTATTTAAAGTTTTGAAAAATAATTCAAAATTAAAGAATTAAATTACATTTTTAAGAAAACAGATAGATAATCGAAAGAAAAATTACAAAATGATAAAACTATTAAATATTAAAGAAAATAATTGACAAATGAAAAAAATCTTGAAAACTGTCGAGAATAATTATGAAGAGAATAACGAATCAATTTAAAAAGTTAAAAAATAGTTATAAAATTTTGAGAGAGTAAGTGGAAATTGAAAAAATTGTTTAAATTTATTAAAAATTGTGGAAAATAAATGGTAATTAAACAAATATCTGAAAAACCAAAGTAGTTTTACGCTAACTCCCCCCCCCCCCCCCCGACACTATGTGTTACATAGTTTTTTTTCAAAATGCATTTCGACGGCATATGTAACTATTGTCGAATTTCAAGAAAGTCAATTATTATATCACAGTCAAATTATCTGAATAAAATTTTGTGTTCTCTACATTACAAAAGCGTTTAAAATCAACAAAGCTAATAATTCTAAATCTAAAAATAAATATATTCTTAAACCATTGTTTATAATTTTCTTTTTAAAAACGGCTAATTCTGCCTTTTTCATTAGGATTTTAAATTACGCGCCGTCTTTTAAAAATGGCAAACAAAAAAAAATAAACTGTGGTCAATCTCCCTCTCTCTCAAATAGCTCAGCGCAATTATTAAATGATACAAATTCAGAATTAAGTAAAAAATAACTTTGATAAATTATATATTTAAATTTGAAAATTAGAAATAGGGGAAATAGGGGACAAATCTTTAAAATAGGGGAAATAGGGACAAAACTTCAGAATAGGGGAAAAAAGAGGAATAGGGGACAGTCTGTGATTCCTGTTAATTTTATCACTGTAGGGCAATTTTAAATCCAAAATGTTGCTGGAAAAAAATTTGGCACCTCTGAACAACGCGATTTATGAAATATTGAAATTTCACTGGTACCCCCCTTAAAAGTCTCGTATTTAGATAATAAACTATTAAATATTAAAGAAAAAAATGTTTAATAAAAAAAAAACACATAGGAGTCGAAGAATATCACTGAAAAAAAACTGAAAAATTCAGTCAAGAAAAAAATCCGGGTCGTACACATAAAAAAATTTGGGTCTTTAAACAAAAAGGTAAAATCTACTGAAAAGAATAATAAAATTTTACTAATAGTTAGAAGAAATTACTAATTTAAAAATCTCTAAATCTGAATTAGTTGTTTTCTACTAATGAATTAGCGAATTACTATTAAATTAGCGAACTACTATTAAATTGTAAGAATTTTACTAATATTTTGGTAGAAAAATACTAATTGAAATAGTAGAAAATTACTCATTCAAAAAGAGAAACTTTAAAATTTTAATTAGTAGTTTTTTACTAAAAAATTAGTAAAATATTTACTATTTAATTGTAGTTCAGTTTTCGCTAATTTATAAGTAGAAAACCACTAATTCAGATTTAGAAAGAATAGTAACCTTCTGAAAAATAATTTAAAAGTGAAGGTAATAAATCGAAATAACAAATTTAATTGAAATAGAAGCAAATAATTATAAAAATTAGAGAATGAATTTGAAATTAAAGCGAATATCTGAAAGAATTAAAAATTATAATTGAAATTGAAGAAAATTATTGGAAAAAAAAGTTAATTTTTCGGCGCGAATTTTAAAATAGACCAATTATTCTGTCTGGTTATTTGAAAAATTCGCAACTAAATCTTTATGTCGGATGTTTGCTCTGCCATTTGCAATTTTCGTTCTATAATAAAAATCCTGCTTCTTGAAAATTCTATCAAACATCAAATCGTGCAAATAAAACTCCAGACCAATAAAGACTCGATGAAATAGAAATTCTGACATTTAAGGATTCCACTTACTTAAAAGTTGTTTTAATTATAAATTCTGTTAATGAGAATTCTGATAAATTAAAATTTTATCCAATTAGAAGTCACTGGAATAAAAAGTGGGTTAAAGAAAAAAATTATCTAAATTCTGTTAAATAAGAGTTGGAAAATAAATTCGAAAAGCGTAAATTAATTAAATTCCGTAAATCACGCTAAAAGTAATAATTACTCTTAATTACTTAATTACTCTTAACTTTTACTAAACGTAAAACGTTAAGAGAAAATTCGATCTAAAAGACTTTTTCTGAAAAGAAACTACTTGACAATTTTTATATCATATTCATGCACCCCAAAAAATTAATATAGTTAAATATATATAGTAAAAAGTGAGAAAAAATTGTCATCTTGTCATATTATTTTTCATTACAATTTATAACAGTGTCATCATATATTTTTATTAATAATATATCCTTATCAAGAGGAATTCTTTATCATGAATTTTTGTCCAATATTCCGGTAACCCTCGATATTAGATTATTATACGAGCCATTGGGCAAAGTTTACTCGAATTCAGTGCAAATCGAAAATCAGTTTCTTGAGGAAACGTTCCGTCCTGTTGCTTCTGGTCATTTTGATGAGGGATTCTTTATAACACGTTATAGTACTTTTATGCATCATTAGCCATATTTATAACCATTTTTATGACGTGACTTCCTTCAGAACATCCACTTATGTGTGTCCAATTACGACAAATTGGCAGTTATTTACGCGTGAAGCGAAGGGCGAACTTTGCCGAGCACAAATCCTTTAACTAGGAAGAAAAAAAAAAGAAGAAGATCTTATCTCCCTCGACGACGAGAAGTTCGTTTCTGGAGGTCGATCGGCCACGACCTCCGATGCACAAATTCACGGGTGGTTTCATTGCAAATATGCTACCTTGGAAGATACGATGGGAAATCGGTCGCAGGAAGATAAATTTCGTACTTAAAGTTCCGCCTTCTCGCTCAAACCTTACTAGACCGGAACTAGAGTATTGCAATATTTCCACGTCCCAGACATTTTCCAATTTTATTCAATTTTTCAGTTATTTACCAAGTCTCTTATATTGGCGGAAAAAAAAAGTAAATAAAATAACACTGCTTTCTTCATGCTTAGAATTCCTTGAATACACTGAAAAACTTTGTAGATTATAATATTTACTAAACTTGCAATTTAATTTTGTAAATCAACTATCGTACTAAGGAAAAACTTGAACATTATTATTATTTCGTAGTTCGATTATTAAAATGTAAAATTTGTGGTTTGACTATAAACAAATATATTTTTCTTTTTCTCTTTTATATGAATCCAACAATTTCCCTTCCAGTTGTGGGATTAATATCTTCGTATTGTTTTTAACATACACAAAAAATTGTCAAAATATGTCAAATTCAGTATTATTAATCAGGACAAATTTTCGAAAAAATAGAAAATGAAAATAAATTTAGATTTGATCAACTGATGACTACTAAATTTTAAAAATTCGGAGAATCATTAAATATAATATTAATATCATTAAATCGCGAGTTTAGAAAATAATAACCTACAAAGTTTTTCGGTATAACAATTCAATTAAAATTTAATTTCAATTACTTTTTATAATCAACTGATGGATTATTTTTATTATATGAATAAGAGAGATAAAACAAAACATTAATAAGAGTAAAGTTCGTGAAAAAGGCAGAAGCTATACAAGATTTATGAAAAAGTTTCTGACTATTTCGAGAACAAATTTCTATCGTCTACTTAATTGATAAAGAAATATTGCTCAATTTTTGGCAGCGATGGTAATTTGGATTAATTTAGAGTGATATAATAAGAGCTTTTTGCAAAAAAGTAGATTGGAGAAAGAGAGATTTGGCGCTTTGCTCTTGGTTTTTGCTTGGATCAGAAAAGAAAAATGCGTGAAACTAGATACGTTCCTGGATATAAGATGTCCTCGTTCCTGTGACACTTCAGTGGTGGTCATAACTCTTGCATCTTAAACCTATCAATTCTCAAGGGAGTACTTTTGTCGGGGTGGTACTTGGCTCCGCGTCAGCCCCCTCCTCCAACCCCAATTCTTACCACCGTCGCCAGTCCGATTCTCGTAAAGGGACAAAATCCACTTGAAACCCTACGATACGACCCTCTTTATCCTCTTATCTCTGGACCAGTACCAATTTTTAAATAGCATAAAAAAAAAATTATCCGTTGACGCGTGACTCTTTGACGCTGAATATTTAGCGAGTTTTTTTTTAAAATAATTCTGTACGTTAACTTAAAAAAAATAGATAGATGGACAGAGAAGTGTTGAATATGGTCGAGTCCATACCAAGTGATCACACCAATTTCAGTCATATTGAGTAATATTTACGAAATTGATATTTTGGGTTCCTTTAGGAGTAAAAAAAATAAATTTTAATTATTTTTAAAAAATTCAAAATATTTTCGAAAATATTCAAATTCAAAATTTTGAGTACTATTTTTTTTGTGTTATCATAACTTCTGTAATTTTGAAGCAATTGAGATCATTTTTTTTAAATTACTCGTATTTAAATACTCTTTCAAGAAAAATTATAATAATTAAGAAATTGTTTATAATTAAATTTTTATTAAAAAAATTAAATTATTTATTTAAACAAAATCTAAAGTATATCATCGATCTTTTTCAAAAAATTCATAAACATAGCCTATAATGTGCTTAAAAATTAAAGCCAAAGCGGCACCTAGCGGCAAGTTAAGAACTACAAATGTTAGCGGCAAATTCGAAATCTTTAAAATATTAAATATTGAATTTAATTATAGATATCAACACAAATTCATATAATTTTTTCTATTATGTGAACTTATAAGATTGATTTGAAATTTTTTTTTACAAACATTGATTAAAAATAGTTATTTATAATAATCTTCAAATTTCATTCATTAATTCAATCTGTCAACACCTGCGAAGTTTGTCAGTACTTCGCAGTACTGACAAATTTTATGTTTCATACTTTATGTTTCAAATTTTTAATCATTTTTCTCCTTATAAAATTTTGTCATCTTTTAAATTTATTATAGTTTTCATTTCTTTCAACTATTTTCAAACTATTTTTATCATTCTTTAAGGGGAGAGATAGGTGAAATTTTAACTCAACAAAATTTTTGATGCTCAGAGGTGTCATTTTTTTTCTTACATCAATTAAGATGCAGAATTATGGTATTACATAAAAATTAAAAAACAATATTTTTTTGGTCATTTTCGAAATTTTATTTTTCAAAATCCATACGATGGATTGTAGAAAATCATTTAAAAATCCCACAAAAACATTGTCGATGGAAAAAATGAAAATTGTGAAAGAGGTTTAATTTTTAAAATTTAAGTTTTTCTTAGAATAAATTTCTCAAACTCCGCAAATTATTTGTTTCTCTATTTTTGACATTACCCCATAATTTTAGGTCTAAAATTGCATAAGAAAAAAAATTAACACCCCTGAACATCGCGAATTTTGATAATTTTACCAGTCCATTATTTTTCTTTCTTCAGTTTTAAATTATTTTAATTATTCACTTATTTTCACTTATTTTTACCAGTTTTTAATTATATTAATTATTTTTCAATTGATTTAACACATTTTCAATTATTATTCTTAAATTTTAATAATTTTCCCAATTTTTAGTTATTTTTATTATTTTTCTATAAATTACCAATTTTTTAATTACTTTTTTTTACTTTAATTATTTTCTCCGATTTTTTTAATTCTAAAGTTTGATGTCCATGTACTATGAAAAGATCAGTGTGACTTTCTGAAGCTTATAATTTAAATATAATACACTAACTATATTTACATTATGTAAAAATATACATACATTTCGGTTACTACGGAACTACGCGTTGAGTAGCGGTGACACCGGTCCGCGCCGCGCTAGCATAACTTAATAATTTTTTTCTCAAAAACTATAATACATACCATCTTTTTCTTTGGCTTAAATTTTTAAGCACATTATAGGCTATGTTTATGAATTTTTTGAAAAAGAACGATGATATACTTTAGATTTTGTTTAAATAAATAATTTAATTTTTTTAATAAAAATTTAATTATAAACAATTTCTTAATTATTATAATTTTTCTTGAAAGAGTATTTAAATACGAGTAATTTAAAAAAAATGATCTCAATTGCTTCAAAATTACAGAAGTTATGATAACACAAAAAAAATAGTACATAAAATTTCGAATTTGAATATTTTCGAAAATATTTTGAATTTTTTAAAAATAATTAAAATTTATTTTTTTTACTCCTAAAGGAACCCAAAATATCAATTTCGTAAATATTACTCAATATGACTGAAATTGGTGTGATCACTTGGTATGGACTCGACCATATCTTATATTGATAAGCCGAAAAAACTTTTTTTTAGATTAAATTGAGTAATAACTAAAACATGTCAGAATAAAAAACAAAACATTGAAAACATGCTAACATCTTTTTTAATGAGATATTTTGGGAGTTTGAAAAAATACAAAGTTTGCTATATTAAAATCCGATGCTAAATGTTATTTTATACTCGCTACTAAAATCAGAAGATTTTTAAGTTTTAATTATTGAATAATTGAATTTACTGGATTAACTAAATCTATTAAGATTAAATTAATGTACTCTCAAAATCTGAATTAGTGATTTTCTACTAATGAATTAGGGAGAAATCGGTTAAAATAGTGAAAAGTTTCATTACTTTTTAGTAGAACTGAAAACTTTTATGTATTAAAATAATCTGCAGCGCAATTGTTTTAAGCCAATTTCAGATTATTTAAATTTCATTTGGTATAAAAAAGAGCGTTGCAGATTAATTTAATTCAAAATAATTTTCTGTGAGAAACCTACTAATTTGAAAGTGAAATATCTACTAATTGAAAAAGTAAACTTTCACTATTACAATTGATAGATATTTCACTTTAAAATAAGTAGTTTACTACTAAAAAATATTGGTATTTTTCACTAATTAATAGTGACCGATTTCTCGATAATTAATTAGTAACAAATCACTAATTCAGATTTAGAGAGTATTTAAATCAATTATTTAATAAATAAGACTTAAAAATCTTTGATTTTTAAATTGGGGTGGCCAGCAAGATTTAAAAATAAGATTCAAGGCCTTTTCTCGGTTTTGAAAAAATTTTCAAGGTTTTAAAAATATTACTTTATTAAGAACACCATATAAATATATTAATTTTTTTATTTTAATTAAAAAATTTATAAAAACAATTGAAAATTAGAAACAATAAGAAAAACAAATAAATGAAACAGCGCGAGGACAAGAAACCTGACTATTAAAACATGTCAATATTGAAAAAAATGAAAAAAATTGAAATTGCGCTTTTTTTTAACAAACAACACTTTTAAAAATATGGGAAGCACTCTCTAAATCTGAATTAGTCAAAAGTAACTAATTTAAAAGCAAAAACTCAGTCACTAATTGAAATGGTTATATTTCTACTAACCATTTAGTAAAAAATAACTAATTATTAGCCAAATTAATTTTTATGTTATGCCAAAATTAATAATATTTTAGTAAAACTCTGTTTACTAATTAAATTAGTCAATTTTTAACCATTTTTTAGTTATATTTTTAATAATAAAGTCATAATTTACTAATAATTAGTTATTTTTAACTAATTGGGGGAACAAAAACTCAGCCACAATTTTACTAATAATTAGTTATTTTTAACTAATTCAAATTTAGAGAGAAGTAAAAAATATATAATACATATTGGTATTTCTAATATTTAGAAGCTTTGTGGTACAAAATTGCGAAAACTTATTTTATAATGGAAGAGGGATGAAACTAACATTTTTACTAAAATCCCTTTTATAATAACCTTTACTTTAAGATATTCACAAAGAAGATACCTACTTGAAAAAATGTATATTTTCCTATTTAGTAAAAATTTGACAAAAATGAGTTAGATTCTAAAGATGTTAGAATAGTTCAAGAAAGGATTTTCCAAAGAATAGTTAAAAATTTTACTAAATTTTAACAAAAATCAACAACACTGCAAAAACATGGTGTCTTAAATTGGACAAAAATGTCTTAAATTAAGATACTTTTGGTGTCTAAGGCACGAAAAATGTCTTAATTTAAGACATTTTTGAACAATTTAAGACACCTGTTTTTGCAGTGAACTTTATACCCATAATAATTAAAAATTCATATTTTTAGAAAAATTCAAGGTGAATTCACGGTTTTTTTACTCTCTAGTAATTTTCTTCTTTTTACAAGATTTTTGCTTTTAATGGGGTTTAAATTTTCACATTTAGGTGATACTTTTTACTTTCTATAAAAATTATCCTTTTACGATATTTTAATCTATAATATTGAATAAAACATTTCTCTAATTATTTAAAGCTTATCTTTTATCCCCATTTATTTTTCTATATTCCTAGTTATTTCATAACTTTATAATAATTTTTCACTTTTTAGTCATTTATTTCATCTTATTGTTATTTTTTCACTAACTAATAATTAAAAGAAAGTTTTAATTATGTTCTTTAAATTTGTAAGTATTTTTTCACTCTCTAGCAATTCTACTTTACTTTATATTTTATTTATTTCTCCAATTTGTAACTGTACTTCTACTTTTTAGTGAAAAGCTCTTGTTCTATTTTTCTCTCATAAGTTTCGTTTTCTTTTCTTCAATTTCTAGTTAATTTCTCACTTTCTAGTAAGTTTTTTCTTTCCTAGGTGCTGTTTTTGAACTTCTAGTAAGATCTTTCTCTTTCTAAATATAACCATTAAAAAAATTTTTATTTAATTTTTATTTTTTGAAAATTTCATTTTTTTCAAAAAGTATTCTGTAACCTATAAATTCAACTAAATATATTAAAAAATCGTATTCTTTGCTTAAAAACAAATCTATATCAAGTTTACATTTTTTCAAAATTTTAAAGAATAAATTGCAATTTTCAAATTTTAAACGAATTGAAATTTTCAATATTTTAGAAATTAAATTATTGCTTCCTCCATAAGAAAGCAAATTAATCTTTTTGATGAAATGAAAACAAAATGTCCAAGAAATAAATATAATTATCGGCTTGTTCGTTATATAATAGTAATTTTACTTTTTTTTAAGCAGTTTTTCTCTTTTTAGAATTTTTTAACGGTTTTAGAGTATGGAGTCCATTCTCTCCATAATATAGGTTTTGCCAGCCCTAGCTAAAACTCCTGAGGAGTACTCAATCCCCGAGTTGCAGACACCTCTGAAGTTTCAGGATAATTAAATTGATACAAATTTTTATTTAATCAAAATTATAATCAATTTAAAATGTGTAAAATCCAAATTTCTTCAATCATATGCTAAATTTACTACAGAGTTATCTCTGTGTTTATAAAAAAATTAAAAGCTTCATAAGTTACTACACTCAACAAAATTCTTAGTAAATTTGACTACTTTTTACCTACCCGAAATAATTCAATAAGTCTGCAACCGACTTTATAAAGTTATATTGATTTTGAAAAATAGTTAAAAGAACTACAAAAGTTGTTGTTTATACTAAAAAAGTAATTGGTAAAATGAGATTTTATAGTTATTTTTAAAATTTAACTACTTGAAGTAGTAAATAGAACTGTTAATGTTTAACTACATGAAAAATAGTAAACTTAACAGCTCGAACTTGGTTAGATTAACTAAAAAAGTAATTACTTAAACTACTTTGTTCTGAACTATTTAATGGTAGTTGAATTTGTCGGCTAAATTTTTTTCAGTGTAGAAACAAAAGTTAAAAAATGTTGCATTAAATTAATGCGTTACAATGTAATTGTGGTTGAACAAAGTTACTGTAACAATTTCTAATCCAATAAATACATAACAGCAAGCTACTAGTTTATCTCCTTCTGAGTCAGTTTCGTACTTTGCCAGTGTGTGAAGAGGAGTTATTGTTTGAACCTCACAGTTATGAAAGCTAATACCTTCATCCAAGAGAAGTGTCAATTAAGCTTGCAACTGAATGAGTAAATTTCAAGCACCAAGTAACGAACTAGAAACAAGTCACTCTATGCACACAATACCAGACCTAAAAAAGCGAGAATTATGCATAGAAAACCTAAATTCTTTTTATTCACGAAACATTCTCTTCATAATGCAAGTTTTATATATGGATGAAGTATTCGCAATGTTAAAATTTACTCGTGAAAAGAAAACTTTTTCAATTGTAGAGATCAAAAAAATGAAAATGATGAGGTTTTTATCTAATAAAACAAGTTTTCTCATTTCTGAACTACTTATTAATAAATCAACATTTTTGGTCAGAAAATAGGAATTATGATACGGATTTCTTTTCCCTTGTTTTGTTTAGTAATTATCAAAATAAAGCTGTGTAATTAAATTGATTATATAACAGAATATAACGATGGTTCAATCTATTATAACTGGTCATATTTCACGATTTTATATCCTCATCTTCCGTCATTCTAACACCGTAACTTGCCATTATAACATAAAATTGCAGTTAATGAATAATAAATTTAATACAGATTTTATTAAATTTTCTACTGTCTATATTTTATGCATTTATGATCAATCACCTAAACTTAATTAAACTTTGTCATTTTAATTGAATTTTATGAACTTTATATCACTTACTAATGTCTAATTGCAAAAGTTTCTTGGTTTTATTAAAACATTTTTAGCACGATGTTCTTTGTCTCTTATAATTAAATTGGGTTTTATGGCGATAAACAATTCAGTTAATGAGTCTCTGATCAGCAATTATTTTAATGCAGTGATTTCTAACTAGTTATGTTTTCAAATTATCCTCCGTTGAGTGATGCTTTGTTTAAAAATAGAATAATGAATTGTCAAAGCATTTAGAAAACTCATCTGGCATAAAATATACTCTAGTTGTTTTTATCATCAACTCTCTCTTGCTTTATCTTTCTCTTTTATTTCTTCTTCTCACTCTTTCTTTTGTATCTAACACACAAACACTATCTTTCTGAAGTTAAAACAAGCCTTTGTATTGATTATCGATAGAATAGGTTTTTATGAATAATAAAACAACGTTGGTATAATGAACCTTCACTAACTAGCTGTAAGGATTCGGCTTTATGATTTTCTGACCATGTTTTAAAGGAAAACCGATAATTACATTAATAAGATTATTAGTGTATTTAATATTAGTAAGCAAGAATAAGACACAAATTAATGGAAATTATTTTTTACTTCTATTGACAAATGAGTATAGAGTCCGAATTTTTTTTAGAAACGTAACTATAAAATTGAATAATTGTTTAAAACTTACTACAACTAATTCAAAACTGTTTAAAATTGCACAGTAGTCCGAAAACGCTTATTTTTTGCAGAAATTAATAATTTCCAGGAACCTAGATATTTATAATTTTAAATTTGATATTCAAAGTTTTTTTGGCTCGCCGATTACTAATCTGAAGTCTGATTTCAAAAATTCAAAATGACGGATCTAATATGGCGGATACAAACTTGTAAAAATTAAAGGTTTTTTATAAAACTTATAAGGGTAACATTACTTGTTAGTAGAATTATAAATTATAAAATAAATTAAGAACTGAAGCAATAAATGATTATTTGTAGCAACTTACCTCACGCAGGTATTTTGAACTTTAATAGACAAAAGTTAATTTACTAAATTTTTAGCAAAAATCACTTAAAATTAAGAAAAACATTATTATTTTCATATGCAAAATAATAAACAATCATGATCAACAAAAAATAAAACAAATGACATTTTTAACATAATTTAAATTCTTGATTCGTTGTTTACAATTAATAACTCTGTTAATAAATTTAAAAAAAACTTTGCACATAGGAAAAATATGCCAAAAGTAGCAATTTATTTAAAAATAGATAAATTAAGGAGTAGAAAGGTACAAAACAAATTTTATTTCAATGTGAAACGATGGAGAACATTAAAACAAAAAATGTACTTTTTTTAACCTAGATAGGTTTCAGTAAATTTGCATTTTATTTTTATTTAAAGCTATTTAAATCTTTGTTTATCACTTAAATAAACGTTAATAGTTCTTAAAAAGAATTATTGCAAAATTAAAAAAATTAAATTTCAATCATAAATATATATACATAAAGAAGCTTTTTATGAGTTCGTACTCGATACCGGTCGCAATGAATTTTCAATTTTCGAATTTCTTTAAAAATCTTTTATTTTAATCAATAAGAAAAAAAACAATAATTATAAATACTACAACTTATATAAAAACTGAATAATATGCATCCAGGCTTCACAGTGACAATGAAGAATATCTTAGGGGAAATAGGGAACTAAATATATAAAAATAAGGTACTTTTAGGGTACTTTAAAAAGTTAATAAATAAAGATAAATAAACATTATATTCTAATTAATTTGCAAGACAAAAACATTTTCTAGTCCAAATTTTAAAAGAGTTACGATATTTCTTTTAATATTATTAAACTATTAACTTTTATGAGAAAAAATATTTTATTTATAAATACGTTCATGAAATAATAAGACTGCATATAGTTAGAATTGTGGGACTACTTATTATAAAGTGAATAAGAAGTATGAAAACTAATTTTTTTCTTACTTCTTAAAAACTAAACAATTCTCAAAAGAATGAGAATTTCAATCGACTGAAATTTAAAAGTAATAAAATTTGAATAGATTGAAATTCTGATAAATTTACGACTAGATTATTAGTAAATTTGAATCAAATAATATTTAAAGAAGATAAAACAAAAAAGAGAAAAAGAAACAAAGCAATATATTGAAAAATGGGAGATCTTAAAAAAAAAAGTTTAACTATGAAATAAAAAATATGAAAATAGCGAAAAGTGAACCATAAAATAAAAAATACTAAGAATAAGATAAGAACATGTAAAAATTGTATAAACAGAGCGACAAATTCCTTTAAAAAAAACTTAAAACTTTAAAACGAATATGTAAATAAATTTAAAAAATAGAACAAACAATTATTTAAACAATTTTGACAACAAAAATTTGTTTAATAAATCTTTGAATCTAAAAATGTTTTGAAGGGGTAAATAAGTTTGCGAAAAAATAGACAAAATGTAAATAAAATTAAATACTCTCTAAATTTGAATTAGTTAAAAATAACTAATTATTAGTAAAATCGTGGCTGAGTTTTTGTTTCCCTAATTAGTTAAAAATAACTAATTATTAGTAAATTATGGCTAATTATTAGTAAAAATATAACTAAAAAATAGTTGATATTTGAATAATTTAATTAGTAAACAGAGTTTACTAATATATTAGTAATTTGACATAACTTAAAAATGAATTTGACTAATAATAATTAGTTATTTTTTACTAAATGGTTAGTAGGAATATAACAATTTCAATTAGTGACTGAGTTTTTGCTTTTGAATTAGTTATTTTTAACTAATTCAGATTTAGAGAGTAAATTTACATAAAAAACGAGTTGTATAAATAAGAAAATCAATAAAAAAATTAATAAATATTTCGATATGTTTTAAAACTAAAATTATATAAAATAACCTTTTAATATAATGCGTAAAAAGAAAATACACAACACAAAAAGAATATTAAAAGCAAATAAGATTAAAATCTTCAGAAAGTGATTAGCATTAAGAAATTGAATAAAAATACAAAAAAAAATAACAATAATAAAATACTGTCTTTTTTTAAAAAAATAAGAAATTATAAAAAAAAATGTATTTTTTGATAAAATGATATATGTATATTTCAAATTCCAAGAAACAGAAACATGATTAATAAATTAGATAATTCATTATTAATAAGTGAAACAATGATAAATGAAAATTATCAAGAAAGGAAAGAATTTGTAATAAAGTTAGAAAATGTTTAAAATATCGGAAAAATTTAAATTATGGAGGTTCTTTTCATTGACAAAACCTCAAACTAAAAAATTACTGTTCCCAACAAATAAAACTATGTTTTAAATTAATTTCAACAAATTTTGAAAGATCCAGTTGTACATTTTTCAGAAAAAATTAGGTTTAGCTAAAATTTGTTAGCAAATAATAATTATTTAACATTTTATGTTTATTCTTTAAATTTAATGGACAACTGCAATTTTCATTCAATTCTGATAAATAATAGCTCATTTTTCACGTTGAAACATTCACTACAATTTTAATTGTTGGGTTCTGTTAAAATTTGTTCTCTACGTCTTTTTTAAACAGAATATTATTTAACAAAATCCAACAAATGTAATTGTAGAGAATGTTTCAACGAGAAAATCGAGCTATTATTTGTCAGAATTATATGAAAATTGCAGTTATTCATTAAATAGATAGAATAAACATAAAATGCAAAATAATTATTATTTGGAAAACAAATTTTAGCTTGAACTATTTTTTTCTGAAAAATGTAGGTTCAACTGGATCTTTCAAAATTTGGTGAAATTAATTTGAATAATATTTTTATTTGGGGAAACGACTTTCTATTTGAGGCTATGTAAATGGAGAAAACTTCCGTAAGTTAATATGAATCACAAAATAATTAATTTTTGAATTTTAACTGTCAAATTTTGCGTGAAAAATAGGGGATATTAGGGACAAATTTACAAAATAGGGGACTTTTAGGGACTGTAAATCGATTGCGAATAAAAAAAATAAAAATAAACGTCAAATTAAAAAAATAAACTAAATAATAAGAGAATAATAAGTTAGTAAATAGCAATAAGTCACAATGATAAAAAAAAAGTCCGAGTAGGATCGAAGGTTCTCGAGAAGAAACAAATCCTGCATTTAAAGGGAAAAATTGCCTGTCCAATCTATAAAGTGCTGAGTCATATACAGGGACGATAGTCATTGTTCTCGGATAAATTCGAACGGTAAAAATCACTAGAGAAATAAAATGGGCAGTTAAGAGTTGGATGAAAAAAAAGACAAAAGATGAGTAGAAAGAATGGACATGAAGAAGACTGAAACTACGAATAAAGAGGACAAGTAGAAAAGTTAACAGCACCGCACAATGGTCTTAGGTACATTTGAAAATGGTACTAGAAATCGGTTTCTAGTAAATGGATCGAACGAGGGAGAGAAAAGGGAAACTTGAGTTTACAGCCTCTTAGATTCAGGAAATCTCTCTCCCGTCTCTTGTGTCTCAAAGATCATCCCTTCGTTTCTTATGTCATGTTACTTCAATTAACTTCTGTAATGTGTTATTCGAGCAGAATTCTATAGATCCTCGACCTTTCGAAACTGAGAAAGATTTATTCATTCTCGCTTATACTTTAATCCTTTGTTTTATCTCTCTGAACATATTTTTAATTTAAATAACTTCTCTTTGGAGAGACTCAAGTTATTTTAGTGCTAATATTTTAATGTAAATTTTTAGACATGGATATTAAAAAAAAAAAAATTTTTCTGTTAAAAAGCTATTTTAATTAAATTAGGTTTGGAAATATTTTATATATAATATTGCTTCTCTTTATCAATTGAAGGTTAATTCTGACGGAAACAAAGATGGACATTTATTAAGTACCGAGAGCAGAATATCATTCTAGTTTGAAGCAACAGTTTATTTGCCATTGTTAGGTAGTATCTGTGAAAGGTATACTTCGGTGATTTGTACTCTGGAGAGGCTTATTTCACTGCAATTGACACAAACTAGACGATTCTACATTGAAACTTGGAAAACAAACCAACCAGCAAACTGCCATGGGCATGCATTTAAGTCCTAAACTATTTCCGAGAATAGAAGCTGAATTTGATTATTTGTCTACGCAGACAATTTTAATTATCAAAGTTATTAAAATTAAACTTAAATCTTAACTAATATTTTTTAACATTCAACTGATTTCTTTCTAGATAATCTGCGAAAAGTTTACTGATCAGAAATATTTTTCTGAAAAGTTCATATCAATGTTTACAAACTTTTCTCAATATTTGACTATAAAACTCTTCTTTTTTCTATTTTAGATAAAAGTACACTGTTTTAGAAACTTATTTTACATTTAGCTTACACTGAAAAAAATATTCTTAAGGGCATGTGATGGAGTATGATAGATGGATTTTGCCTATCACTCGGATAGGCAAAATTTGTATGTAAACTTTCTCCTAAAATACTAAATATTTCACTGAAAAAAATTTTTGTTAATTTAACATATGATTTGGGTGAAAATTTCATTGCAGCAGAAAGTCAACCATATGTGTAAATTTAACATCAAAATAAAGAGACATTTAACAATGATCTAAGAGTTAATCTTAAGAATTCCATTCACCTGAAAATCACATGCAGCAAAAATCACAGATAGTTTTTTTCTGTGTTCCGTACAAAACTTTGCAGAATTAATTTAAATATCATTAAGAAGGTTTGCATAACTCAAGCTTGTTGAAAATTTGCCTTTAAATTAATTTTTTTAAATTTCTGATGCAAATTTAAAAAAAAAATGTCTGAAAATTCAAACAGACTTGGGTCAGACATACCGTCCTTATAATATTTTAAGTAATTCTACAAAGTTTTATTTTAAAATATGGAGTATTTTAAAAGAAAGTTAACGAACAAATTTTGTCTATCCTAGTGACGTCATACTCCTCACATGCCCTTAATTTAAAAAGAATATTTCTCTTCTAGATTCCCTTTACGTTTTCTTTTTAATAGAAGCATATTTTTCTACTTCAAAGAGAATTTTTCTTATTAACCTGAGAATATGTGATCTAAAGATTGACTTTAAAGTTATCTTTTTTGATTAAACTCATTCCATTCAATTTAAGATTATTTCTCTAAAATTAAGATTATTTTCTCTATACAAACAAATTCTTGAAGTTGCTAGCAGTTATTTTATTTTTACATTTACGCAACTTGAAACTAGATGAGAAATATCATTCTGTGTCATTTTTGAAAAATGGAATTAAAAAAATCTGACATCGCGCTTCGCGCTCCGTCCCATTCTCATCAACAAAAATTTGGTTGAGCCAACCAAATTTTTGTTGCTTTGACTAAAAATTTGGTTAAGCCAACAAAATTTTTGTTGATATGACTAAACATTTTTTTCAGTGTACCTAATGTGGAGTTAGAATTGTTAGATTGGCTTGATTTGTTGAGTTTAGATCCAACAAGTGCTCAAGAACACGAATATAAGCAAAAATAGGAAAATGAAATCGCCGAGATAGTACACTGCTTTACTAAGGAAAAACTTAGGGATCCAATCTAAAACTTCTGACTTCAAATTCGAATTCAGCACCCAAAATCAAAAAGAAATACACTATTGTAGTGTCTAAGCGAATTTTTTTTTGAAATTTGCTCTAATTCGTGTTAATCAACAGTTTTTAAGTTTAACCCAAAAAATTTTGTCAATCTAAAACTTCTGACTTCAGATTTGGATTCAGCACCAAAAATCAGATAGAAATACACTAGTGTGTATTTCTATTGTGTGCCTGTCTCATTATTCCTTTTATGCCAAAAATGTGAATTTCAAATATTCATTACTTAAAATTTATTCTTAATATATTACTAATAACCACATAATATTACTTATTCACAAATGTTTTAAATTTAAAAACACTTCAATTTATTCAAAGATTTAAATTTCAAAATATTAATAATGTTTCTGAAGGCTGAGAGGCGAATTTCAAATTTTCCATTAAACCAAGACGAATGTGGCACTAAAAAACTATCTTTTCGGAATCAGGAGGTCTCAAAACGTCGAGAAATGTAGGTTTTAGCAAAAGTTCAAAATCGCACAAATTTAATACCTTCTCATTTAGGATGAGAATGTAAAAAAATATTCAGTGATCCATACCAACGTTTGCAGATATATTAATTTTTCCCTAAAATTATTGGTCTGTTTTCAACACAAAACAAAATATAAAAACATACATATTTTGATTTGAGTATTTCTTAAATTTTCAAAAGATCGAAAATGTTTTGCAAAACAGAGCTAAATAAATTCATAAAATAGTGTTTTATATTATTTCATGAAACTATTATGAATTTTGTAGTTTTCAGTTGTTACAAATAATTTTTGCCCGTTTTAATCATCAAAATATTAACATAAATCAGTATATATTTATTTATTATCACTTCATCAACATATTCAGCGTGTGATATACTTTTAATTCGATGTTTTCTCAACTATTGAAATTGTTTTCAAAACTTATATTGTAGAACAACAATTAGGTTCATTCAAGTTTCTACATAAAATAAGGTAAATGAGAAAAAAAGAGATAAAAAAGAAGGAAAAATATGATTTTTCAAAATAAAAGAAATAGAAGAAACACTATGAATTCCATATATCAAGATCTTACAAATTCCAAATGAATTTCAACTATATTTTTATTTGCCATTAAAAAGCATTTTTGAGATTAGTCAAAAACCCCAACCTGCTTCTCTATCTTTATCTAGATTTTTATCTAAACGAAATGAAAACAGACAGCATTTCCGCATAAAATTGAGTAGGAGATTGAGGTAAAGATAATGATTGTGCCAAGTATGAAGATCACGTGGGAGTCAGTGGAATGGATATCGATGAATTTGTATGAGTTCCGAAAGCTGCTGATTTAGGGAATCGTTAAGAGTTTCCCTCGAGGACGAGCTAGTTGTGAATTGGCCTAAGTCCACGAGAAGAAGAGAAAACTCGGAAACGTCCAAGTCGTAAGGAGGCTCAAGTTTTATGTACGAGAGAAATTTCACTGAAGCTCGCCAGCTTGGAAACTCGCCCGATTTTCCTGGTCCTGCGGGAATAATACACTAACTTCCTGCCGTATTTTAATATCCTTTCTTGATTTCGATTCACGTATTTAAATTCGCATTAACTTTTTATCACCTAGTTAAAACTCGAGATTTCACGGCCTTCATTCACCGCTTCCTGATTTACATCAAATTACGCGCATCATTTACCACCAATCATCGCGCCACATTTATTTTCAAGCATACTTTTCGAGATTATTTTTACCTCGCTGCTCAAATTTGTCTTTTTAAATATTTCATGACATTTTTAGAATGTGTAGAAATTAATCTCTTTTTATTAGGGAACGTTTTTGGAGATTTCTCAAAATATCTAGTAGGGTAGTATCACCAGTGAAAGAACAGACACCAGTAAAAGAGCAAAGTGAACATTTTCAACAATAATGAGCAAATCATTTTCGAATGACGGCACTTTCGTATTAAGTGTCATCTAAACTATAATATTCAATTGAAATTGTTCATTTATGAACGTTTTTAAAGTTTTAATTCGAATTTTGAAGTACGCACCGGCCAAACGTCGCGACGCGACGCAGCTTGCCTAGGTCGTACCTCGTGCATATGTACCGCGTTGTCTTTCGTGTTGATGTTAGAAATATAGATAAAAAAGATATTATCAATGATGAATTACTCTTCTGATCTTTTGTCTCTCACTCTTTTTCTAAATCCAATCAATCGAGAATTTTATAAAAACATTTTGACTTTTGCAGAGATTAGCAATAACGAAGAATCAAACAATTAACACAAGCGCGATGAATATTAACCCAATAACGCCCATGATTAGGAAAAAATTGTTATCAAAAAAGTGAATACGGGAAAGAGGACTGTAGACCAAACAATGATTTTTGACATTAAAAATTGTTTAGAAAATAATTTTTTTAAACAATTTGTTAAAAACAAATAGAAAAAAACTAAAACTTATGAAAAATAAAACAGCGCCATTCGATTGTACGCGAAAAATTACGAAAGGAATATGTGTGACATTTTTTAACTTTTTACTCTATTTGTTATAAATAATTAATAATCAATAACAATGACCACTTAAACCAATCTTAGCCCATACTTAGAGAAATGTTGATATCAAAAATGTGAATAGGGAAAAGAGGATCGTGGAGAAAATTAATAATGCTTTTTGACATTAAATATTGTTTTAAAAAACATTTGTTTATAACAAATTATTTAAATAATTTTTATTGTCAAAAATCATTATTTGGTCAACGGTCCTCTTTGTCGTTTTTTTGATATCAACATTTCTCTAAGCATGGGCTAAGATTGGTTTAAGGTCATTGTTATTGTTTATTGATTATTTATAACAAATGGAGTATAAAATTAAAAAATTTCACACATATTCCTTTCGTAATTTTTCGCGTACAATCGAATGGCAATGTTTATTTTTCATAATTTTTAGTTTTTTTTTTATTTGTTTATAACAAATTGTTTAAACAAATTATTTTTTAAACAATTTTTAATGTCAAAAATCATTATTTGGTCAACGGTCCTCCTTTTTCGTATTCACTTTTTTGATATAAATTTTTTCTTAAGCAAGGGCGTTAATGGGTTTACCAGAAATTTTTTAATGTTGTGTAAAACTCATGTTATTTTGCATATAAAACTGTTCATATTTATACATTTTTAACAAAGACTATAAAAAAGTTAAAGAAAACTATTTGTTACATATTATATTTAACTATTTCTGATTAAAAACGTTTGTTTTTTGAATATTTTAGTCGATCTTTCGAAAAACGGCTTAAGTCCGTCTTCGTTTGTTTATTTACTAAATTAATAATAATACAAAAATCATTGCTTTTATTGTGGAAATTTGTTGGCCGATAGTATACCTGTGTAGTAGAAATGAAAATGCTGATAATAATGCATTAAATTACTTATAACTTACAAATGAATCTTAAATTTAAGATTTCTCAAAATGGCTATTTCCGACTTAAGCCGTTTTTCCGGCGAACGGTTCATATATTTTTAGGTTCCTAATTATCTCCAAATCTTACATACAGGGCATCGATCAAATATAACATGCAATTTATGTTCGAAAATAATTTTTAAACTTTTAGTAGGTTACGTATGCATCTTACTAAAAGAACATAGCTCTGAACACGTCGTCATCATTTTTATATTTCTTCAATATAAATTGTTTTAATTAATGTCTCTTTTTTTTAATTAACTTAAATTAATATGACTTAAGTATTTTCTTTACAAAAACATTTTATTATTTATAAAATATTATTAAGAAATACAAATTCCTTTACTGGTTACGAATTTGATCACTATCCAGTGAAAGAATTTAATTTATTTGCATGTAAATGAACAATCTGAAGTGGTTATCAAAAGATTTAATATCTAACATGACAATTGTCAAAACGTAAACAAAAAAGTTGGTTAAAAGAAATAATACATTAAAAAGTGTTCCTAATAGGCAATTAATCCAGAAAATTTTACTAAAAGTAAGTTTTAAAATTTATTTTATAACATTAGAGACATTTTTTTCTTTAATATAGTGTATTTTTATGCATTAATTTAATATAAAATGAGTTTGCACGGTGAGCTTCGCTTAAGTTCAACCCAAAGTGCATGACCCTTCTCAGGTTTTTTTTTAAATCAGTTCGATGATGCCTCACGATCATTTTAAGATGAAAATTAAAATAATCGTTGGAGGGAAACTCAAAATATATTGATTTTTCAATTTTTTTTGTAGGTTATTGAAGATATTTTCATTAAAATACCGTTTATTAAAATACTTAATGATTTAAAAGCTATAATTTAACATAAAAATAGATTTTTTATAAGAATTAAACCATTTTGATTCATAGAATTAAGAAAAATTTAGAAAATAGTTGAAAAAATGGAGATTTTCTTAATTTTTTTAAACTTTACTCCTCTATAGAACGTTATTTCATTAAAGTGATGCAGAAGTGAATTAAAGTTCACAAAATTTCCTGTAAATCAAAAAAAAACTCTTCTACCTATCACCGTTACCAAAATATGGTCATTTGAATTTTAAATTTAATGTAAAAATAGTTAAAATTTAACATTAGGTCTAGATTATTTGGTGACATTGTTTTCGTAGAACCTTACCTCAATACCAAAATTTAATACGTTTAAGAAGGTTCAATTTTGAACAGTTTCAAATTAAAAAAAACTGATTTATCTCACATACATCGAAAGTTACATTGATTTAAAGAATGTCTGTTTGTATAAGAGAATTTTAAGTGGTTTTTAAAAATCTATTTATTTTGCAAAATGCAACATAATCATATTAACAATGTTTCCTTCTTTGAAAAGTAAATAGTAAGGTATAAAGATTTGGTAACATACCGTCAACTGGGGTAACTTCGGACAAGCAGGCTAATTCCGGACACTTAAAATTTAGCTGTTACCAACTTCACATTCTTTTCATTTCTTTAGATCACGTAGTTAAAAAGTTTATAAAATTAAAAATGCGATTTAAACTATTCGATACAATATTTTTGCAATGAAATTCAAGTGTCCGGAGTAAGCCTGCTTGTCCGAAGTTACCCTAGTTGACGGTATGTGAGCCCGAGTCGAAATTTTGAGGCTACTTTAACGCTACATAGTCCAAAATTTTTAGGAAATAGAGGTTTAAAGTAGAAGCAAATTCAATACAATTTAGCTTCTACTTTGGTGCTATTATTGGAAGAAATTTCCTGTTTCCGCGATGAGAGCGTTAAAGTAGAAGCTAATATTCAACTATATTAAGGCCTCTTTTAACGCTCAAGACCCCATTTTTATTGATCTTCTAAAGTCTAAACAAAGAAAGAATCTGTTTTTGCGAATAAAACTGAAATTAATATGAATGAAATTATAAAAAAAAATATAAAATAAATATTCAAAATTCATGCGCTTTTAGAATTCGTCACACTTAATACACACAAGCTGGAAATAGTCTAAACTATAACTAAATAAATTATTATAACGCAAGTGGGGATTCGAACCCACGACATAACGACCTACGCACTTATAATCTAACGCACTAACCACTACGCTACCGACGCTTATGAACTTAATATTGAATTTTCTCAGTGTCCTTATGATACAAATTACGAATAGTTTTTTTAGGACTTTTCAACAAAATTGTTACATATCGCCAATTTCTGAATGTTTACGGAGATTTTTATGTATTTTTCATTTGTTTAAACAATTTATTATTGTCAAGTTACAGGCTGATATTGATTTAAATCATTGAAGCATTTGCATTAAAATCATGATTTAAATAAAAAAAAAAATTTACAATTCTCCGGATGTCTAATACTGCATGTAAAAAATCACAAACCATAAAAAAAAACCACAAATTTGTGGATAAATCTTAAAAATTTCAATTTTAATATTTTAATCTTTATAAAATTTAAATAATTGGGCTAATATAGATAATCAAAATACCTACGATTT
This sequence comes from Ganaspis brasiliensis, assembly GCA_037103525.1. Lineage (NCBI taxonomy): Eukaryota > Metazoa > Arthropoda > Insecta > Hymenoptera > Figitidae > Ganaspis > Ganaspis brasiliensis. The sequence continues at coordinate 1,132,048 of JAZKLR010000435.1, forward strand.
ACAAATTTTTGGCAAGAAGATAGCAAAAAATAATATCAAATTTTTATATCTTTAGGTCATTATAATTTAAATAAATTCCAAACGTCAATAAACTCATATTCCAATTTTTTCAAACTTTTAAATGTCAATTAATTCAAATTTAAAGACACATTAGTTAATGCAAAATAATTAAATAATATTAATTATTTTTCGTATTCACAATAATCCTTTTTTTAAGTCTTACAATATTTGTAATTCTTCTTTAGTTTCTAATTCAGTTTCTTTTTCGAAACTGTTTAAATTTTATCTTATAATTTCTTATTTTTACAAAATTTAAAGATTTTTTCTCCTTTTACTAATGATATTTTTTTTTGTTGTATTTGTCATTTTATTTTATTGATAAATAAATGATAAATAATAAATAATTATTATTATTTATTATTATTTCGTTGAGTTTCATAAGTTTTTTTTTTCATATTTTTAAAAATAAATACGCTTATTTTTTTATTAATGCACCTATTCAATTTGTTTTTAAATCTTGGATAGTTTTTGCGAGGTTTTTTGCAAACTTAGTACTTATTCTTTTATAGAATTTTTAGATTTTCTTTATTTTTCTAAATTTATTGTTGGACTTGCTTTCAATGTAATATTATAAAAATGGTTTTGGTTTAATTTGCCCAAACTTTTTTTTCTGAAGGATTTTTACTTTTATTTTCTGGACTTTTTATATACATTTTTTTAATTTTATTTTCATCAATTTTAATTTTTTAAACAAATTATTGCTAGTAATTACTAATTCTTTACAAATACACCTAGGAAAATACAAATTTTTCCTAATTTTACAAATAAATTACTGGGCTCTGGTTAGAAAAATAAAAATTATTGACCATAAATTATTATTTTTATATTTTGAAACAATTTATTATTGTTAATTTATAACATTTAAAAACACCTAGCAAGTAGTAGTTTTTTAATTTGTTTACTTTTTATATTGAAAAAATAATAATTTTACAAATTATTGGGTTTTGGTTATAGATTAAAATTTTTTCCTCTTAAGGGCTAATCAGAGGAACAATAATTGAAGAAAAAGTTAGTTTAACTCCCGTTTTTCTTATATGTTAAATAAAAAAGTATATTTCAATGGAAAAAATGACTGAGTTTCACTTGCAGGTTTAAAGTAGAATAAAAATTTTCATTTCTTTATAACTGGGAATGTGGAGCTTTAAAAGAGCTGCTAATTTTAATGATTGGAAAAATGAAACATGTGTATAGACGTAAAGTAGAAGGAGATATTATTATTAGAAGTAAGGAAGAGGCTAAAAATTAAGAAGTCGTTAAGTAGAAGCTAAAGTTCCTCATGAGCTTCAAAGTAGCTTCAAAATTTCGACTCGGGAGGTAAAGCAGTTTTTTTAATTTGAAACTGTTCAAAATTGAACCTTCTTAAACGTATTAAATTTTGGTATTGAGGTAAGGTTCTACGAAAACAATGTCACCAAATAATCTAGACCTAATGTTAAATTTTAACTATTTTTCCATTAAATTTAAAATTCAAATGACCATATTTTGGTAACGGTGATAGGTAGAAGAGTTTTTTTTTGATTTACAGGAAATTTTGTGAACTTTAATTCACTTCTGCATCACTTTAATGAAATAACGTTTTATAGAGGAGTAAAGTTTAAAAAAATTAAGAAAATCTCCATTTTTTCAACTATTTTCTAAATTTTTCTTAATTCTATGAATCAAAATGGTTTAATTCTTATAAAAAATCTATTTTTATGTTAAATTATAGCTTTTAAATCATTAAGTATTTTAATAAACGGTATTTTAATGAAAATATCTTCAATAACCTACAAAAAAAAATTGAAAAATCAATATATTTTGAGTTTCCCTCCAACGATTATTTTAATTTTCATCTTAAAATGATCGTGAGGCATCACCGAACTGATTTTAAAAAAAACCTGAGAAGGGTCATGCAGTTTGGGTTAAACTTAAACGAAGCTCACCGTGTTTGTTCTTTCACTGGATCTTCAAAATTCTTTCATTGGTGATCTTGTTCCTTTACTGGTGAAATCGATATGTTTTATTTATTAATTCAATTTTTCAATTTATTCTATATTTATGTAATTTAAATTTATTCATCGCATTCTACACTAATGAAATTATTTAAAAACTATTTGCGAGACCATTTTCAATACACGTATTAAAAAATAATTAATTATAAAAGTACGAATTTCCTTAAATGTTCTTTCACTGGTGCCGTTACCCTACAAGTCAATAGCATTTACTTAAAGATACACTGAAAAAAAGGTTTTGAGTGCAAAACAAAAATTTGTTTGGCTCAACCAAATTTTTTTTTTTTTTTATATGCAAGCAACACAAGCATTTTCTGAGGAATAAATACTATAAAAGTCGTAATAATATTATAATTATTTCAGGGTTATATAATAAAAGTATATTTATTTTGAATTTTAAAATTAATTTATATTCAATAATTATTCTAAAATATTGCATTATTAGAATTATTGTGTGTGTCTGCCGCAAAATATATCGCACAAAAATAAATATGATTAAATATTGAAATATTTTGAGGTTAGGTTGTAGATTGTTTAATTCTGTTTTTTTATGAATAAATTAAATAACTGTAAAGGTTAATTAAACTGTTTTTAATTTTTTTGTCAAAATTTAAAGCAAGAGAAAAATCTATAAAATGAACAAGCTGTCTTAGAAATGTAGAGTTGGAAAATTCTCGGTAATTTAAAATCCGGTTACATTCTCGAGAATATAACCGAGAATATTCTCCTTCCGGAGAATTTATGAGAATTTTCTATGTTTGATGAGCCCCACTATTTTGGAACACAAACAAAATTATTAAAAAAAATGGATAAATAACAAAATAATTATCATTACAAAACAACTATAAGTCAATGAAGTGTAATAATTATTATTAAATATAACAATTATGAATAATTTTAAAATAAAATAAAGTAATTTAAATTTGAGAAAAATATTTTAAAATCTTAAAAATAAATTGAAAAAAATTAGGGTAATAAAAAATTGTTTTAAATAATTGAAAATTGAAAAAATTGATTAAAATTGAGATAAATAATTAAATTTTTTTAAAATTAATACAGAAAATAATAAAAGATAAACATAATTTAAAATTGAGAAAAACAATTTTTAATTTAAAAGAAATAATTGCAAAACATACAGTATATAGGTACACGAAATACAAGAAAATCGTAGATATAATTGAAAATTGAATAGAAAAATGAAAATTTTAGATAAATTATTAAAAACTTTTTGGCAACTATGAAAAAAGAAAGTAAGTAATTGAAAATAATAAACAAATAATATTGATAAATAAAAATTGAATTAAATAATTAAAAATGATTAAAAATAAAAGAAAATAATGGGAAATTTAAAAAAAATATTTAAAAATTTTAGAAAATAATTTTAAAAAATAAGAATAATTCAAACTTGTAGAAACTGATTGGAAAATGATTTTAAAATTTGAAACTTGAAGACAATAATTGAAATATGATGAAAGCAATGATAAGTTGACAAAAATTATGATATTTTTCTTTCAATTATCAACTATTTTTTTAAAATTTTATTTTAAATCTTTAATTTAATTCTCTAATCTTCTATTTATTTCTTTAATTTTTAATTATTTTCTTCAATTTTCAATTGCATTCTACGTTTTTCAATTACTTTATTTAAAATTCAATAATTCTCGTATTTTCTCAATTATCAAATATTTTCTGGAATTTTCAATACAATTTTTCAACTTACAAATGATTTCTTTAATTTTCATTTATTTTCTACAATTGTTTCTATTATTCAATTGTTTCATCAGTTTTCAATTGACAATTTATTTTTCTCTTTCAATTATACGATTATTCATCAATTAAAAATTTTTTTTTCGAATGCCGATTATTCTCACCATTTTTAAAAATTTTTTTTAATAGTTAATTATTTTCGTCATATTGTAATTTTTCTTTTAATTATCAATTATTTTCTTGAAATTAACATTTAATTCTTTAATTTCCAATTTATTTATTTAATTTAAAATCATTTCCTTCAATCCTCAAAAATTTTCTTTAAATTTCAATTATTTTAAACTATTCTTAATTAATTCCTGCATTTTCTCAATTATAAATTTTTTTTTTTAATACAATTCTTGAATTTTCAATTGATTTCTTTAATTTTCTTTTATTTTCTACAATTTTTTTTCCATAATTTGCATCAATTTTCAATTGGTAATTTATTATTCTTCATCAATTTGATGAATATTCATTAATTACTAAATTTTTTTTGTACGAATGATGATTATTCTTACTATTTGTCGAATTTTTCTTCAATTGTTAATTATTTTTATTTTATATCAATAAATTAATTTAATATTAATAATTTTTTTAATATTTAATTATTATTTTCGTCATATTGTAATTTTTCTTTTGATTATCAATTATTTTCTTGGAACTTCCATTTAACTTTTTAACTTCCAATTTATTTCTTCAATTTTTAATTATTTTTGTCAATTTTCAAATATTTTCTTTAATCTTCAATTTTTTTTATTGTTTTTTAATTAATTCCTCAATATTCAATAATTCTCGGCTTTTTTCACTTATTTTTTTCACTCATAAAAATTGTTTTATAATTTCCATTCAATTTCTTAATTCTAGAACTATTCTCTTTATTTCTCAGTTATTTTCTTCAAATTTAAATTTCACTTTTAAATTTTCAATTACTTTCTTTAATAATAAAAAATTTTCGCCTTTTTTCAATTATTATTAAGTTTCTTTAATTTTTAATTCTATTCTTCAATTTTTATTTCCATTCTTCAGTTTTCAATTGTTTTCTTCTATATTAATTAATTCTCGGCTTTTTTCAATTAATTTTTTTCAATTTTTAATTATACTCCATAAATTTCAATTCAATTCTTCAATTTTTTTTTGCTTTCTTTAATACTTTTCCTACTGTTTAAATTTGCAATGATTTAATTTTTAAGTATATTCCATAAATTTTAATTCAATTCTTCATTTTTTTATTGCTTTCTTCAATTCTTTTTTTACTTTTTAAATTTGCAATGATTTTCTTTAAACGTATTATTTCCTGTTTAATTTTACAATTATTTTTTCAATTGTGTATTAATCTAGTCATTTTTTGAATTTTGTTTTCAATTAGCAATAATTTTAGTAATTTTTCAAATATTTTATTTAATTTTTCAACTATTTCCTTTAATTAATAATTATTTTCCGCAATTTTCAATTATTTCCTACAATTTTTTAAACTTTTAATTATTATCTTAAAATTTTATAATTATTTTTTTGATTTTTTAAATTATTTTATTCGGTTGTGTATTAATCTAGCCATTTTTTAAATTTTGTTTTCAATTGTCAATTATTTTCGTCATTTTGTAATTTTTTTTCCATTATCAATTATGTTTTCAAATTTTAATTGAATTCTTAAATTTTAATTTTATTTTCTCAATTTTCTATTATTTTCTTCAATTTCAATAATTTTTTTCGATTTTCCAATTTCGTATTTGTCATTATTTGAATTTGCAAAAATTTTTAGTTTTAAATAACCAACAACAATACAAAGCTTGTCATAAATGTTGCTATAGTTATTATATATAATTGATACTATTAACATTAAAATTTAAATCATTACTAATAAGAATGACACTAGAGATTCTATTTTCGTACATTGATTGAGAAAATTTGACTTAATTTGATATACATATAAATAAAAAACTTAAATTCTTATTAATTCTCGATTAGAATTTTTCGCTTCACCCGTAAGTTAATTCAAAACAAAATAATTATGGATCAAATTACGGGTCAAGCGAAATAACAAAAAATTGAAAAGCAATTTTGAAAATTTTACATAATACAACTATTATTTGTCCTAATCTTTAAGTAAAATCTATTGACTTTATGTACTAGATATTTTGAAAAAAAAAAAACTCCAAAAACCAAATTAATTAATCATTGATTATTATTGCCTATTATTTAATTTTAATAACTAAAAAACTATTTAGATAAAATTTTAAAGGAAATCTTGCCACAAAATGCGAAATGGTGAAATCAAAAAGGGATCTTGGATATGGTATTATCAGAGAGTTAAGATGGGGGTAGCAATAATTTTGAAATGGGGCCAAATGAGTCTTATCGGTGGGACTTTATACCCATTCGAGTGTCTAATCTCATAAATTGGTGACCGGAATTCCGTCGTTCACAGGCTAGAAACTTGTTTAACGTTCAGTCTCTTAGGACCAATGCGCTATTTGACCAGCACACTTGCTCGCAAATATTCCAAAAGCACTTCGTCTCTTGTCAAACTATCTGAAAAGCCAAGAACTATCCAAAGTGATCCATATTATAACTCAATAGATCTCAGTTACTGTCCCCATTAAACGACTTTGATCAATAACAAACATTTCCCACGGATCCAAATGTCGTTACAAAGTTTTAATTGACTACGTCAATTCACAAAAGAAAAGTTAAACAAAATTTTAACAATATTTTGTCAAAACTCACCAGTCGCGAGAGTGATTTTCTGCAGAAAATGTAGAATATATGGTACTCACCTGAAACAGAAATAAACAAAAAATTAATATAATAAAGACAATTTAAAATTCGTATCTATTATACATTTCAGAAAGTTTTCATCAGTGACTAATTTTTAGACTTTTTCATTCGCAGACAAATATATCGCCAAAGAATATATATATATTTTCTATCGCGAGAGCAAATAAAATTCTTCTCTTTCTGGAAGAGCTTGTTTTAATCCTCAATGGAAAAATTTTTAATTGGCAAAATCTCCATCGGGTGCATTGATGGAGAAGTTGTTTCACTGAAATGTTATCTGGTAATATCAGATTGCCTCATCATTTCCAAAGAACAAACTCGATAGGTAAACAAATAGTGGAAAATTACACTTTGCTTAAAGATAATGGATTTTCTGGCAGTCTCGACGGATATTCAAATCCCGAAGGATGATAGGTATACTGCCAATTATCAGAGTTTACTCTTTCCGTTCGAAAGCTCGTCGTCCGTTTAGTGACAAGCTAGCAGAGAGTGTAGTTTACAGAAGCAACATAAACTCGAGGGGTTTCTGCATCCACCTTGACAAACATCCATTTTCAAAACGATTTTCTTGAAATGTATAGTCGGGCCGATGCGCCGGTCAACCCTTCAACGTAATCTGAAAAGCTCCCCTGGCTCACGTACGAATTTCAAACTGGAGCCAACTTTAAATTACCAGCCAGTGCTGTATTTCGTAACACTGTTTTCACCAGGGAAAACATACTTTTCTAGTGTCGGTGATTATCTTCCCCTAAACACAACGGGGCTGAGTGCCTTTTTTCGAAAATAACATCCCGTAGATTTTTCAATTCATAATTTAGTCTTTCAATTCTATTTTTTGAGAATTACTTTGATTTTTAATAATAAAAAAAAAAGTAAATTTCAAATGTAGGCAAAGAACGAATGAACCATGACGAGTAAAGATATATATATATAGAATTTTCATTAACGTCCTGCAAATTGATTCAAATAAATTAATTATCAATTGCAGACGGTGAGTGATAATTAATTTGTTTAATTTTAGTCGCTCTAGACATTTAAATGAGCACAAGAATAAATTCATTTCATTCCGAACATTGACATTTAGATTTATCAAAATTGGTGCAATTTTAATTTAGATTCGAATCAAATGTAAATAAATGGAAATTTGTACTGAATATAAGCTAGGATCACAAATTGGAATGAATTAAAATTCGAAAAAATTAATATTAAGATAAATACAAAATTGATTAAATTAAAATTTGGATATATTGAAATCTGTATAAATTAAAACTCGGAGAAATTGAAATTTAGATAAATTAAAATTAGGATTGACGAAAATTTGGAACGATTAAGATTTGAACCCACTTAGAAATTTCGAACGATTTAAAATTTGGATAAATTAAAATCCTTACAAATTAAAACTTGGCCACTGCAAAAACATGGTGTCTTAAATTAGCCAAAAATGTCTTATATTAAGATACTTTTGATGTATAAGACACGAAAAATGTCTTATTTTAAGACATTTTTGAACAATTTAAGACACCTGTTTTTGCAGTGGCCAAATTAAAATTTATAGATAAGGTTAAAGAAGGATTGACGGAAATTCGGAACGATTAAAATTTGGATAAATTAAAATCCTTACAAATTAAAACTTAGCCAAATTGAAATTTAGATAAGTTTAAATAAGAATTGACGGAAATTTGAAACGATTAAAATTTCGATAAATAGAAATATATATAAATTAAAATTCGGATAAGTTGAAATTTAGATAAGTTTGAATAAGAATGGACGGGAATTTGGAACGATTAAAATTTAGGTAAATTGAAATCTGTATAAATTAAAACTTGGTCAAATTGAAATTTAGATAAATTTAAATTATGATTAAAGAAAAATTGGAATTTGGAACGATTAAAATTTGAACCGACTTAAAAATTTAAAACGATTGAAAATTTAGATATAATGAAAACTGTTTAGATTAAAACTTGGGCAAATTGAGATTTAGATAAGTTTAAACTAAGATTGACGGAAATTTGGAAAGATTAAAATTTTGAAAATTTGAACTCAGTATAAATTAAAACTTGGTCAAATTGAAATTTAGATAAATTAAAATAAGAATTGAAGGAAAACTGAAATTTGGAGCGATTGAAATTTGAACCGACTTAGAAATTTGAAATTATTTGAAATTTGGATATATTTATATCAGTATAAATTAAAATTCGGATAAGTTGGAATAAAAATGGACGGAAATTCGGAACGATTAAAATTTGGATAAATTAAAATCCTTACAAATTAAAACTTAGCCAAATTGAAATTTAGATAAGTTTAAATAAGAATTGACGGAAATTTGAAACGATTAAAATTTCGATAAATAGAAATATATATAAATTAAAATTCGGATAAGTTGAAATTTAGATAAGTTTGAATAAGAATGGACGGGAATTTGGAACGATTAAAATGTAGGTAAATTGAAATCTGTATAAATTAAAACTTGGTCAAATTGGAATTTAGATAAATTTAAATTAGGATTGAAGGAAAATTGGAACGATTAAAATTTTGAAAATTTGAACTCAGTATAAATTAAAACTTGGTCAAATTGAAATTTAGATAAATTAAAATAAGATTTGAAGGAAAACTGAAATTTGGAGCGATTGAAATTTGAACCGACTTAGAAATTTGAAATTATTTGAAATTTGGATATATTTATATCAGTATAAATTAAAATTCGGATAAGTTGGAATAAGAATGGACGGAAATTCGGAACGATTAAAATTTAGATAAATTAAAACTTAGTCAAATTGGAATTTAGATAAATTAAAATTAGGATTGAAGGAAAACTAAAATTTGGAACGATTAAAATTCCAACCGTCTTAAAATTTTAAACGATTGAAAATTTAGATATAAAATGAAAACTGTTTAGATTAAAACTTGGACAGATTGAAATTTAGATAAGTTTAAATTAAGATTGACGAAAATTTGGAACGATTAAAATTTGGATAATTTGAAATCAGTATAAATTAAAACTCGGACAAACTGAAATTTAGATAAACTAAAATTAGGGTTGACGAAGATTTGGGACGATTTAAATTTGGATAATTTGAAATCAGTATAAATTAAAACTCGGACAAATTGAAATTTAGATAAACTAAAATTAGGGTTGATGGAAATTTGGAATGATTAAAATTTGAACCGACTTAGAAATTTGAAAGGATTTAATATCTAGTTGTATTGAAAACTGTATAAATTAAAACTATATAAATCTAAATTGAAATTTAGATAAGTTTAAACTAGGATTCACGGAAACTTGGAATGAATAATATTTGGATAAATTGAAAACTGCATAATTTAAAACTTTGACAAATTGAAATTAAGATAGATGAAAATTAGAGTTGACGGAAATTTGTAACGATTAAAATTTGAACCGATTTAGAAATTTGAAAAGATGGGTATTTAAAATACAGTGAAAATTGTTTTTAAAACTTTGAACGAAAATTTGTTTTATTATTTATTTTAATAGATATAAAAAATAATAACGATTGAACAGTTTATTTGGTTCTTACACAAAATATCCTATGAAACTTGAAGCAATTGGTTTAAATTTTGTTTATTTTATCACCAGTCTTCTGATCTTTGAGAGCAATCTTAATTAGTTCAATGTGATGAGGAACTTGGCAAGCTTTAAGGAAATCAAGTCAACCTGTACCAATTCAAACAAACCCCGAACTAAGTCTAAACGCCCTAATTTACAGAAGAGAGATTTGATTACGTCAATCAGCACTATTTATAATTGTGAATCGACTTTTTAAGGATTTAACAAAATTTCTATTTTAAGCGCGTGGATTTTATTTTAAAAAAAGACTGGATACCATTAAAAATGTAATTTTACATAAAATTTCAATAAAAAAGCGTTAAAAAATTAATAAAATTATAAAATTTAATTGATTAAATTAGTATAGATTTGCATATTGGTTGAACGTAAAAAATAGTTTTTATTGCTTAAAATTAAAAGCAGGGACTGACACGAAAACCGAAACAAAATATATTTTATTTTTGTTTCGTTTCGGTTTTGAAAAACTGAAACAAAATATCAATTTAATTTTGTTTTGTGTTGAACCTGAAACGAAAAGGCTCTGAATTACTTTTTCGTCTCATGCCCGAAACGAAAAGGCTTCGAATTTTGTTTTTGTTTCATGCCCGAAACGAAAATCCGCTCCTAATTCCGTTTTCGTTTCTCATAAAAAAGGCTCTAAATTTCACAAAAACAATTTTAAACACAATTCTTTTCTTGCAGGAGACGAAAACGAAATTCAGGGTCTTTTCGTTTCGGGCATGAGACGAAAACGTAATTCAGAGCCTTTTCGTTTCAGGCTCAATACAAAACAATATTGATTGTACATTTTCGTTTCGTCACAACAATTCAAAACAGAAACAGAATTCGATTTTCGTGTCAGTCCCTGATTAAAAGAAGTAAAATCCAAATGAGTTTAAAATACTCAGAACAAAGCAAAATAAATGGAAAATACTTGAATCAGCAATGTATTAAAAGCGGCTAATGAAACATTAATTAGGTTTATAAATAACTTTCCATCAGTTAAAAATATATCAACTGCAACTGGAAATCAAATTTCTGTCTGGGAATCGATTGAAATACAATTGCTGAAAACAATTTCAATTAAAGTGATTGAATTTTTTCTTAATAGGATATAGATCCCTCGAATTCAGTAGAAAAGGTAATTCACGGTAAGACACTAAGTTTTCACTTTCGAAACGAACCTCATTGTATCATATAACTATTTAGTTTTCTCGTTAGAATCTACAATATACTATTTCAATTTATTTCAATTTTCATTTGGGAGAGCTGAACACTTAAAACTCAAGGGGATTTATTTGAACTCAAAATGGTTTTATTTCAAATTGATGTTGACATCAGTTAAAATTTATTAATTATTCTCTTGATGAAAATCCACTTTGAATTAAAATCAAAATCTATTTATGCCAATAAACATTTTATTAGTTTATAATTGTTATCGGTACTGGTATAAACCGGTATGTCTTTTTTATTAGAAACACGATATAATATATAGGTGATTACATTAAATTTTATAAAAGTTGTTAATTGCTAAACTTCAATTATTATTTATTATTACATAAATATATGTAAAATGACTTTTGATTTTTTATATCATATAGAAAATTGCCCAACAACAAAACTGAGACTAGGAAAAGTACTCTTTATGGTTCTAGAGAAATAAAGTATAGATTACTGTCCAGGGAAAATAATAAACTATTCTATACTGTCCTAGAGAAATAGTCTTATTTATCTATACCATGAGGAATAAATTATAGACTATTTTACTAGGGAAATAAAGAACTTCCCTAGAGGAAAAAAATAGAGATTATTGTCCTAGGATAATAAAATTAACATTATAACCCCATGTTAATAAACAAATTAATGTCATAAAATACTCTTTATTACCCTAGAGGATATAAAGTATTGATTATTATTGCACTAGGGTGAAAATTACTCTTTGTTTCCCTAAGGAGATAATGTAATGTTTGTTGCACTAGGGAAAAAATAAAGTGTTTATTATGAACCCTTTTTTATACAACTAATGCAATAAAATACTTTTTTTTGCGTAAAAGAATAAGCTATATATTGTTCTCCAAAAAAAAAAATAAAGTAAATTTTATTGCTTTAATGACATACAGTACCCTTTCTTCTCCTAAGGAAATAAAGTATTCTTTATTACCCTTAAAATATAAAAAACTCTTTATTGTCCCAAGGATGTAAATTACTCTTTATTAACCTAGGAAAATAAAATATAAATAAGAATCACCTGGGAATGAAAAAAGGATTTTAATTAAATGACACTTTATTGACCTAAAGATAAAAAAAACTACCCATGCAATTTTTTCAATAATTCAATTGACACAATTGTAAATTCCAAAAGTTTGTAAATTATAATATTCGAAAGCTGCAAGAATTTCAGCTGAATTTACAATTCGTAGAAACAGATTAAACTTCAAAAAACAAAAATCATATTTTGCAAAAATAATTCAAAAATGACGAAAAAATTAAAAATTAATTAATAAATAATTAAACTAATTTAATATTGAAAGAAATAATTAAAAAAAAAAATTTTATTTGAAAAAATAATAATAATAATTTTCTTTAATTAACAATTATTTCTATCAATTATTTGTTTATTAAATTTATTTTTCAATTAATTTTCAATTACTTTTTGTTTTATTGATATAATTATTATATAATTATTTGATTAATTTTCTAATTTTTTTATTATTTCTCTCATATTTTTGTTATTTTTTGAATTTACAATTACTTTCATCATTCTGCAATTATTTTCTTTTATTACAAATAATAATTGTAATTGTTGTAATTTTTTCAATTATTTTAAACAAACTGAAATTGTTTTCTTCAATTATTAATTATTTTTATTACTTTGCAAATATTTTTTTGGATTTTTTATTACTTACGTTATTCTTCAATTAATTTTCTGGATTTTAAAATATTTTACTCAAATTTTAATAATTTTCTTCAATGTTCAATTACTGTTACTATCATTTTGCAATAAATTTCTTCAATTTTTAATTATTCTCAAACTTCATTCCTCAATTAAATTCCTAAATTTTAAATTATTTATCTTATTTTTCAATTATTTTTTTTTTTTTTCAATTTTCATTTTCTTTTATCTTTTTGCAATTATTTCCTCCACATTTTAATTAGATATATATTAATTATTTTTTAATTAATTTTTTCCATTTCTAATTTGTATCTCAAATGTAAGTTAATGTATCCAGTTTTCAATGTTTTAATCACTCTTAAATTATTTTTCTCAAATTTCAATCAAGTTCGTCAATTTCTAATTTTTTTGGTAATTGGTACCTAATGATTTTCACATTTTTTTTTTTAATATATTTTGATTAATTCTAAAAAGTTCAATTATATATCTCAAACTTTCATTACTTTCTTTAATTTTCAATTATTTATATCATTTCTCAATTAATTTTTGTCATTATCAATTATATTTGAATTCTTTGTCTACCTTTTTTTATTATTTGCATTAAATTTCTTCAATTTTTAATTATTTTTACTATTCTTCAATTCAATTCCTAAATTTACAATTATTCATCTTCTTTTTCAATTTTAATTTTCTTTTATCTTTTTGCAATTATTTTGTCTACCTTTTAATTAGATATATTAACTATTTTTCAATTAATAACCTAAATTTTCTTTTATTATCTCAAACCTAAGTTATTGTATCCACTTTTCAATGTTTTAATCACTCTTCAATTATTTTTCTCAAATTTCAATCAAGTTCGTCAATTTTAAATTTTTGTTAATATGTAATGATTTTTCCAAATTTTATATTATTTTGAATATTTGTTGATTAATTCCAAAAATTTCAATTATTTATCTCAAATTTCCATTACTTTCTTCAATTTTCAATTATTTGTATCATTTTTTAATTAATTTTTGTCATTATCAATTATTTTTTAATTCTTTGTCTACTTTTTTTTTATTATTTATATCTAATTCCAGTTATTTTTTCAATTTACAATTACTGTTATCATTCAGTAATAAATTTCTTTTATTACAAATATAGGTGGTAATTTTTTCAATTATTTTTCACAAATTCAAATTATTTTCTTCAATGTTTATTATTTTTATTACTTTGCAAATATTTTCCCGAATTTTTAACTATTTTTATTATTTTTCAATTAAGGAGGTTAGTTGAAAATCACAAATCGTCGGTACAAGTTTGAAATTTTCAGCAAAACTAATTAAAATATTAATACACATTATTATTAAATTTGAGATAATTTAACCGTATAGTTTCTGAGATCTTGTCTTCCAAAATCCACTATTTTTCTTAATATTTTGCATTTCTCTAATGGCCGACGCAAAAAAAATTAGTAACTTGAAATATATAATTTAATAACTTTTGATGTACAATTAGGTTTTAATTCAAAATTAAAAAAAAAAAATTCAATATTCTAGGATCATATTACTCTTGAAATACCAAAAGATTTACCGTTTAGTTGTTGAGTATTATTTATCCTAAAATTAAAATGTTCCAAAAAAATTTTTTTTATGTTGAAAACACAAAACAAGAGACTAAAAAAAGTTGAATACCGCAAAGATTCGAATAAAACGACAAATTTTAAAACGAATTTTTATGCTTAAAAAGGGAAGTAACACAAAAACCTTTTAATAAAATATAAATTTATTTAGTTAAAGTTTCAATAACTGATACTGAACAAAATATTTTTCAAATAATAGTCATAAACTTAAAAATCGAAAATTCTGTAGCTGTCATTGAAATCATGGTTAGTTTGACAGATTTCTAAATGCTCTGCACTACGTTTTTCAGAACAATACTATTTTTCTTTAAAATGTTATTACTTACATTTTTTAATGTCGGAACACAAGAAATATTGTTTAAAAATATAAAATTTAGTTTTACATAAAACTTTTTATTTCATATTTAGCATTTTAGAAAAAAAAGTTTTTACCTTGACTAGCTCATTCAAACTATCCTCCTTAATTTCCTAGATTTTAAAATATTTTTCGCAAATTTTAGTAATTTTCTTCAATTATCAATTATTATTGTTATCATTTGCAATAAATTTCTTTAATTCTTAATTATCTCTACTATTCCTAAATTTTCAATTATTTATCTCATTTTTCAATTATTATTTTCAATTTTAATTTTCTTTTTGCAATTATTTTGTTCCCCTTTTAGGTAGATCTATTAATTATTTTTCAATTAATATCCTAAATTTTCATTTATTATCTCAAATCTACACCAAAAAAAAAAAATTCTCAAAATAAATGGATTCCGCTTAATTTGATGCAAATTTTCCTCTTATATATGGGCACTAAAGTATTACTCTTCAATTGAATGGGTTTTCCTTTTTTGTAAAGGAATCCTCTCAAAAAAAGTGTAATCTTATCAATTTTAGACCAACTTCAAAAGTATCAAATTTATGTACATTAACCTTTTTTATTTATTATTTAAAATAAGAATTATACGTTTAATATACTTTTGTAATGAATATTTAAATAAAAATAAGCAAGAAACATTATTATTTAAGGCAATAATTTAGTGGTTAATCGATTTATTTAAATGATAAAGTATTCTTTAAAGGAGAATCATCTAGGTTAAAATCTTTAAACACTCTCTAAAATTTTTAATATACTTTCATGATTTCTATAAAACAAAAATAATATTTGAATTAAGTATTTATTGTAAATTATTAGAGTGGTTAAAAATCAGATTTTGAATACTAATACTTTGACTATTTTAAATAAAGTTCTTAAATAATTAAATTATAAATAATTTAAAAAATTTTAATTTATCAAAAAGATTAATATGTTTAGAATGTTTCCAAGAGTTTATTATTATTTTTCGCTTTCATTCAAATTAATTAAACTCTAAAGTCTTTTAACGTTACATATATGTTTATATAATACAAAATACAAAATGAAATTACAGAATTCTCTGACAAAGAAAACAATGATCCAAACCTTATTATTTTCTATTGATATAAATAAAAATATATACATACGTTGATTAATTTCTTGAATTAACATTTTAAAGATTTAACTTCAATTCTACAAATAAAACGACAATTATATTACAGAATATAAATTTATTAATATAGGCTGCAAATTTTGAATAGATTTCACTGGAGATTTTTTTTCATCAGTTATCTATTTTTCAAGAATGACATTTAATAATATTTTCAACTAGTTTGAAGTTGCATGAATTCAAATATACAAATAATTACGGGCAACTTCAAGAATCTGTTTTTTTTAGAAGAATAATCTCAATTTTAAAGGGATAATCTTAAATATATGGTCGAGTCCATACCAAGTGATCACACCAATTTCAGTCATATTGAGTAATATTTAAGGAATTGATATTTTGGGTTCCTTTAGGAGTAAAAAAAATAAATTTTAATTATTTTTAAAAAATTCAAAATATTTTCGAAAATATTCAAATTCGAAATTTTGAGTACTATTTTTTTTGTTTTATCATAACTTCTGTAATTTTGAAGCAATTGAGATCATTTTTTTTTAAATTACTCGTATTTAAATACTCTTTCAAGAAAAATTATAATAATTAAGAAATTGTTTATAATTAAATTTTTATTAAAAAAATTATATTATTTATTTAAACAAAATCTAAAGTATATCATCGATCTTTTTCAAAAAATTCATAAACATAGCCTATAATGTGCTTAAAAATTTAAGCCAAAGAAAAAGATGGTATGTATTATAGTTTTTGAGAAAAAAATTATTAAGTTATGCTAGCGCGGCGCGGACCGGTGTCACCGCTACTCAACGCGTAGTTCCGTAGTAACCGAAATGTATGTATATTTTTACATAATGTAAATATAGTTAGTGTATTATATTTAAATTATAAGCTTCAGAAAGTCACACTGATCTTTTCATAGTACATGGACATCAAACTTTAGAATTAAAAAAATCGGAGAAAATAATTAAAGTAAAAAAAAGTAATTAAAAAATTGGTAATTTATAGAAAAATAATAAAAATAACTAAAAATTGGGAAAATTATTAAAATTTAAGAATAATAATTGAAAATTTGTTAAATCAATTGAAAAATAATTAATATAATTAAAAACTGGTAAAAATAAGTGAAAATAAGTGAATAATTAAAATAATTTAAAACTGAAGAAAGAAAAATAATGGACTGGTAAAATTATCAAAATTCGCGATGTTCAGGGGTGTTAATTTTTTTTCTTATGCAATTTTAGACCTAAAATTATGGGGTAATGTCAAAAATAGAGAAACAAATAATTTGCGGAGTTTGAGAAATTTATTCTAAGAAAAACTTAAATTTTAAAAATTAAACCTCTTTCACAATTTTCATTTTTTCCATCGACAATTTTTTTGTGGGATTTTTAAATGATTTTCTACAATCCATCGTATGGATTTTGAAAAATAAAATTTCGAAAATGACCAAAAAAATATTGTTTTTTAATTTTTATGTAATATACCATAATTCTACATCTTAATTGATGTAAGAAAAAAAAATGACACCTCTGAGCATCAAAAATTTTGTTGAGTTAAAATTTCACCTATCTCTCCCCTTAAAGAATGATAAAAATAGTTTGAAAATAGTTGAAAGAAATGAAAACTATAATAAATTTAAAAGATGACAAAATTTTATAAGGAGAAAAATGATTAAAAATTTGAAACATAAAGTATGAAACATAAAATTTGCTTCTGAAGCAGAATGGCACTTTTTTGCTACATCACATGGTAAGGGACCATGTGATGGCATTGGTGGCACTATCAAAAGATTAGCGGCTCAAGCAAGTTTACAACGACCATTAAACAATCAAATTGTTACTCCTCTTGACTTATACGAGTGGGCAAAATCCAGTTTAGAGAAAATTAATGTAGAATTTTGTAATTACGCAGAATATGAAGCTGAAAAACAATTGTTAAGTGAAAGATTTAATCAAGCTATGACCATTAAAGGTACACAAAAATTTCATTCCTTCGTACCCCTTGAGAATAAAATTGAAACAAAAATTTTTTCAAATTCTGTGCACAGCACAATTTGTAAAATAAAAAAATAAACATGACGATTAACTGTATTTATATTATGTAATAATATACATACATTTCGGTTACTACGGAACTATGCGTTGAGTAGCGGTGACACCGGTCTGCGCCGCGCTAGCATAACTTAATAATTTTTTTCTCAAAAACTATAATACATACCATCTTTTTCTTTGGCTTAAATTTTTAAGCACATTATAGGCTATGTTTATGAATTTTTTGAAAAAGATCGATGATATACTTTAGATTTTGTTTAAATAAATAATTTAATTTTTTTAATAAAAATTTAATTATAAACAATTTCTTAATTATTATAATTTTTCTTGAAAGAGTATTTAAATACGAGTAATTTAAAAAAAAATGATCTCAATTGCTTCAAAATTATATAAGTTATGATAAAACAAAAAAAATAGTACTCAAAATTTTGAATTTGAATATTTTCGAAAATATTTTGAATTTTTTAAAAATAATTAAAATTTATTTTTTTTACTCCTAAAGGAACCCAAAATATCAATTTCGTAAATATTACTCAATATGACTGAAATTGGTGTGATCACTTGGTATGGACTCGACCATATAGGAATAAGTTCAATCACAAAGGAAAACTTAAAAGTCGTCCTTTAGATCAAATATTCTCAGATTAATAAGAAAATTCCGCTACGGTGTAGAAAAATAAATTTATATTAAAACGAAAACGTAAAAGGAATTTAGAAGCGGAAAATTCCGTTCGTATTGAGAATTTATTTTTTTCGGTGTAAGTTATTGTTTCCACTTTTCAATGTTTTCATTATTTTTCAATTATTTTTCTCAAATTTCAATCAAGTTTATCAATTTTTAATTTTTTTTGTTAATTTATAATGATTTTCACAAATTTTATATTATTGATTATTAATTCTGATAATTTACTCGTAATCAAATAAATTGTCAACTTTTGCGTTACAATAATTACGCTAATTAAGAAACTTTTTAATTTAATATTGTTTTATTTCTCTTGTCCCCCCTTTCCCCCTGGTCATTATTAAGTGTGCAGATTGCAAAAATTTACAATTCGCCACCCCTGTGGGAGTGTGTATATATTTTGTGGAGACACGAGGTTCCAATAGATCCAAAAAGATATGGTATTTAAATGTGACTTTGCATTTAAGAGCGGAATGTCGTAATTACTCATTCTCAGTGACACACTAACCCGAGAACAAATGCAGAGACGATATATCATCCTCTCGCATTAGAAATATATGAACGGCGTTGCGCATATTCAGATAATGCATATGCACGAAACACATACATTCCGCAATTCCGCAAGGCACTTTTCGCTTGGCTTTGAGAGTCTCGGGCATATAAACCTTTATTCGTGACATAAACCGAAGC
Organism: Ganaspis brasiliensis; assembly: GCA_037103525.1. Lineage (NCBI taxonomy): Eukaryota > Metazoa > Arthropoda > Insecta > Hymenoptera > Figitidae > Ganaspis > Ganaspis brasiliensis. The sequence goes on from JAZKLR010000435.1 coordinate 1,151,585, forward strand.
TCCTGTAGATAATTGCCGGCATGATTCTACTCGAGCCCTCACGATCCTAGTTCCAATAAGGCGTTAGTAGCGCAGGTTCACAGTCAAACCACATAAGAGGACCATAAGGAGATTTCATGTGTGCCTTTCAAGCCAAGTGCCACGCAACCACTGAATCTTCACGTCAGAATTGTATTCCCTTGACTCTCAACATTAACATTTCTCTTATCTTTCAATGGATTTCGCAAGGAAAACAGTGGATTATTGTTTATATGATGACAGTTCTCGGTTTAGGGGAAACTCGAGAAAAGTATCTGATAAGAAAACATTTTTAAAAACAGTTTCCAGTCTCTTTTAATACATAGACGAGAGATTTTCTAAAATGAAAACAAAAACATTATATTTGTGGCTTGGTTTTAAGAAAAAGAAATTGAAAAAAACGACACTTAAATAAAACGATCATATAAAATAATCGTAAAGTCAATCATAAAGAAAGATTAAACCTCTCGTCTATTATCCAATTTTCTTTGTTTTATTTCCACTTTAACCTATAAAAATAAAATGGTTTAAATTAGTAAACGCAGTAAAAAAGTAGAAATAAAACGAAAATTGTTTTTTTATGATTGATTGATTTGTCTCAAGTAAGGCTTTCTGATTACGTTTTTTAAAAAAGGTTTTCTCTTTTATTTATAAGTTGGTCGAAAATAAATATTAAGCATAATTATTTTTATATCAGAAAGGTGGTTGATCCTTTCCGTAAATCTTGTTGTGTAAAATATTTTTTATTGATTTTTTTTATTGGTAAAATATATTAACTCAAAAATGTTTTCTACAAAGTTCCATGTTTAAAAGTTTATTATTAAATAATTTATTATATAAGTGTGGAAATAAATTAAGCTCAAGCCGTTACTTTCTAGTCCGTACTTTATAAGTTTGTCTACTAAATTTGTTTTCTAAGATTCCCTATCATTTCCAGGCTTTAAATATTAAATCTCTTATTGTAAATAAATGAAATAACAAATCCGACCTTTTCATTATTTATATAATTAATTTATCAACAATAATAATAACTAATAATGATAATAACTAATAATAATAAGAAATAAAACAATAATGATTTTTAAAATTTACAAAAAACAAAAAAAATTGTTTGTTCTTATTAATTTCAGCACAAAATGTAATAAGTTGAAAAAT